>CM046835.1:42316672-42866672 GCA_025618425.1 Heliocidaris tuberculata
AAACGAATACAAATCAATGTTCTTTAATTATTCATCATAATTCTTAGTTGGTGTATTGTAACATTTGGGGATATTATACAAAACGGTATTACCAGGAATTATCAAATGGATTTCAGAATGGTTATGGGGGGGGGGGGGGATATTCCATATATTTCAATGGTTTGAGGTGAGCATTATGGTATTCATTTTTTTCTAGTTAAAGTGCCTGTGACCTTAATGCATAATACAAGAAAACTGTGGTTTCTTACGTTTCATTTCCCATGTATAATTCGTGGCCAGTGGAAGATAAACTCTGGTTTGATTCTGAATGCAGGAAATGCAGTTTATTTTGTTGTCAATATACAGAAGCGGATCCATATCCAGGGGGAAGCAAAATGTTGGGTAAAAATTTCCCGACATGAATGTAAGACCGACTTTCGGGCAAGCTCTGGAGTCTTTTGCTCAATTTGTAATAAAATGGGAACGCGATTGCGTAAACTACAAATTTTGGGAGAAAAAAATGCCATAAAGTTTTTCAGACACGTAATTGCCCTCATTTGGGCAATTTTCATCCAATATTTCTTTTTTTTACATTGCATCCCCACCCCCAGAATCTGCACCCCTTTGATATAACATGTCTGGTTTTTTTGATAATGATACATTATTACTTTAATTTTCGTTGCTTTCCAGTGAGAAATTAAAACCTATCATCAGTTTAAATGAACCCGAATTTATGTGCTTTTATAGCATGAAGCTACTTCCACTGCTACTAAACAGATCCATATTATTTCTTTATTGAAAAGAGGCTGGGAAATATATTCGTTTTCCCTTGCTGAAGATCAATCTAATGTGCATGGAATGCATTATTTCAAAACTATGTCATTTATTACTAATATTTCAAGTTCATGGGGTGGTCTGTGAAAATGTATTTCTTTCTCTTTTTTTTTTTACTTCTCTTTCAGAATCGACAAATTATTGAATATTAGAATTGTTACTTTTGCGCAAAATGGGAATTTAGAATCATTTTGCATGTTTGTATTTTATCAGTAAACTGAAAATTGAATAGGAATTTTTTACTCTTATAAACGTTCCCTGTCAGAGAAGATATTCCTCCAAAAAAAATGGTCTAAACATGTTTTTCTTTCTCTCTCTCTCTCTCTCTCTCTCTCTCTCTCTCTCTCTCTTTCTGTCTTTGCGTGTCAAGGATTTTTTTTTTAACATTTCATTTGAAAAATAGTGCTTCAGATAAGAAGGGATAATCGTTCTTCCCTGGATCTGCCACTGTAAAGGGCTGATCACATTTGTCCGATAAAGAGAACGATAACGAGATTTTCTATTAAAGGCATACCCTAATATACAGTGTGTACGTGTGATTATGCTTTTGCATGTTAATAGTAGTTCAGGTCTAGGGTGTACCTTTAAATGAAAAAAATATCGTCATCGTTATGTTAATAATGTGACCAGCACTCAAGGGGTTAATAAAAGGCAACTTTCATTTGGTAATATTGATCCGATGAGGGGGTGGACACTGGACAGTCCATTAATGTTGTGAATTATCTAACTTGATTTCATTCTAACATGCGATGTAATCATATACAAACTGGTAGAAAGTACTTGGTGAGATTGCATGGAGGAAATGTAGAATGTAAAATTAGCTTTCTTTAAGTGTTGTTCAAAACAGAAGGAACTATAATTTTAGGTCATGTGCATAAGGTGATGTGCTTGCAGCTCTACAACGTCTACATATACAGTTTGCAAAAAAAAAAATAGTTCGTTATTTCCGCCTCCTCTCCATGTCATCTCTCTCTCTCTCTCTCTCTCTCTCTCTTCCTTCTCTCTTTCTCTCCCTTCCCTCCCTCCCTCTCTCTTTCTTTCTCTCTCTCTTTCTCTCTCTTCCTTCATGTCTTTGTCTCTCTCCCATGAAACATTAGCCTACATGTTGAGAAGAAAGTGATACACAGAAAATCTACTGCAACTTCATCGACGTGAACCAATAACCATATTTCTAGAGTACCGTAACTTGTTTCTTTTATTCATTTTCTTGTTGTCACCATCTTCTCCTTCTTTTCCCCTCTTCTTATTTTTCTTTTATTATATGCAATCTTTCCATTTGAATGCACTAACATACATGTTTACAGGAATACAGACACACGTCTAAAGCCAGCCCAATGATCTTAAAAGACAAACGAGGCGTGATATTTCCATAATTTAGATTGGTGCTAGATAACTCTACAAGCGGTTGAAATAACATTTGCTTAATTCTATAGGGGTATAATAAAGACACTCAAACTCAGACGATCCGTTGCTAGGCAATGGAATTCCAGCGGACTTGCCTAAGTTCTGGGGCTGACGTCACCATCAGTATCGTGAGTTGTACAATACCTTGGGCAAATGATCACTTATACCTTGTATTTCATGAAGAGAGAGGGGGAGGGGGGGGGGGGAGGGGGAGTTGTCATATCAGGTGTCCAGTTCGAACAATACTGCAGATAATTTCGCCAAAAAGACACTTTTCAATATCACAAGTTTGACATTGATACTGAGCGTTGTTTTCATTAACATTTGCGTCAGTCCAGTTCCCAGTTAGAGCAAGTTCATTCTGTCCTAGGTTTCTTAGAGGTTTTGTCCCTATTGAGTATTTTGCATACCCCCTCCCCCCCCCCCCCCCCATCCCCATCCCCCTTTCGCCACATCGTTTCTCTCACTCTCTCTCTCTCTCTTTCTTTCTCCCTCACTCCACCCCTGCTCTGTTCTTCTCTTTGCATCTTGCACTCAAGCAATGTTCTTTTTTCTACCACTTTCTTATGTTATAATCAAGATTTCATTATCCACTTTTTTCCCCAGAAAAAAAGTGGTAATATTCTCTTATCACTTTTTTGATTCCCTCTCTTTCTTTTTTTTTTCTCTCTCTCTCTCTCTCTCTCTTGATTTCTATTGCGGTCTGGCTTCCTTTCTTCTCCTTTTCTTTTTATCTCCTCCACAATTACTTAAAGGTTTTACTATTTTCTCCCCCATATTTTCATATCGATTAGAGTTTCACCGCAACAAATCTCTTCAGCTCTGGACTTCTCGTTGAAATAAGAAAAAAAAAATAGTCGGACGAGAGAGAAACTGAAAAATCAGAGCAGTTATTTGCCTCGAGCGAAAATGTCAGCCAATGCATTTGTGAAATTATTCATGATTGCGGGCTACTTCCACTTCATTTATTATGACACGAATGTCTAAACAGAATGTTTGATAATGAGCAATTCGGACGGGCTTAAAACATGTAAAAATAGGCCTTCTCGATGATACGACTCAAAGTCATGACATGCATTTCTTTTTACTCCTTCTTTCTAGCTTTTCCCTCTTTCTTTTTCTCTTTTTATCAATACTCTCCCTCTTTATTTTTGTTTCTTTTCACTTTTTTTTTCCTACTCTATTTTCCCGCTCTGCACTTTCTATCTTTCTTATTTTAATGCTGACTTTGCTGTCTCCTTCTCTCCTATACTACTTCTACTCTCTCTCTCTCTCTCTCTCTCTCTCTCTCTCTCTCTCTCTCTCTTCTCTCTCTCTCTCTCTTTATCAAGCATATGGCAGTGGGCTGATTTTGTGACGGCACTGTCGACACAAGTTTAAATGTAATTAACGTTACTCATACTCTTCTGAGCAATGAAATAAAGGAGAATAATTCTGCTGACGTTTCCCTGCATTAACGATTTTGATCTTATCTTAGCATCATTGTAATCCAAGACTGCGATTTGAATGCTGTCAGTATAATTGGAGGGTGAATTTAAATTGCGTCGAAATGCTCTCAGGCGGACAAAAGGAAAATGCTTATTCGGTTTAAAACATTATGCAATCGGAAATTCGGCACATACTTGTACTTTCACCACAGTTGCCACTGACGACTGCAAAGTTAGCATAATCAGTCTCCACTCACTGCCAAGAGAAACAGGCAGAAGTCAAAAGTCCTCCATTTTGTCTTGGTCCGCAGCAGAAGAATAAAAATGACAAGAATGGGAGAAAGGATTGCATGCCGCTTTCCGAAAAAGGTTTTCTTCGCCCATCACGTGACATAGCTGCCATCTTGGATCCGCCATTTTGTCGAGACTTGAACACTGATTGGAACCGTTCTGGTACAGATGCGTGGACTGGAATGGTCCAACGTATTCGTTTATTAAGAATTGATTAAAATATAAGTAAATTCCTGACATTTTTTTTACATCATGCCATTTTTCACGATAAGCATTAGTTCAATACTCTGGTTTCAAAGGGGTTTCAAAGGGGTAGCCATGATGTGTATATAAAGAACGAAACGAGTGTACAACAGTACTTGTAAAAGACCGCTTAGCTGTGTCTTCAAAAGCGTGTTATGATAAGGGATCGATGCCACTGAGCAGTTATAATGTATTCCAATTTATGGACCCATCTAGTAATGACAACCAATCGCGTTCACGTTTTATTAGGTCTCGTACTTCAATGATGACTGAAATGTACGTTGCACAGGCCACTAGCTATTGCTATATGATGTCGGTCAAGCATCTGGTAAGCTTAAGGGCGTCACTTGTTAACCTTTGTTGTAGAGGCACGAACTCAGTTTGAATATGGTGTTGTCTATTTTGTAACATTTAGAGCAATACACGATCGGATACGTAGGTTCGGAACTTGTGATCCGAATTCATGAAACCGAATTAAAAATCACGATTTCTCAATGCACCTCATGAATTTGAATTACAAATATGTGCCTGTACATAAACAAAGGAGCTTAAAAGAGTGTTTCCAAATACGCCCTGCACTGCATTGTAAAACACAAACTGTACCCTTTCTTTGTACCGAGTGCAATGAAAACATGATTTCTTTATGAAAACATAATCAATTGGTTACGAATAGGCAATCAACATGTGGGTCAGAAATTCTGCATAACTCAAATTTCAGTTATATTACAAAGTATCAAGGAAAAATTTTTGGTTGAGTAGCGGCCGTAAAATGGGCATGTGTCAGTACTGAATTTAGAACATACTAATACCATCGCCATTCCATTTTAATTATTTTCTTTCGAGATTCATAAACTCTTATATGATGTGTTATTTTTCGACAAAGGCTGTTGTGAAATGGCATATTCAAGTGAAAGTTGATATAGCTTTATGACTTTGACTTATCAAAATGGAAATATCGAGACCTTCAAAATGTCAAAACAGTATACTGAGAGTATTATTAGAGGACGTTTCAATAAAACTAACTTTAAAATTCTCAAAATTCGCTTTGATGCGAGTTTTAACTGTTGAAATACATGTATTTTATCGATCAAAAGAATCAAATGATTTTTGTTCTTTAACCAGATTAAGTTGCGGGTCATGCCAACGAGGCTAATATTTAATTGCTGAATCTCTCTGAAAATGACTCCAGCAAATAGAAATACAATTAATTATGGAAACATTTAGTTGATACCCTGAAATGTCATATCTGAGTAGAGCATGTCCGTATACATCTAATATTTCTATAAGGGATGGTAATGTTTGTTTTATGTTTTCTTCTGAATTTCGAGATGAATACGGTGGATCACATTAAAGGGTACCCAATCACCAAAAATAATTTTGCTCTATATGTTAGAGGTTGCATGTCGTTATACTATATTCAAAATATGGGCTTCAAATATTAATTCTAAAAAGAGATATTGGAATTTTGATTACACTCCCTATAAGTGTAAAAGCGACTCGTGAGTAGACTACTCGACGCACCCGTACGCGCTCGCCAAGGTAAAGGCCATAGGTAAAGGCTCGCGCGGAACCAAACTCATTAACTGTTGACCTATAGAATACCAGACAAAGTTCTTTGGGGTTGATTTTATACTTTCTAGCTGTACACAAATTATTTTTCAGGTAAATGGTACACTTTAATTTATTCCCATGACATAATGTTTCACTTTTTGAACGATCGAAGTTCTTGAATAATCAATGGTAAGAAGTGGGTTAAGTGGCTGATTAAGGGGGACACAGCCGGTCCATTGCCCCTCCCCTTTTAAAACCAAATCTTATATACCCCAAGTACACCAAGGAAAAATGTGCTCCTGTATTTTTGTGACATGCTTTTTAATCTTTATTTGATTCTTTCATTTACTTTTGGTTCAAATATATTTTTTCGGAATTGTGTCTTCCTTTCTTTATAAAAGATAAAATCCTAAATCAGGCCCCGAGTGGATATCATGGGGGCATCTGTCTTACTAAATGAATGACATGAGATTGAATAAGGTCACCATCGGGGAGGGGTGTGGAAGGGGTCTGTCATCTTAATCTCACATTCCCTATCCCCCCCCCCTCTCTCTCTCTCTCTCTTTCTCTCTCCCTCCCTCTATTTCCTTTCACACCATCCAATGAGGGGCACAAATGCATCCTCCGTTCCCCCGTATCTACTCTAATGATGGTAGGTGTGAAAACCACCAGACAGGTAGATGGATGGGAGGGATTTAGCAGATAAAGGCTGAGCAATAGCACAAGATTTAGTCATCTAATCCTTTTCAGGGTGTTGCTTACGCCCCTTGGAGAACGGTTCTTACAGTGATTACTAGAGAGAGGTGAACTTCAATCCCTTTGAGTACGCTAGACAGGCAATTTTATCGTTCTGATATTCAAGCCATCGACATGCTCGTAAAGAAGAGTGACAAATGAGTAGGGAAATAGGAAAACGTTCTTTATATTGCATGTGAATCAATAAGGGGAGAGGTACTTAGGTTGGGAAAAACTTCCGAAAATGGAAAATACGTTTCTTTTTAACCGGTTATGCAAGATGTGCCATTCTGATTCCAGTTCCTTTTTTTTCAGAGGCGATAATGAACAACGAATAATGTTGTATCGTAACAGAGTCTTTTAATAAGGCAAAATCAGAAATGACAACACTGCTACACTCCTTGGTACTTTGAAATATCAAAGGAGTTTAATCTACACTGATCTACGAGTTATCAGACATCATCAACTTTTTTTTAGTAATCTTTAATTACCAAATACAATAATTGTAATTGGTAATTATAGATTGCATTCCCGGGTATCGACTGTTTTATTACTCCGACCTGAGATTATGGTCTTGAAAATGAGAAATATGATAACAAATCTCTTCCAGATTTGTCTAAGGCGGTTGGAACATGTTGCCGAATACTTCTTTGAATGCTTTCTATCTTGAAACTATCACGGGCCACTATGTTCTTTGAATTATGATAGACCGGACTGAACATAATTTCAGAACAGTGGCGGATTTAGGAGGGGCAAACTTAATTTGCATATACCTTAAGTACGCAAGAAAACAATTTGGCCTATTTATTGCTTAATTTGTTGGAATTGTGCCCCACAGCACCTTTTATAAAATCCTGCATCCGCCCTAACTCAGAGGACATTGCACTCTGCCGCAAGTAAATGAAAATCCTTGTTTCTTCTGGATGAAAACTGATATCGAAGAAGCTCGGAAAAATGATTGCAGCTCATGAGTTCTTAAGGGCTTAAGTTTAAATACCCAGACCTCTGTATATTGAGGAGAGAGAAAATAGGATTGTTACAAAATAGCACAATTCAACTCCTTACGTGATTGCAATATACAGACAATTAGGATTCGGTTAGAGATACAGAAGGTTACCGTACCCATGACTATATGCATTGGGTGACACAGTCACTCGGTCACTCCGCAATATGTTGGAAAAGCGATTGCGACAGATTCTGAGGGTCAGTAATAATTAGATCAACCATTTTCTCAATTTTACCCAGGTCAGTATAGAAATTGATAGAAAAGGGATACTAACTCGGGGTGTCTGTTTTGCAGCCTGCAATACCAACTCGATTCAAGAGAATGTACCTGTTTACTCATGTAGAATATGAATGGAGGATGACTGGCCTCTGTCGAATGATGCATCCCGATTTTGTCCTTATCTTTTATTTCCGATAGTTATTCTCATCTTTTTGTCTCTTTTTCTTCGTTGCATTTTCTTCTGCTTCTGTTGTCTTCTTTATTTGTGTCGTTTTGGCCTGTTCTTTCTTCTTGTCTTTTTCTCTTTCTCCTCTAACATGTCTAAAATGAAATAAAAATGACAGACAAACTGCAAAGGATGTTATTAACACGATATATCTTCTTTATCCTTAGAAAAGGGAATATAACTTGAATGGGGAAAAGCTTTGACCATGTTAAGAATTAATGCGTTACACTCATCCAATCAGCAATATTACCCTTCTATTTCAGGAGACCAAATTATCAAAAGAAAAAGGCCAGCCGAACATTAATGCATGCACATTGTTAATCCTTATAAGTCGTGTAGTTTGTATGTATTATTATGCATGTATTACTGATATACGTGAAAGCAATTAGGCCAAAGAACATATCCTGATCATAAATAGTGATGGGAGAATATGATTGCTATGCTTGGCGTTATGTCAATGGTCATTACAACTTAACCCATTGGCTACTGAATTTTCTTATTCCCATTTGCTTAATACAGAAATGACCCGGTTCCCGTTGGCAACGGGTTAAGATAGAAGAAGTACCTGGTAAAAGAAGTGTGCATAAAAAACTTATATACAAATAAAACGATTTAATGAATTATTCACATGCGTTTCTTATTTTCTGAGGTGTTGTGCGAATGGATAAAAACTAGATGCTCTTGGACAACAAAGACACGTATCTCTCCTTACTGTAGAATATTATAATTCATCAAAGAGATATCACTGTTAGCGTAGCGGGCACGTAAACCTTTCAATTTAGCATAAGGCCTATATACACAGAAAAGAATAGCCTAAGTACCTCATTTTTATTTAAATGAACTTATATATTAATCTATATCACACATATTTTGAAGAGCTTCTTTATAGAGATTGCCTTTAAATGCACTATGGCCGTTTTTACATCTAATATATTCAAGATGGTAGGTCAGTTGTGTTTAACTGTGTAATTTTCTCGTGCTTTACTTCTCTGGCAAGGTAAAATAAAACACAATTAATATTTTTTTTCTCTCCATTGTGGGCAACGTTCAGATACTATAACTGCAAAGATTACTTATTCCACTGCATCTTGTACATGAACATCAGTTAGATCGTTCGATCAGTATAAACACATACTTAATTTGATAGTTAATGGGACAATTTTCTTGACATTTTACAGTGACTGTTTAACTTTAAATACAAACAATGAGAAATCATTATGAAAGTCGATGGGAAGCAAGATGACATGAATGGTAATGATGATGTCAGCTTCATTAAATTTACTTAAAATTGATTTGATTTGATTTGATTTGATTTATTATCCGTATCAAAATAATTATACATGATACATATCGATCAAATGATTAAACATAAAGCAATTTAATAACTTTAGTATATTATACTCACATACAAAGATAAAGGGTACAAAGAAGAGTACAAAAATAATTTACACAAACGGATCATTATTGACCTCACATATACAATGAAACGGAGGGGGCATGCTGAGAAAGCAATGCTCGTATGATGCATACTTAATCAGTAATATCTATGGTGTTAGAATTATTCAAATACCATATTATGACTTAAATTCGTCTCATTCTTATTGAACAATTAACATTAACTTTCCCTTTAATAACTGTTGATGTTTTTTTTTAATGATGTGTTCATTACGTTCTCAGTCAAAATAACCAGCACTTGAGCTTCTTTCACGATGAAGTAAAATTCAAATTAGATAGTGCTTTTACACGATTTGTATTTTCTCAGTCACAATGATTTCAATTGATTTCAATACCGTCTCTAGAAGTATACGTTGTAACAACGAATAAAGAATTGACCATTATATCAACCTACTTTGGGGCTGACCCCGTCATGCCCACTTGCTGCAGCGATATTGGTTGAACCACGTCTGAGACAATATAGCATCGCAGCAAACTAAATATCGAAATCAATAAGTCAGTGGAAATGAGGGTGTATCATTGCGAAATGATTATGCGATGTGTCTTATCATAATGAATTTGTAGCATACAACGCTCTCCACCTAATGAAATAATTTGATCGATTTGGCCTTGCCAGTACGGGGGGAGGGGGGAGGGGGCGTCGTTGAGAATTTTTTTAAATATTTATATTTTGTATGTGTGTAAAGTCAGGCTTCAAAGCCGGAAGAGTCAGATACCGATCATGAAAACAAAGATTTGAGGAAAAAGTGAAACAAATTGTGTATAAATCTGTCTTAAACAGAGCCTAGGTTTTCTATTTAGAACAATTCTAAACAAAAATTATAAATGGGAGTTCCTGTATTTAATCTGGAGATTTGAAAACTCCACCTTTTAGTGGTAGTTTTCAAGGCTATTTGAAGAAAAGTCATTATCGATGAGTGCTTAGAAAACATACACACACAACAATTACAACAGCAACAGCAACAAAAACAACAAATAGACATATTTCTACCATATTTTTGACCTTGACCAACACTGTTAACTACCTTAGAATGTTTCGAAAAGAAGAAAATAATTAGTCCTATAATTACATATCTTAGAAAGGGAGAATTTCATAAGACATCCGAATTAAATTTCTTTAATCTATTTCAGAAAGGATTTAATCTCAATAAAGATAGCATGTACATAGCGATGATGACATGTGATAAAATGATAGGATATTAGCAGCAAATAAATGGAATTCTCTGTTGAATACTCCAAACTCAGACTTGGCAAAAATCTGCTTAGTTTCTATCAGGGTATGTTTATGTACACGTATCCGTTTTCCAATTTAAGTTAATTCATCGCATACTTGGTGTAATCAAGTAACTTAAAACATTAAATATCTCGAAATCAGATTTATGGTCATTTTGTTATATATCCGAGGAAAGTATAGAACATTTATTTTGGGATTGCCCAATCATCATAAGGTTTATTGTGGACGTCCAACATTTAATTTTAGATGACAAAGTTACCCCGAGTAAAGACCCTCTTGTTTGGATTTTATGGAAATGTTGGAGTTCAATTTAATTTCATTATTTTATATGCCAAATACTATATATTTTCCATCAAATGCAAAATAACGTATTATCCATCAGCTCTTTTAAATGCATGTTAAGATATTATCGTTCTCTTGAACGTCACATCTATATTAAAAATAGCAACTTTATATCATTTGATAACAGATGGAAAAATATTGTTTTGCTGTAAACCTGTTTTACCTCTTTGTCCCGTAAAATCAGAATTATTTTTTGTTTATTCTGTTTTTACGGGGGAAGGAGTATCCGTCGGAAAATCAGTAAATTTGACGACAAATTTTGACCTCGTCGGCTAATTTGAAAAGTCTATGTTCCTTTTTTCTTTTGCTTGTCAGCAAACTTGATCTGATACGTCCGCATCGTTCAAATGGGTCTAGCAGCGCCCTGCTCTTCCAGTGTCTTCTCTTCTCATTGTCCTTTCTCTATGTATATCTCTTAAACCCGATATACCTCTCTATCTCTCTTTCTTCAACTCTTTATCTCTCTTTCTCTTTCTCTCTCTTTTTTACATCTCTCTATCTCACTCTCTCCATCTCTTTTTGTAAACCTTGGTTTTCCCCTTTCTCCTTATGTATTATCCTTGCTTCGATAATGAATGCTCCCTAGGCTTTGGCAATCATTCTCTTTAATCATCATGCATGGCTTCTTATTCATATCACGGATGTTTACAGTATTGCAGTACAATATCCTTGATATGAGAAAAACAACTTAAAACTGGACAAGTGGAATGCATATATACGTTTCATTCGTTACAAATGCATAAACAGAATGTTTTGAAATCAGTGAAGCAGAAATCATCATTCAACTGTGAAAATCAGTGGGAAGCCATAAAAACCGGTTGGAGTGAAACTGCACTTCAAAATGACGTCTTAAGGTTTGATTTTAGAAAACATTATTGTTTTAGAAGACGTTCTCATTATAAATCATGACAATACGATGAATCGGTAATCTTCATGTGCTTGCAGCAGTTGATTTGATCACTTTTTGCATCAGTTCAAAACAATTCGGCTATAAAGGGAAGGTTAAGTTCTGGTAAAGGTGAAAATGATTTGTAAGCTTTATTGTCTTTATTAAGTTGGTTTATTTTTATTTTACTTATTTAGTCTTATTTTACGAGGGTGGCTTCATCAGTGATTTCAACACTGGTTTACAAGAAGCCCCTGCAAATTAACAAATATACTTTGACAATACAATACAAGATAGTAACATTACAAACAAAAAACAAACAAACAAACAAACAAAAAATCATGATTGAACGAAAAGTCAAAACTGATTTTCAATTCAAAAGTGATTAAATATGATTCAGCAAGTATAACATGAAAAGGAAATAATGATAAATTAACAATTTGAAATCTTACATGAAAGAAAATCTTTTTGGGGAAAAAATTGGGTATTTGAACTTTGAAATCATAGAATCGTGAATAATTGTAAATGGCATCATACCAATTAAATACAAAGTGAATGCATTATAAGTTGTCACGTTTGAGAGTATGATATGTATATATAAACTTCAAATATTTCAATTTTTATTTGGTTATATGCATTTCAACTATCTATTCTCTTACAAAGAGACTAGCAGAAGCAGTGTAAATAAAGTCAGGGTTCCACGGTTGTGCAAGAAATCACCCATCATATAGGGAAAGGTTTTCATAATTTGTTGACTATTCCACTCATATAGTAACAGTTGATCCTTTTGAAAAGTCACACATGGTCATGTAATTTGATAAAACTGATTTGCATTCTCCTCTTAATCTTTTTCTTTCATTTTTTTTTAAATGAAAGAAGTTTGGAATAATATAGAAAAAGTGTCCCTGAAAAGGATTGCTCTTCAAATGCCCGCATATGTGAAAGTGTTACGAGAAACAGGTGAAAGGTTTGGATAAACTTTCATGCCACATGTGTGTGTAGTTCTATATACCTATTCCTGTGTACACTGCACATGGTGTATGTGACTTTCAAAAAGACCGGGTAAATTTCTTATTTTGATGATTCTAAAAAAAAAACACACAGTGGACATCATTTATTATGTACTACATAATCATCCTTTCACATGACCAGAACTCAACTCCATAATGTCTATCTTTTTTCTTGACAAGTGGAAATGGTGATGTTTGAGATGGGATAACGGATGTAAACACCTTCGTTTGGGATGCCTCTCACCTGCACACCTTCACGCCTAGGTGACCCAGCAATGGTCATGAGCGGGGCAGAGGTTTTTTTTTTTTTAATAATTCAGATGGTAGATTGAGTCGTACTTGCATACCGTGCATGGACGAGAAGCGAAAAATACTCTACGTCTGAAAAAATTAAATGGTTATTATATATATATATATATATATATATATATATATATATATATATATATATATTTAAATATACAAGATAATATTCTAATACCATAACTTTGACAACTTGTACGGGTAAATTACATATTATGAAAATGAAAGGAATAAGATTATAATTTGGCCCTGATCCAAACTAGTGACAAGTTTCAGAGGAATCTTTGTGTTTAGGGATGTCGTGACGGTTTTTAAACATAACACCATCAGTGTTCTCCTGAAAGTGACACGGGAGTCTGCATACAAAAGTTACGAATTTTCACAATTTTATATCATTCAAATGGAATCTAAATTTTTGGTCAATCACATGTTGGCTGGATCATGTATTTACGGCTTACGTTTGAGTAAAGCAACTGTTCTATGCAAAAGACTGCGAGAATCTTTTGGTTTTCTTCTGAGTTAGAAATTACGCAAGATAACTTTGGAAGTGGTCCCGGGTTAGCCCAACAACATCATTGGCATAAACCACAAGTCCCGTATGAACGTAGCTTTTAGCTACGTTCACACGGGACTGTGGTTTCGAAACTTTAAACTAAATCAACTTAAAATTTAAGTTAACGAAACCACGACTCCCTAACCGTAACGAGGGTTCACACGAGCCATAAACAACGAGCTGAAACTACAAGCCGAGCGATAGTCGTGGTTAACCCAAGAAGTAGATACTACCGATTGTGTTTACAGTAGACATACAGATCCTGTGTTAATAATTCGCGCGAAGGGTATGCCCCGGAAGTTTAACATGAATAGCGAGGTCATCGCAATCTACAAGCTTGCGAAACTTAAAGTTTATTCCGTCCACACTGTCCCAGACTGCGACGGAGGACCACCCACTGCTGCTAGTGGTTTCGGCCTTAACCACAAGTTCGCTTTGGGTTCTAGAACTACAAGTAAACTTAAAGTTTCGGAACTACGAGTCCGTTCATACGGTCTGATACTACAAGATAACTGCAAGTTAACTTAAAGTTTTGAAACTACAAGCGAAACTTAAAGTTTAGCTCCCAACGTGTGAACATAACTAGTGTCACTTCTCTTAGAACCTCTATCGCAAATAAGACGTCCCCAAACACTCTCCGAGGTCCTGCATTACTGATAAGACGTCACCCCAAAAGAACTCCATCTTTGAACTTCTAATAACAACTAAACTAAGATAACTCCATAAAATGGTCTTGGGTCGCATCAAAGTGATGGCCGCGTTGGTTTGCTTGAAAAAAAATGATCCCAGTGCAGTAATTTCCGCTAGCAATAAAGCTTTGGCCAATTGGGGTTTAAATTTGGTTGAAACAAAGGGTTATTTACAAAATAATTTTCCCATCTCCTGCTTTTTAAGCAGATTTCCTCCCCATTGCACAGTTATTTCTATCCATCTCTCCCTAAACACTCCCCTCCCTCCCATTTCTCGCTCCTTGTTTAAAATGATCTTCAACTCAACTAATAACATGATAATGACAAAAGATTAGTGCCTCGGGATGTGGAGGGTCTTATAATGTGTTTGGTATATGGGCATTATCCATCATCCGGGTTTATCACCTCGAAACAGCCTGCTAGGTCCTGCTCTAATCGCCGTTGCAGAATCCAGTGCATCCCAAGCAATATTCTTTTAAAAACGTGATATTCTTTTAAATAAACGCTTTTTTTTTTATAATGGGGAGATTTAACAGGAATTCAAGCTAGATTATGAAAAAAATAGCATCTAGAAACAATATGCTTTCCCCTACCTCAACGGCTAAAATATCTTGAATATGAAAGGCAGTGGAAATGGATATGAAACGGGGAAAGAGGGATGTGAAACACCTCAGTTGCAAATTTTAGGCAAATTTGAAACCAGGCCCTTATCTGTCGACAAAATTCGTTTTCACCCTTTTTCGGCCCCATCTACTAATCCTTCTTGATATGTTCGAGAAACGCCTTTGTTAACCAGACTTAAGAAGGGTCAAGGCTAAGTGTAACTCGAGCCCCTTGCAAAGAGCCGTATCCTCTATTAAAATGGCATTCCTTATCAGGGGCCGCGGAGCGTTTTTCGAAAGTGGAGGGTTGATTTGATTTCACTTGAATAATGACAGTTTCGAACCCTTTTTCAGGGATTGTATGAAACGTGTCTACTAAAAAAGTGGGGCTGCAGCCCCCCCCCCCCCCCCCCGGTTCCGCAGTTCATACTTATTAAAGATAGGTACTTGCAATTAGCCATGGCTCTTCATTATTTGGCAGCAGGAGTGTCTTTTCACCTTCAAGATTGGTGTGTTTGTGTTAGAGGTCGTGCGCGTCTCCGAGTGGGTGTGGGTGTGTATGTGCGTGCGCGCGTGTGTGTTTTTGTGTGCGAAGGGATATATTGATCTAAAACGTATCCGGACTACTAATCTGCCGGCAACCGCTACCCCGAGGACTTCTACGGGTAGATGACCTTTGGACAACTACCCCCTGTAACAATAACCCAGAATATCCCATGAAAAATCTCCCCCCAAAATATCACAACCCAAAAAAACAAACAAACAAAACAACAAAAAGACAACCACCCCTATAGCATTCATAGGGAAACTACTCCCACCTGTTAGAACTATTACTACGGGGTGTGGATGTCAAGGGGTAGTAGTGTGGCATTGTTGTCCGTGGGATAATTATTGTCCGGGTTGATGTCTGGGGTAAATTATCCCAGAGGGTAGTTCTCCGGGGGTGCTATTCCTCGGGGCAGATATCCTAGAATATCAGAAATATCATACTGCTTGTGAAACACGTTTGTTTTGATTGATGCTAATTCTTGTATCTCAGTGTATAAACAGATATCTGTTTATACAAATGAATAAAAAACGAATTACATACAAGATACACAGTTATTTCCATATTTTTTTTAAAAGGAAAAGCCGCTTCGTCATCTCCACTTCAGGATCGATGCAGGTCTTCATCTAAATGACATGACATCATTTCTCTCATCGTGAATAAGCAGGGATACACTCTAAAAAAAAAAAATCAAAAATAATGTTAAGTCAACATTAAAAAGGTTGGAGGTGTGACACAATTTTCAAAATGGTAAATTAATTTTTTTTTTAAATGCTTGATACAGTCTTCATACTGTTGGATCCAGCATGTTAAAAAAGATAAATCTATCATATGGAAAAAGCTGTCACTCCTCCAACTTTTTCAATGTTGATTTAACATTTGATTTTTTGAGTGCAGAAAGTGAATACGTTTTCGTATATGCACGGCACAAAATAATAGGTTGGACACCAGGTTGATTAGATAATGATTTTAAAAGAAAACGCGTCTGTGTCTATACCAGGGCCTTGAAAAAAGTAATGAAATGGTTGAACTCACCTTGGTATGATGAAACGTTCAAATTGGTAGATATATGGCTCGAGGTTATCAGTCAATATGCTAATATCCGTAAATCGGCAACGCAGAGAAATCTGATTACGTCCTCCTCATTTCAAATGTTGTTGTTTTTTAATGATTAGCAGCTATGACAATAGCTAGTAGAGAATGACAATCCAGCGGCAGCTTAATTAGAAGCTTAAAATCTTCTACAAACAATTATGTAACTCTAATTCAGTGAGAAGCGCACACCAATCATTGACAGCGATGATGAAGTTGAGAAAATTTCCTCACGTATCTGACAGTTCTCTATGCAAACACGTTATAAATATATGCACATACAGTTAGGTGATCTAAAACAGTTTTAGTAAACCATAAATCAACCGAGATCTTGTATTTTCTATCCTATTAACTCTCCTAACAAGAATCCTTCAAGTGAAGCAATACAAGCCTTCAGGAATATTAATCAGTGTGAAATGAGTCATTCCCAATCTTGAGTAGATATGAAAGAAGCGTTTGTCAGCTTCGGAACAGTTAAAGTGCTGTCACTCCTCACCTACGATGTATTCTTTACAAGACAGCTTAATAAGATGCGCTCTTATTGAATTCTTGTGATGTCTTCCAAGATTGTATCCCTGTACTCAGTTGAGTTAATGAACAATATCACAGTGATGCGTAGCATTTGTAAATAACGAATTAACCTTTGAATAGATAGAATCGACTCATTAGCAGTTGGTAGTATTATGTACTGCATCTAATATGTTGTTATCTTAGAATCGTAGTAAGCTATGACAGAAACTTCATCCTTGGAGAAATAGTCTGCTATTTTAGAGTATATTATACCGTTGTGTGACATCCAAAGTCTACAGACAATGGCCGAGATGAAGTTAGATCACGTGATTCTTTTACCCAAAGATACTTAACAATGGCCATTCATAAATTGGACAGATGTATTATTATGACCTTTTGAAAACAGGTAATCTGATTTCACAGCAAAGAGTAGACTCTTTATGAATTGATATATCACTTTTCAATGATAACAGTTGTTTGTTCAAGAAACAGCAATTAACAATCCAGGGTTGATGTGTAAATGATGTTGACAATGTTTAAATAGCTGCGGGGAAAAGTCTCTATGTCAAATCCAGTTGCAAGCTAGCATCAATGATTGAATAAAACCGTCTACAAATTTGATGATTTTCATGAAGATATCCCTCGACACTGTTACACGATAGCTAGAAAATAACTTCGGTCTCGTTTCGATAAATTAATATTTCAAAAAAAATGGAGGACCACCATGCGTATATGAGACTATTGCTGTATTCTCTGAATTACACTGTCAAGGTAAGCAGATGTTAGTATTATTTCAAAGGAGAGGAACAAATTCGTGAATTCGTATATATTGTTGCCAACCAGTCACTACTGCAATGTACATAGATGCCCAGATAATTGCCAAGGGTTCTGACTGCGCTTAGCAAAAGTAAAATGTACTCGTAATGAATCCAAGTCTCGTGACCTAATATAACATCAAGCAAAAAGGTAGGGTAAGGTGAGCAGCAATTATCATAAGAAATTGAATCGCACGAAGCGTTTCTTCGTCACCCACTTAAAAGACCAACTATGCACATGTACAGGAAACGAAGACGGACATACCTGTCCGTTCGAGAGAGGAGTGAAGGCATCCAGCCAGTCACAAGACGAAGCCGTTGCTATGCAGGGGGTCGCGATGCGATGACCACTGAGTGAATTTTAACAGGTTGTTTTTCCGCGCTTCAGGATGTAATTGCCTTTTGTTGCGCCGCTGCGAAGAGATGCGTCTTAAGGCAAAAATAGAGAAAGAAGAGAATCCATGGGTATCCAAGATGAACAGAAGACAACTGCGATCGCACGATGATCTAACAACCGGTACGCTTGGAAACCAGAGTGATTTTCACAGAGCTAGCAATCCAGGCGGTTTACAAATTTATATTGCGCGGGAAGCAGACGATAGCGTGTAGAGATGTAGAAATGATGAAAGCTTGTGTCGCACATGCACGCGCACAACTTCTAGATTCTATGTATAGCACATGCATCCACTCACTGTAAAATTGTGACAAAAGGTATGATGTACGAAGAAGCGGGCGCATCGCTTGTAGACGAAAGTGCGAGCAGTCAACGATTGCGGAGCAGCCGGACGGGTAGGGAAAAAGTCGTGCGCCGTATGTAGCAGCATAGGGGCTGCAGTAGCATTTTGCCCCGTGGAACTAAAATACGACATTAATCAGAAGGAGTACTTATGCATGGGGTTATGCAGGGCGTACAATCGTAGATAGTGAGTGGATGAGTGAGTGAAAGAGGAGGTAAGCGGGCTTGGGATCGAGAAGAGGTTACGAAGGTGGTGTCGAATCACCGAATGCAGGTTCTTTTTTTATGTTTGAATAGTAAATCGAGCCCCGGTGATAGGTGATATTATGAAGATTCGTCCTACAGGTGGATTAGGGTTGGGATCTGTTACGAGGGTACAGTGATTGCTGGCTTTATTGGAAAGGGTACATGCATTGGAGAAGATCATTATCATCTCGTTTAAAGGAGAAAATTTAAAGGAGGTGTAGTCTGTGTTACTTGTCAGCAATGAGGGAAACGAGAAGTAGTGTTGAGACTCCTGGGATTGAATGATACAAATCCTGAGCACAATCGCACACTCGACTACGCGCAGAAATGCCCGCAGAGACACACCCTCCTTCCATCCCACCTCCCCCCCCCCCACACACACATACTATCCCCTTGTTTCTCTCCCCCCCCCCCTATCAGTCGAATATAGTGCTTGTGCTTTCTTTTTAATATTCTCCGCTTTTAATGAAGTTTGTTTTTATTACCTCTACAAAACTGTTCGTCGTTATTATATTTCAATACATAATTCCTCTAATATAACTTTTATATATGTGATGTGTTCTAACGCAAATAACAATACTGAAGAAAAAAAATCTGCGATAACCCATAACAATCCCTTCTGAATACTGAAGACTAATTAAATTGAAGTGAAATCCCTAAATAAACATTATGAATGCAGTTTGATACAGAGTATAGAAAGCACAGATTGATGTTTTGGCAACCCTTAAACATGTTTGGCCTATGACGACACATAATTATTATTGTAATAAACAAGTATTCAAATACTCAAGAGTAATAAGAAATGTTTGATAAATCCACACAAAGTCAATAGGGCTCTGTGTTAAAGACCCCAACCGGAGCGAAAAGTGAAATTGACAAATTATTAACCAATCGAAAGCTTATAAGCTACAAAACACAACAATGCAAGTTTTATGCATTCTCACTTGCCAGCTGAGTATTTTGCTTTAGAAAAACTCAAATCAGCGGGCTTCGAAAATAGGCTTTATTGTGCTTCTCACCGGCCTGAAAACTGTGACGTCATACTGTGTAAGGAGGGTTGTTTTTACATGCGTTTGCACGTAGAAATAATTTATTTCTTGGTTTTCCAGATTATGCATTTGATTTTTTTCTCACTATTATCACATGGAAATATCATGGAAAATATTTCCTGCTTAAATTGATGAAACCTACAGCTCTGGAAAATATTTTTTGGACATGTTTTATTTGCCGCTTATTTGTCGCAGCTTTCCACCTGTATCTGCATTCAGATTGTGTGTGTATCAGGCTTGCCTGACATGGCAATCTTAGCAAAATAAGAGCCAAACCAAGAAATCACAAAAATATGGTCAAGAGCTGTAAGTTTTCATCTATTTAAGCACAAAATATTTTCAGTGTCATTTTCCTCTGCAAATTGTAAAAAAAAAATCGAATTCATAATCTAAAAAAACAAGAAAATAATCGATCTTTTCTACAAACAAACGCATGTAAAAACAACCCTCTTTACACAGTTTGACGTCACAGATCGGCAGGCCGGTGAGAAGCACAATAAAGCCTATTTTCGAAGCCCACTAATTTGAGTTTTTCTAAAGCAAAATAATCAGCAAGCGGTGAAAATGCATAAAACTTGCACTGTTGTGCTTTTTAGCTTATTAACTTTCAATTTGTCAATTTCACTTTTTGCTCCGGTTGGGGTCTTTAAGAAACATATTTTGAGAAATGCATGTTACAGAATCAGTGTATGTACCTTAAAGAGTTTATAATTGCTGCCTCCTCATACAAACAGGTCAAAGGTCGAATAACTGTCCCAGTCGGGTATTGAACCCATGCCCCTGATGTAAATGCGGCATTGCCTAACCAGAAGACTACGGAAATCGCAATTTGGTTATTGTGGTCTTTGTTAAAGAGTTTTATCATTGGACTGTCCAGTATGATATCCCATGAGAAAAGATTTAAACTGAATTATTTTAAGACCCCCCCCCAAAAAAAAAAAAAAAACAAAACAAAACAAAACAAAACGAAACAAAACAAAACAAAACAAAAAAAAAAACCCCCAGCATTTTCACCTGGGTGATGGTGTAAACAGACGGTTATATTTCGATTCCAAAGTGAATTTTATATCAAATAACCTATAATTCACTGGCTTTAAAAAAGAAAATAATAATCAATCTCCTTGCCCAATCTTCCTTTAATAGAAGAGTAAACAACAATATCTCGCACGTGGTCAACCCCTTACCTAATTAGTTCATCTTCTGTAACACTGTTATACCCCCATCTCACTCGACGGCGATTCTGCTGCGATCTCCCAAACTCGACAAAGCGTGATGATTAGTGGCTGGATCTTTTCCATATTCTCCATCGTATCTTGAGCCTTTCTGAAGCGTCTAGGATCGTCAACATCTCCTTGGTCGCCACAAAGTTTTGAACATGTTCAAAAATTCCGTAGCCATTACAATCAGCTCAAAAGCGTATTAAGAACGACATATTTCGTCCCTGTTTTCACGAAGTGACGGTAATGAGAAAAAAGGCACATTTTTTCAATTTTGATTTTTTTTTGCATTTTTGGACATCACTTACATCTTGAACCTCACAAAGTTTCAGATCATAATAATGTATAATTATTCACGGCTGAATAAGGAATCGACAAACCGTTCGAATTATGCATTTTTCGTGGCTTTTATTTAACATTGGTTACTGTCATTTCTACATGTATCATTTTACCATGGCGGTACATGAATTCACACCAATATTGTAATTGTATTACACACAGATTTGAGTATCCAACCCAATTACAGAACTAGTGCTGGAATCTATGCTGAAAAATGAGGAATCATGTGAATAAATGTAATCTGCACCCCATACATAAACCTTAAAATCAAAATATGTGAAATCCAAGCGTGTACCCAGAGAAGGGTTAAACCCACGGCTAGAAACCCCCTCTCGTAAATGAATGTCCCCTCTGCATTGCCACGAGCCCCCCTTGCTAGCCGTCAGGAATGCCCGATCAGACGGGGGAGTGTTTTATGTAACGTCAACAAGAAAATACCTATTAAAGGGATTTTCTGTTTTCACGAAGTGACGGCTTACAACCGTCCCGTGTGTTTTACGTGTGCGGCTGAGATCCGTCACTTCGTGAAAACAAAGAAGAGCGAGTCCTTGAACTGACTTTGTGTTTTCACGAAATGACGGTTAAAAGCGCGGTGATCAAGTCCCATATGTTTTACACGCGCGCGGCTGAGATCCGTCACTTCGTGAAAATCCGTCACTACGCGTCCTTAGAATTTTGTGTTTTCACGAAATGACGGTTATGTTTAAAGCTCATTTGCCCCAAAAATATAAACAAATAGGCAAATGATTAAACATAGAACTAAACACTGAAATATGATCTATCCCAGGATATAACATTTATTCATCCTTCATACATTAAAGAGGTTGAGATTATGTTTTAAAACTTTGAAAGCGATTTATTCAAAACTAACTTTCTTTTAGTTGCGCGCTCATCCGTAACTTCGTGAAAACTGTAACGATTTGTAGCTCTAATGTGGCAGCAGCGTCTAAAGCATATTACTAGCTCACTGAAAGCGGCTCCGATCGCCCGTGTTTACAGGCCCGTCCCCGATACTATCCAACCACGCTAATTTCGTTTTATACATCGCGATCACCTTGCGCTCGACACGCTTTAAACATGTTAAACCCCTATCGCCACGACGCCACCATTTCTTCGGACGGCATGTGACTCGCCCTCTTCTCGCTGCAGGCGTTCGAGCTACGCTTCTGCTGATTGGGCAGCGAATGCGCAACGATCATCCGCGCTGCTATAATAGGCCGCGGCGATGGAGATGCTTTATCAAAATGCTCAACTAATTACAAGGAGACAACACTGCGATTCTCACACATCACTATGCCTTCAAAGAAGAAGAAGGCAAGGAACAAAATGGGTAAAGCTGCCCAAGTTTCCCTTGTTGAGCCGGAAGTCCCTTACGATGTTACTCTATGTGGTGAAGATGCTGCCCAAGCTGATGATAAATCTAGTGATGAAGCTTCAACTGCTGCTGGAGATGTTGCTCGGTCGCCGGTGCAGGAGGTTGTGGAGAAGGAGGTGGAGGAAGACCCTACAACTGATGAACCAGCTGGAAAGAAGAAGAAAATGCTCACAGACCTTGATGACGACCAAGAGGAGATCATGGTGGAGTGGCTGATGCACAACCCCTTCATCTGTAGGGGGACCCCACTCTTCTGGAGTTGTTGGGCAAGTAATCAACTCATCCTTGAATTCCTCGACTATGACCTGGCACACTCCAGGGATGATGCTACAGACGTTGTTCATGGCCAATCTGAAATCATACTGAAGGATTGGGTACTTATTCCCTTAAGCCAGGTGCCTGATGGTGATGGCCAGTTTCTCTATTCTGGGGCCCACTCTTCTCAAAACCTAACCAAACATATCTGGCTCCATTCTCTAAAAATGGAAGAATGAGGAGGTGTCCTCCATCATCCTGTCTTAGTGGCCAAATTCAAGTCTACTTTCAGCAGACAGCCAGGCTCTTCCCAGAAACTGTTTTGCCTCCTTCTCCTCCTGTCCTCGTATTTCATTTCTAACTGTGTTATTAAACAATGTCATAGTTGTAGGAATGCTACCATATTCTGGACATCCAACATGGTCGGAGGCTGGCACTCGACTGAAGAAAGGCCATCGAGTGCCCCGATTTATGCTTAATTTACATTTGCCCCGGGCTCCGTACGATATTGGTAAACGATTTTCCGTGCGATTTTGGGGGTATCGTAGGTGCCCAAGGGCTACAGTGTTTGTGTTCACATTATCTACGAGCATCGGGCTATTTCTTGTATTGGCCCTCATGGGCAGGCCGGGGCAAATCCGTACAGAGGCTACTCGGAGATTGTATAGAAATCGTGCAATTTCTGTGCAGTCGCCGTGCAGTCTCCATAGCCTCCGAACAAAAATCGTACGGAGCCCATCTGATTTTTTTTGCCCGTCTCAAGGCGGCTACACGGCCATGGTGCGTGAGCTGTGGGGTTGCCGCGGGATGACTGCTCAATATCATAGGTACTGCACGGACTACGAGCGGCAACCTTGCGATAGCTGTGCGATGGCTTTGCGAATGTCCCACAAGTCTGCAATCTCTGTATGATATTCTTGCCCCCATTTTCACCGAAAAATCGTGCGTTTGCTGCACGATCAGCGCAAGGCCTCCACGCGATGCCCATGCGGGGATTGTGCAATGTCACCTACGAAATGTCTACGTAGAGGCCGCGAAGCCCGTGAATCCGTACGAAAATCTCACGCCTGCCTCTTGCCTCCGCACGGAGGACGCACGGAAAAGGGGATACGGGCAAGATAGGGCTCCGTAGAGCAATTGCAGGCCAAATAAAGACTAGGCATTATATACCGATGGCCTGAAATCGTAGAAGTAGCCTATCATGAAGCTGTCAGTCTCCCCGCTTAAACCACCACTGTATCGAGGTCTAGCGTATGAGGCTCGGATTACGATCACTCAGATCACAGATGCAATGCAACTCATCGGCCTCGAAATGGGATGAGAAAGTGGTATCGTAGTTCTATCATCGTAATGCCATCGCCTTCAGCGGAGGGAGATCGTAGCAAAGATGTAGTGTAATCATCTCACAGGTCAAAAATATGGTTGGAGGGAGACTCCGCCACGTTTAAGGAAATTTTCACAGATCGCCATGGTCGCCATAGTCGCCATGATCGCCTTTCTAATAAGATGGTGTATTAGCTTATTAACTCTGATAAACCCATTCGCAGGATAACGTTGAGCTATATCACAGAATACGCAATCGTCATTATTTTGTTAGCTATTGTACTTATACCCAATTGATGAAAATTTGATTGATGCCCCAAACGATGATCACATTAATTCGAGAATTCAAGAAGCCTATTCTCAATAAATCTTTCTAAGATTTTAATAGAAGGAATATAAAGAATTGAAATTGGGATTTATGCGTTGAGAGAAGAGCGTTATTTTTGGATACATGGGTAATATGTGTAATAGGGGACAAGGGTTTTTTTTTTTCTTCCCCTTGGCAGATCCTGTGGAAATTCGTAAGAGAGATGTTGTTTTGTTGTGTTTTTTTTTAATAATTATTATCATTGGCGATTATTTTCGGGGGAAGAGACACTGCGACAATTCGATTTAACATTTTAATCAAAAGAAAAAGAAAACCACCGAAGCAAGCTCCGTCATGTAGTGCGATGCTTTTCAGTTCTCTTTATTGATAAAAGTGCGACAAATTTATTGAAATCTTATTTTAAAATTCCTGTATATTTATATTTTCCTGAGATGCCCCAGCTTCCAATTCACGCACATGAACATTTTCTGTCTTGGTAGCCCAGCCGACCGCAGGTCATGACAATAATATTAGCAGTGATTGATATCCAAGATTTTCCAATCGCACGAGTGGGATTATAATGATATATGACGCTATAGTCCACTTAATCTCGCTTCAATAGGCTCTGTTCCATTATTTTCCATCTATTATGCAGATGGACCGGCGTTGCTTTGCATGCTTTGTGACTCCTGATAAATCATCCTCTGATATGGAGATGAAAAATTGATGAAGGTGACCAGTTAAGTTTTTAGTAATTGTGCCTATGGGATTGAGAAAGGGGTTTAATGTTAAAGAATATGGCCATTAAGCATTTCGTTATACTGTATTTAGCTTTGAGGATGTCCAAGTGAGCAGGCGGCTCTGTTTTGGAGGTATCAAACATCCATGATCTGTTTAACAGTATTCTGCCCGAGTCGATTCACACAACCATTCTTATCGAAACGCTTAATATCCGGATATTTGAAACATTACGAAGATTTCCATACTTAAATTCAACACACGTGTGTAGGCCAATTAATAAAAGAAAAGATAAGATCTGTGTATGATATATGAGGTGAATATCATGACCCCTCCCCCGCATCTCCGCCAAATCATCTTTTCTCTGCATGGTGTATTCCTTCCCGGTGGTCAAATTAATGATTGTAATTTCATCGCTGAGATTAAAACCTACGTACATCATTTATTGTGTTCAGATCCGCACAGGACACAATTTAAGTCAAAGTTCACGGTAATCACGAATTCTCTCTAGCTTTTCAGCGGTAGTAGCATGGTAGCACACTGTTATGCCCTCGAATTTCAATTTGAACTATTTTGTTTACGTTGCTGTATCCATAGCAACGGCGAGCAGAACTCGCAGTCCTTCATAAGCATTGACATTCCGAGGCATACAAATTAAATTGGAAAGCAGCAAGGCAACAGTATGGAGGTAACAAGGTTTACGCGCCATTGTCAAGGTTCAAATGCTTTCTATTGCATTATTCTCTTAGACTCTTACTTTTTCTTCCCTCTTCTTTAACTTCTCTATCTCTCTCTCTCTCTCTCTTCTCTTTTTAAGGAGAATTATGACCTTTAGCATTAAAAATACCATATTTCATCTCTCATCTACATTAATCAGTTATGGTTTTGATATGTTTCTACAAACTTAATGGGATTTATTCATGTCTTAAAGTCATGTAATTATATGTTCTTACCATGTTTTTAAAGAAAATCGATATATCAATGTAAAGTTTAGATGTACTTGTAGTATTATGTCCTTCAAGATTATATTAACCAAGAATTGCATTTTAAAATCTATAATTGTAAAGTATTAAAATTAATACAAAATTGATCATGCAAATATCTTTCACCAGAATAGCGTGAAATCAGTGAGTTGTTAATCGATAATTATGACAAAATTAAACTCGTAACTCATTTAGCTTCTTCAGATGAAAATATAGTTCATGTTTAAGTATCAGTCATTATTTTCTTCTATCTTCTTTGCTTACATAAACGAGAATTTTTTGTTTTGTTTTGTATATTGTCATTCAATAGGGGAACAGGAATTGTAATGTACACTTTGTTTTTTGACAAAAATCTCATTCATTTTAGTACTTCATTTTTCTGCACGTACAGATGACCAAAAAAAAAAATAATTTGGCTATTTAAGGAAAATATACATATCACATCGAACAGAAAGACTGACAATATAAGCAAAGATTATCCTCAATATACAAATAAATAGTAAAAATAAATTACAAAACACAAAGAAAGACAAAGTATCGATATTGTGCTTTATTTTTTAAAATCCCATTTTCGTCCGATAGTCATAATATTTGTGTCCTTTTGTTTTCCTTCAACATGTTGACAATGTCTTTTGGAAAGACATAAATATTTCGGAGGAACCTGGGGTGCTAGAGGAGAGCTATTCTGAATGCATTACCATGGTTACGTATGTTTTTTTCTGTATAGTATTAGTATACTGACTAGAGATGGTATAAATGCTAAGTACTGATGAATGCATAATACATTTATGCAAGCACCCCCTCACCTCCCCCAAGTTCGGAATGAAGATATGTCTTGCATTAAAAAAAAAAACACGACATATCGCATTTCATGAGACAGAAGTTAGGTAAATTGTTTCATAATTCTTTATATGGGGAAGGTGTTATTATTTTTCTTGTTTTTCATTATTATTGTTATTATGATTGTAATTATTACCATTATTATCATTATTATTATTATTATTAGTAGTAGTAGTAGTAGTAGTAGTAGTAGTAGTAGTAGTAGTACTATCTTTATCGTTATTACTATTACTATTATTATTGGTGTTATTATTATTATCATGATCATCATCATCAATATCATTATTATTATCATTATTATCCATATTACTATCACATCATCATCATCATCATCATCATAATCATCATCATCTTCATCATCTACAGCATTTTAATCATTATCTTCATCACCATATTTTATGTAGCCCTCGCTTTCTTTGTTCACCATAGCTTGAATCCAATGATATTTTATTCAGTGTGAAACGGGAATGTCTTATTTGTTCTTTGATTCCTTCTTTCTTTTCTTTAAAGAATGGAAGAAGACAATATAATGTCAAATAATTAGATGAATTAGTTATATTCAATATTTCGATACATTGTAAATTGTATACATAATAATGAATGATGCAACTTTGCGGAATGAAAGAGGATATAGTAAGAAGAGAAAGTGATATCATTAGAGAGAAAGAGAAAGATAGAGAGAGATAGAGAGAGAAGGAGCAATGGGATTGATAAAGAAAACCATTGAAAGAAAATAGGTATGTTCTAAATCATGAGTGTTTGACAAACTCAGCATCATGACATAATCAATCGAATAACAACGCTGCTCGTTCATCATTACTTATCTTGATGTTGCTCCTACATACGCTCCGGCGACAATTATTTCGGGCTTTATTTCGTTAGTAATATAGGGCTATAGGGTTGCATTTGTGTTTTAGGCTTACGGTTAGGGTCAGGTATGGTTTTTGTTTCAGGGTTTAAGTGAGAAATTAGGTTTAGGGTTAGGATAAGTGTTTGGTTCAGGGTTTAAGTCAAAAATGAGGTTAGTGTAGAATTTTGCCAGCGGAACATGTGTCGTACAACCTCGCTTGATATAACTTTCAAGAAGTAAGCAGAAAAATACAAATAGCAAAATTTCCATGAACCAGAACGTGGATATCTAAAGATACCATTTATTCTACTTTCACACAATAATACCTACATCGAATATTTCACCCTGAATTATATACGATTTATATAAATAAATATTCACTCAACAATTTGAGGTAAAGTACATACTATCATTGGACGCTGTTGTCAATTATTGACGATAAGGTCCAAAATAATGATTTACAGACAGAGACAATGAAAAATAAAAATGTTTAAAAGGTTTCTTCATCAAAAAAATATTGTCTCATCCAAAGTATTTTAAGACCAAAATTGTGATATTGCCCTGCAATGCAACTGAAGCAGGAAAACAACCTGCAATTCAATTACAGTATCTAACTTAATTACTCTTTAGATTTGGAACTCTTAACCAGATCCTTACATTGTAATCAAGAAAAGAAAGGCCAAGACACTGATCACAACCGTATATCTAAAATTTAGGGTATTCTTTGATTTTTTTTATTTACATGTAATTATTAAAATATTCTTTAATTTTTCTTCTTTTTTTGGACTATAATTTTGCCTAGGTTGAATCCTCTTAACTGTGCGATTTTTCAGTTGTTTTTAGTACAATTTTTACTTTCAAAATGTCATCATTATTTAATACTTAGTTCCACCTCATTTACCTAGCAAGTTCCCTCATTTCATTTCGTATTGTATTTTAGAGCATCGGTTTTTTAGTGTAATTGTACATATAATACACATGATACAGATTCGGACAGCAGTTTAATATACTCAACCATCCTGTAGAATATAAATAGAACAGACAGATCGACTCCATTTTAATGAGGAACTTTATTTATCATGGAAAATAGTTGATAAGTTATAAATGAAGTATTTACAAAATGATGACAAAATGAACTTAAAAATTTAACTTCAAGAAACAAGAAATATATATAATGATAATTAATGCCATGAGTTCATAAAATGACAAGGTTTATCATTCACCGTATGATACCATGAAGGCAAATGTATGCAATTAAAATAATCATGTTTTCCTTTAAATGCCATTATGAAAATATATGTTGATGTAACTGTAGGATATAATAGCACATATTCTTTCCGCATTTAGTATACATATGTGAATAAATATCGTTTGGTACTAGTTATCCTACTTTCCTGGAACAATAATATTCCACAAAACTTTCTCCAAATATGAATTACTACACTTTAGCTTTCATGTATCTTTGTCCGATTAATATGAATTCCTTCAGGGCAGCAATCCCGGACTGTTCTACCCCGGTCAACAACTTCCTAGGTAGTTGCCCAGGTAACTTATTAATGTTTGAGGGGGTAGTTTCCAGAGGTAATTGTCCTATGTAGAGGTAATTGTCCTAGGGGTATTTGTCCAAGGGGTAGTTTAGTTGTCTTGAAGTAGATGTCAGGAGCAACTGTCCTACGGGGTAATTTGTCTTGGAGTAATTGTGATGAGGTAATTGTCCTAGGGATAATTGTCCTAGGAGTAATTGTCCAAGGGGCAGTTACCCAAGGGATAGTTGTCCAAGGGGTAGTTGTCCTAAGGGTAGGTAGTTGTCATGATGTAGATTTCAGGGGCAACTCTCCTACGGGTACTTTTTCTGGGAGTAATTATGTAGAGGTAATTGTCCTAGGGGTAAATGTCCTAGGGATAATTGTCCTAACGGTAATTGTCCTAGAGGTAATTGTCCTAGGGGTAATTGTCAAATGGGTAGTTGTCCAAGGGATATTTGTCCAAGGGGTAGTTGTCCTAAGGGTAGTTGTCTTGAAGTAGATGTCAGGGGCAACTGTCCGGGAGTAATTTTGTAGGTCATTGTCTTAGGGGTAATTGTCCGGGAGAAGATGTCCGGGTAAATGTCCTTAGAGCATGGTGTCCAGGGGTCATTGTTTGGATGTAATTGTCCTTTAGATTAGACGTCCAAAAGTCAGTGTCAAGAGACAGTTGTCCTAAGGGAAGTTGTTAAAAGGTCATCGTCCACTAATAACTGTCCTAGGATAGTTGTCCGGTAATCGTCCGGCAATAATTGTCCTGGGAGTAGTCATCCCGGTTAATAGCCCAAAGTGTAGTCGTCCAAATAATTTTAAAACAACATCTTTTGAATTTACTATTTTATCACGATATCTGTCAAAATTTAAAGGAAATTTTTAAAATACTGGAGGTCAAATTTTCAGAGAAAAGGGACTTTACAAATGGTGGAGCATCCTCTAAACATCAATTATGATACATCAAATGTTTTCATCTTCTAAGGAATTACTATCACAGTTGGGGTAGGACTATGATATTTTACATGAAAATTATTCTGTCGAGAATTCATTACTTTAAGAATATGACTCGACTTCTGACATATATTTATTAATTCTCCAATTTTCTTTCGTTGAAGATTATACTTCTCAACATGTATTTCAAATATTACTAATGTTTTTAAAAGAGAGGGGAAATACATGGAATTATATCAACTGAAATAAGCAACCAGGAAGCTGAATAGATCAAAATGAAATCGCAAGTTTACACGAAAAGCATTTCTCTATCTTACAATGTTTATAATTCCACGGAATATTCTTTAGTACCGGGCCTTAACTTTTTGAAATATCCCCGGCTTTAAATGAACCTTGGCAAGACAAGACCAGTTCTATCAAGCTTAAAAGTACTACCCAGTACTTGCAAATATATAATTACAAACAACATTAAATGTATCCGTAAAGCTAAATTGAGGCATTTTATTTATCATTGACTCCTATAAAATATATAAAGCATTAAATTTACTATAAACATACCAATCAAAAAAAAGGTTTTGGACGAGAAATGATGAGGGCCCTTTCAGATGGTATATCGGCGTCGAGTATTAAGTTGGAACGTTCAGCAGGTTGTTGGCTTCATCAATTTTAATAACAAATAAATGTCATTTAAAAAAGGGAGGACAAATAATTTCAACAAACATCAGGTTTGAGGATTCTGAGAATATCATTTCATTGAAGTTAATTAATTGTTGATTAGAGTGAAACTGTAGAGCTGGAAGAAAAAAGAAATGAAACAGAAAATACGAACAATAAATAGCAAGTAAAATTCATTAGAATAGTCACTGTTTCATACGACTTGTACAAGGATTCTTCATGTTATAAATCTTTTAATGGCACAAAAAATAATTTCTGTATATTGTATTGTCTTCAATTAACATCAAGGTATATCATGGGCCCAATGAGCAAATCATATTCTAATAAGACTTTTCCTGTATTGTTTCATACAAACTATACGGAATTTTGGGCAAGTGGTTTGTGAAGCAAGAAATACCGCATTATAAAAGACCAGAAGATGGCGCAATTCAGTTTATAATTATGTCACAATTTAGGTGTTGGTGAATTGCAGGAAATTGAAGAGTTGATGAAAATTAAGTAATAGCTTATAGATATTTTTAGAAGAAAAGTTATACTTTAAGTAGTATAACTAGATCAAAATAGTAACGTTATGTACAAAGAGGTAGAAAGACGGACAGCGCGGCTGATTCTTAGCTCCGTGGATAAATAAAAGGAATTGATTTTATTAGTTTTAAAAAAATTTAAAACAGTGGCAGCAGTTTCGTTAGCAAATGTATTTGAAATTGAAACTAAATATGCATCATTCCTTCAGAAATATGTCTCTTGGTATAAGCTCACATAGGGAAGGAATACACAGGGAACAACAAAAAGCTCACTAAATATTAGCTGCTACACAAGTGCTTAGCTAAGTAGGCAATATTTCTCAATCCAGAGGCCCAGTTAAAATATTCGGGGTTGTGGGGGGGGGGGGGGGTTCATCATCATTTGTGATATTGAAATATCCATTGCATCATCCTAGTCTTTAAAAATTCAGGGACGGCACTAGACCAAGTGTGGAGGGGGGAGGGGGGGAGCCTGACCAAATTTTTCTTCCAAGTGAGCCGAAAAGTTTCCAACAAGCCAATAAAAAACAATGAAAGGATAAGAAAGAATCATTGTAATCAATATATACGATTGGAAGACAAGGCACTAGAAAATCTTGAGTTGCGGAAAGAAATTTGAATGGGATGTCATATCCCCCCCCCCCCTCTTTCGCAATGCCCCTGTTAACGTTTAAGATTATTGTGGTTTACTTTAAGTCTCAGCTATTTTGTCCCATACGTTAGCACCCACATCTTAGATTTTAATATATCTGATTGTACTAAGTTGACACCTTAACTAGATCTTGGATGAAGCCAAATATCAAGTGTAATGATATTTTCATGTCAATTTGTGTTCATAATTCTAAAACACCATCTAACCTATGGAACACAAAATGATCAAATAGCATGGACGTTGCCCTTAAATGATTATGCAGTGTTTTCAACTTACATGTTTGGTTGGTCACTATTAGACGGGTGAGGGCGGAAATACAAAATCAGATGTGTCACTATAAAAAGTCGCAGTCTTCGTCACTGTGGTCAGGACAGTCATATATACCATTGCACATGCCGGATACAGAATAACACTTATCCACTAACTGACATCGTACCTGGCCATCAGGACAACCTGCAATAGAAAAGTATTTAAAAAAAAAACGTGTTGGATAATTTCAGGGGTGGATCCAGGACTTTGTTAAATGGGGGGAAAAACTGAAAAATAGGGAATATTATTGGGATGTGTATGGCCTCTTGGATTTTAAAAGGGGGCAGGGGTCGGTTGTGCCCCGTTAAATCCTACAGTGCACACTTTATGAAGGCGATCTCTATACGACTGAAGTATCAATTAAAAAAAAAAAAGTTCTTAATTTTGAATTTTCAACCATAATCTTTTACTCTCTTCAGAACTAAAAGTAGTGAACAATCGTGTGCCATCAAAGGGATTTTGTGGAGGTTTGATTTAATAAATTGTTGAATTTTGATATCTGTCTTGTATAATGATGTTCAGAAGGATAAATAAATAGCCAAGCATAGAAAGGTTTTCAAATATATAATGCTATTATTAAGATATCTATGACTGAATACTCCCATTTACGAAAGTGTATGGCCATACGCTTTAGTCTGACACTGAGTCTATGGGGGAAAATGAGTCTGGCATTTCTGGTCACTTGCATATGTTTACTTTTGTGAAGCACATGATGATTTTGAAGTGTTTTTTTTTCCTGGGCTTCATTTTTACACCATATTACATACACTGATACCATGTAAGGCTAGGCAGCTCAGATTTTATCAAGCCTCTACAAAGTTACCAAATCACTTTAATGTGAACAAATTCTCATTTTGTCATTTTGAATTTTGAAGGCGACTTCTCTTGATTTTTTTATGTAAGTGATTTTCAGACCTTTGTCGGCAGTTTCCATATATCTCGAAAACGTACTATTACTTAGAGTTGAAAACACAAAATTTCTAGGATGGCGCATTGCTAGTTCTATGTCTTGGCAAAACATATTCTTGAAACAGAAAGCAAAGTCTCTAAAATCATTGGCATCATTTCTAGACGGCGGCATATTTTACCTAACAACATCCTCCGTATGCTTTACATTGCTCTTATCCTACCATATCTATCATATTGCAACCTAGCCTGGGAAAAACTCTCCAATCTCTAAATTACACAAATTACTAGTAATCATTCTACAAAAGAAAATAATTCGTATAATTACAGATACTGCTCCCTGTTGTCAAGTCGACCATTTGTTCAAACAATTTAACGTTCTAAAATTTACCGATGTTAATTTTCCCACCCTCCATTTGGGTCTTTTCTCTCCATTTCTTATCTCTGTTTCTTCGTGAATTTCTCTTTTTTTTTTTTTTTTCTTATTCCATTTCTTTGCACCTCCAATTACCCTCTTTCCTCTTTCCCCCATTTTTTTTCTTATCCTCAAATCAAGCTCAGCGGTATAGGAATGTTATCTTCTTCTCTGTTTTTCTTTTTTTAAAGATATATTTATTATGTACTCTAACGCCTAAGGGGACCCTCGCCCCTAGCTATCGCTTTTAGAGGTGTGTCCTCCAACTATGTATGTATCAAATGAATGTATATTTTGTCTTATTTTTGTTAAAAATAGAATGTACATTATTTTTATTCATTTATTACTTTGTATACTTATATTGGAAAGTTGAAATAAATGTTTCTAAATTGAATTGAATTGAATTTCATATACATTTTTTTAATGAAACCGCAGAAAACTCTGTTCTCAATACTTTGTTTAATTCTCACCCGATTTCAAAGATTTTTCTTCCGTCACAAGGTGATTGCACGTTCTTCTTTCCATTAAAGGTGCCAGATTTTCGACATCTTAGCATTTTTAAATATACTGACAAGTACGAAGTTTGGACACAATACGAATGCTTAATTTTTACATGTGATGTTGGAAATTTTGTCTACTCATAGCAGTAACCCCTATTGTAAGAATTCGAACAGTTTTGTGTAGTCTTTTGGCCAGCGGTCTTGAGTTTTCTGTTCCATATCGTTCCAAACGTTATCAATACCGTGAATACGAGTGACATCAGATGACGCTAAAAACTACAGACAGTGCAATTATCTCTAGGATATATATATATATATATATATATATATATATATATATATATATGAGATAGTTATAGTTATTCGAGGGGGAATTGAGGGATAATTGTTGTGGGAAAATCATCCTGGGAGTAACTGTCCTCTGGAGAAGTTGTCCATTTATGAAGATTAAGCTAATTGAAATGTAAAAATGGCTTGCCAGTTTCATTACTATAATATCGTAGAATTCCTCCATATATGCCCGCAAAAAGGATGTGGTCAGATAATGTTTATTCCAGTATTGTGTTTTGGTGTGAAGCCTACAGGAGATAAGGGGGGAAAAGATTTAATTCTCGTGTTTTTCGTCCCTACTTCTTCTTTTCTCGAGTTTCTCGTCCCTGCTTCTTCTTTTTTAGGCCCGCTTCCGTGTTTTCCCTTCATATTTCTGTTCTGATATGAAATTCACAAGAATCTGAGAACATTAATAAGGTCACATAAATCACTAATGCAGTGCTACTTCATCTTCTTTTAAGCCTCTGTAGTTCATAAACAAATTAAATTAAACGAGAAAATTTTGAGTTGAAATATACCCAATAGCATTTGTATGCACAGATGAAAATATCAAATATCAAATAACATGAACCAACGAAACAACGACTTACAAAACCATTCGTCATGGTGATTAGGGCATGCTGTATGGCCGTCACATTCTTGATGAGGGAAAAAGCAGACGCTATCATGGAGGCACCTGGTACCGTTCATATCAAGGCAAAAATCCCAGAAAACATCCGTCTGGCCAAGGTAGATGTTGTAGACATCGTGGACTGTGAAGAAAAATGAATGGACAAATAAAAATAATTAACCTAGACCTCTATTACTATTCCCCTAGTCTACACGTTCATTGCCTATTGCGATATCAGGGATTTCAGATGAGTGCTAAGAAAATGAGAATAATGGGGAAGTGTTTCATAGGTATTAGTGAAACGGAAAAAGCTATGAAAAAGCTAAGAAAAGCTAAGGTAAGCTATGGAAAGCTAAGAAAAGCCAATATAAGCTAAGAAAAGCTAAGAAAATAAGAATAATGAGGGAAACATTTCAACACGATTAGGGGAGCAAAAACACTATAAAATACAAAAAAAGAAAAATACAAGCTGAAGGGGAAAATGATGAGCATAAATCATATTATCAATTAATTTGAATAGGTAGTAGGAAATTTTAAACTGTCCAACATAATTAGTATGTCTACAACTATATGCGATGTTGTTCCACAGGGGTAGAATATTCAAAACATTTTGTTATGACTGGAGGTACTAAGTACTGATCTTTTCGAAAAATCCTAAGTTTCTTACAGATAGATATTCTATACAGTGCGTCCCCCAAAAAGTTAACAGTTGGAAAAAGTCCCCCCAAATAAATATTTCAGAATATTTGTAGGAAATGTTCATTCTTTTGGATAGATTAGGGTCTCTTCTATGAAATGACATCAAAATATCTGGTAATATTTTGAGCTCGAGTGAGCAAAAGTGACTTTTCTGAAAGGATGCAAAATCCAGACTTGACATTTTGTGCTGGCTGCTATTAACAAATTTGAGAACCGTAAAAAGTTGACAGTTGGAAAAGTCTCCTCAAATGAACATTTCAAATTGTTCATGAAACGTTTATACCGATGGATAGCTTAAGGTTTCTCCTATCAATTGACATGAAAATATCCAAGGATATTTTGAGTGAGCAAAAGCCATTATTGTGAAATGGGGCAAAATCCATGGTTGACAAAATTTTGTATTGGTTCTGTCTGGTATCAGAAAAGTTGAGAGTCTTGAAAAGGCTTAGAAACTTTCATATTCTGATCATTAAAATGTAATTCATGAAAGAACAGGCTTTGTTTTCTGTATGTCCTGATATATCCCATCAAACTTTATGGTTGACTGAGAAAAATAACATGAATTAAAACACTCAATAAAACAGTTAAGTGCTCACTGAAGCATGAAAATATTGATAAGATACGTAAGGACATAGAGAGAACAGAACGTCTTCTTTCATAAGTTGTCTACTATTGATCAAAATATGAATATTTATAAGCCTTTTCATAACTCTCAACTTTGCTGATACCAGTCAAAAGAATTACCAATTCTTGTCAAGTCTGGATTTTGCACTTCTTCACAAAAGTGGTCTGTGCTCACTCGAGCGTAAAATATCGCCCGATCTTTAGGTGTTATGTAATAGAAGAGACCCTAAGCTATCCACAGGTATGCCATTTTGCTTCAAATATTTTGAAATATTCATTTGGGGAGACGTTTTCTTACTGTTACTTATTTTCTGGAACGCAAAGTAGATAACTCTAAGCGATGAGATGTAGCCTTTTCATGAGAACACTCCAATGTCTGGGAATCTGGAATGCAATATATGTCTATGTATGACTATACCTTAATTAGATTTTTCTTTATACTTTTATTTATTTCTGTCTTATTTCCAAAAATCATACCTCAAATTTCTTACTGGTCCTTATTCTGGAAGTCATTCTAGAGATAAGAAGGAATCATATCATATGTACAACGGAATGCCTGGAACTCTGTAATTGCCAAGTCCTGATAATAACCTAGTGACAATTTTTCTTTACGTTTACACCTATTTCCATCTTATTTTCATCTAATTCTACACTGAAATGGGTGATGTAACATTTCCTCCTGTAACATTCGCTCCCGGGGAGCGTTTCATCAAGCGTTTTGTCAGTGATTTTTACCGACAAAATTTGCTCTCAGCCAATCAGATGCAAGGATTTCAGTAGCTTATAACAGTTGTCGGTAAAAATCACTGACAAAACGCTTGATGAAACGCTCCCCTGGTGATACAGGGTTAGGGTTAGGGATACAATAAGCCAGTTCGTAATTACAATTTGCGCATGTGCAGATAAAGGTCATTTGCACCGTGTACAATTGACCTTTATCATACGCAGTTATTTTGTACGCAACACGATGAGCGCACCGTGCAGTACGATTTTACACGTAGCGCGTCCTCCAAAAACAAATGCGCGTGCGCGTATAAATGGGGTCATTTCAGGGCCATTTGTACCATGAACTAATTACGAACTCGTTTATCGGCTCTTAGGTTAGTTTCAGGGATAGGGTTAGGTATATAGTGTTCGTTCCTGGATTAAGTTGGGAATGTCGTTAGCTGAGGTAATTCACCGCGGAGTAACTATCGCAGGATCATGTGTCGTTCAGCCCCAAGCAGTGGTCATCTACTCTTAGCATACATACCACAGGCCGTCTCATCGCTGCCGTCTGAGCAGTGAGTGTAGTTATCGCAAAGCCAGTCAGGTAGAATGCACTGTTGACCATTTTCACACTTAATCTGACCGTGTTCACATTCAAAGGTGCCTATTAAAACGGAAGAGAGGAAGAGAAAGGGACAGTGGATATCAAAATAATGGTAAGCTCTATAGTTTTACAAAAATGAATCTACATTGTTTTGGCGTCCAAAATGTCGCATGGTCGAAACTAGCTTGTCGATGATAGACGTAGGTTGAATTTGGTTGTCGTCGGTATCATCGTACACATGGGGTGGTCGTATGACTGCGTCAGCAACTGACCCCAGTTTTTTTACGTGCCATGTCGGAGTGACATCGTACACAAAGTGAATGCAACATGAACAATGTATACATTGCGTTGAATTACTGGCAGCGTAGAATTACTGGTAGCGTTGAATTACTAATTGCAGTGTGCAAGGGAAATAATCATCATCTAAGTAGATCAGGGCCATTTTGGTGATCATTATGGTCACACAGATAAAAGCAACACTTATATTTCTTCTACATTGTAGGCATTATAGGTACTTCATGAAATATAATTTCTCGGTATTATACATTTGACTGTAAAACAAGAAATATGATAAAGATTACAAGGAAAACAACAAGTGCGAAATCTGGTATTCAACATGTCTGCAGTAGCCTTTTAATAAAAAAGTGAAGGCAATGAGTTCGATATTTCCGCCACTGCACGCGACAAAATAAAGACGTCTGGACGAAAATAGAAATTCAATTTTCAGGAGATATATGAAACAAGAAGAATCAGAGAAATGTACCTATAATATGACATAATTTTTTTCCATTTGTTAAAAGACAAAAATCCCTTAAAAGGCGTCAGGAATCGGTGATCAATTAGAATCTGATCCATAAGAAGCTGGGATTCAACTCAAAGTGGTGTCGGAAAAATTGGGCGTCTATAAGTACGCCAAACAGGTAGGAGCGTCGACTCTTGTTTCGGAAAACCACAATATTTTCGGTCTATTTATAATTCTTTAAAAAAAAATCTTTCTTGTCTACCCAAATATGTATCGATCTATATATCTTTCTATTCAAGCTATGTTTGGACGACAGGATAAGTCATTAACCCCCCCCCCCCCCCCTTCACACTCTTTCTTTACCCCGTCCACAGTAAAATTGACTACGGTGCCACTATTTGAAGAGGATTTATCTGTGATGGCCCTTGTAATTTTATTTTGCACACCTTCCTTCTCACTCAAGGGCCCTGTTCTGGTTCTTTATTTCTCTCACTCTCTCTCTTTCTCTCTCTCTCTCTCTCTGTCTCTCCATCTCTTATTCTACATTTATCTCTCTCCCTTTCTTTATCTTTCTCTCCTTACATTCTATCTTTTATCTCACTCTCTTCCCTTCTTCTCTCGTCCAGTCATCTCTATCTTTCAACGCAGGGCTGAGGACACAAAAACTAAGCGGTAACATTTTCGGTTTGGCCATTATCGAATATCAATAGTAGACCAATTATCACTTAGTTCTGAAGCCAAGTTGTTTGACATTAAAAAGTCATCAATTCATCTTAACATTCCACATATACCATTTTTTTCATTAAAAAAACCCCCTGTATCTCATGGCAAAAAAAAATAAGGCGAATTACATTATGGCGACGTTGCATGAGTAATACCCTCTTTGTTAAATTAAAGGTTACACGTTGTGGTAAAAACAGTGATAACTATCAGTTACGACAACCTAGCTTTACGTAATTAAAAAGTAAGAATCTGATATTAGATGTATATCAATACGCATTATAAAAAAAAAAAAAGGACACAAAAATTAAGCGGAAACATTTTCGGTTTGGCCATTATCGAATATCAATAGTAGACCAATTATCACTTAGTTCTGAAGCCAAGTTGTTTGACATTAAAAAGTCATCAGTTCATCTAAAAATTCCACATATACCCATTTTTATTTCTTTTTTTTAAAAACCTGTATCTCATGGCAACAAAAATATGGCGAATTAAATCTATCTATAATAAATGATGGTGACATTGCATGAGTAATACCCTATAAAAGGTTACACGTTGTGGTAAAAACAATGATAACTATCACTTACGATACCCTAGCTTTGCGTAATTAAAAATTAAGAATCTGATATTAGATGTAAATAATCAACACGCATTAAAAAGTCAGATCTGATGTAATTGAGTACCTCGATGATTAAATGCTTGATCGATGTGAGTCTTTATCGAGATTTTTTTTCCACCTACGCATAAGTCGATTCGCAAACAAGCTGTTCAGACTTCTATATAATATCAATAACCATTTTACTAATGATGTTGGACATTGGTATTAAAGGAAATTCACTGGGTAGCTGAAAGTCGGGGGGGGGGCAGTAATAAGGAGAATAATGTAATATACAATACATTGACCGGAATATATATTCAAAGTAAACCAATTTGTCCAATCAAGTAGAAAGCTAAGACATTTAAAGGCTATTTGTGATAAAATAATAATTTTCGATTTTGGTCTTAGACCAATTACTAAGTGCATCAAGAAAAACACATTTTTGTCGTGTCCATGAACATAAACATCACTGTGCATTACCTTTGTAGGTAATTTCGGGTACTGATCATGCAATTGCATTATGAAAGATATCTATGTCTTTTAGAAGTTATGACGATGCAGTAAGTATGATAACTATATTGTAAGAAGTTTTAAAACCATATATTACAAAATGGACAGAAAATGTCGCTGAATACCACAGCTACAGCTACGGTTTTACTGGGATGACCCCAAATACCATGCACACACAATGGAAAGCCCTGTACACAAATATCGGTAAATGGGACTACACACACACATGTCACTTTACAAGTATTGAACCTACTCTTTTAATATTTATCTACTTACTACAGTTCGATTCGTCTGATCCATCCTGGCAGTCCAGAAGACCGTCACACCGCCAGGCCGACGGGTAACATTTTGATCCATCAAGGCACATGTACTCCCCTTCAGGGCACAGGGCTGAACGATGGGAGCAGGGGTTGAAGAGGGTGAAGAGAAGGGGAGAGAGAGAGAGAGAGAGAGAGAGAAAGAGAGAGATGAAGTGTATTATTGTAACATTATACGGTATTTTCTTTGCATTCAGTAATTATGGTGATGGCAGGAGAATTTTTTTTGGGGGGGGGGGGGGGGGGAATGAAGAACTGCATGTGGAGAACTTATGTGGAGATGTCGTGGTATAGTGGTTCATTCACTTGACTCTCAATCCAAGGGTTGAGGGTTCGAATCCCAGCCCGGCACTGGCGTCTTTTGGCAAGACATTAATCCACGTTTGCCACTCTCCACCCAGGTGTTAAATGGGTACCTGGCAGGATTTATTCCTTGAAATGCACTGTGCGCTGAATGCTGCCGGAGGTAAAGCCAGGGTAATAATATCCAAACCCTTTGGAAGCGCGTACAGACGTTATTTCATGTGATATGCGCTATACAAGAACGGTATATTATTATTATTATTATTATTATTATTATTATCATTATTACTATTATTATTATTATTATTATTATTAACTGTCACATGAGATATTTGATAATAATACAGGATATCCAGTTTAAGTTCTTGATTCAATCCCAATATGCACTGAGGCACTGACCTTTAAATCTTTTAAATGGTTCAAATGCAACGTAGAATAGTATTAATAAGTAAATTGATCATGCTGTAGAATATGTTACCAATTTCACAGTTGGCTCCGATGAAACCTAGTAGGCACGTGCAGTTGTAATTATTCACCATGTCATGACAGGTCCCTCCATTTTGACAAGGGCTTGCTGCACAGTCATCCCAATCTGAAGAGAATAACACAGGGGATAAAAGGGTTGATCACACTTTCTTCATCTAAAACCATTACTTATTCCAACCCAGGGGAGTCAGGTAGATTAGCAAGCTATACAGCTATCAAGGAAGGAAGAAGTCATAATGAAATATAATTGACTAACTGACATTATAGAGGCTCTGGTTGAAACTATGGTACCCGATGTCACACAAGTAATACTTTTATTAAAGGCCCGTTATGGGTCTAAACTGACGGATTGGTCTAAATATAATTTACTTATATTTGCGGCTCTATAGAGAAAAAATGGTGGCCTTGGCACCACAAAAATTATTGCCTTCCTTCGGTCTGCACTCCTCGGGAAAATAGTACAACTCGTGCCACCTCGGTACCGTAATTTCAACCAGAGCGTATCATGTAAGCTTATAATTATTTGCGTACTATTTTTTGTCACATGATGCGCAATGGACCAATATAATGCACAGATTTTTCTAATGAGGAATATTATGTAAGTAAGACTTTTATTGTCATTTTTTCAGATGTTTATTTTCTCCACAAGAAGCCTGCTTGTTAGTAACAACGTCGTGGCGGATAGTGTGTAACATGGATGAGAAAGTATGAATAGTCAGATGTCAGTTTCCTGTTAGGCACTCGTTTTCCGATACCATGGGGTTCATAACTCCGAAAATGGAATAAGGTTCACAATTCCGAACATTTGTTGAATTATTCTGAAGGTTCCTTTATCCGTAGGTTCATAGTTCCGAAAATGAAATAGGGTTCATTAATCCGAAGGTTTGTAATTCCTCCAGGGCTCTTGCTTCCATTTCATTTTCGAAATTACGAACCCTATTTTATTTACGAAAATTACGAAAATTCGACATTATGAACCTTCGGAGGAACAAACCTGAATTACGAACAGTAGGAATAACGAACCTTCTGAATTATGAGCCTTCGAAAAAAACGAAATATAACCATTTGATTGTGTATAAGATTGGGAAACATTCGTCATTGCAATTGTCTTACAGCGCAACTTACCACAGTCAAATTCATCTGATTCGTCTAAGCAATCTCTTTGGCCATTACATATATCTGAGCTAAGGATACATTGTTTGTTGTCAGCACATTTCTCCATTGTTTCGAGGGGACATGTTTTTTGTTCTAAAAGAAAAAGAAAGGGGGAGTGTTCGTCAACAAATGTATGTCAAATATTGGTATAGGTTTCAGTCTGGATACCGATCATTTCATAGTGTTGAGACTGCTCTCTTGAGAGTTACAAATGACATACTGTTGTCACTTGATAAGGGCGAAGAGGTTATGCTTGTTTTGCTTGATTTTTCATCAGCTTTTGATACCATTGAACATGAGACTTTGCTTAAACGTTTATCTCTGAGATTTGGAATTTGTGGTCAAGCACTTAATTGGTTGCAGTCATACTTATCAAAACGTACTCATAATGTAGTCATTGGAAATGATCGGTCTTCAGGACATGTGCTCACCAAGGGAGTGCCGCAAGGATCCGTTTTGGGTCCGGTTCTTTTTACATTATATACCTCTCCACTAGAATCTTTGATTGATAAATATTACATATTCAAGATGTTTTAAGCTGACGATACTCAACTGTATATTGCATTCAAACGGTCAAGACTTGTTAATGTAACCTCTCAGATAGCAAATTGTGTTCAAGCAGTCAAGGAATGGTCTCAACAAAACTGTCTCAAGTTAAATTGCAGTAAGACAGAGTTCCTTCATGTTTCATCCCGGTTTAAACACACAACCCCTATCTTTCATTTGGATCTAGATGGAAAGCAAATTGAAGCTACCAAAACATGCAGGAATCTTGGAGTAACATTTGACAACAAGCTTACTTTTGAAACTTTTGTGACACAAAAATGTCGTGCAGCTTCATTTGCACTACACAAAATTTGTAAAATTCGTGATTTTATTGACAGAAGGACAACAGAACGTTTGGACCATGCTTTTGTAATGTGTCATTTTGATTTTTGTAATAGTCTCCTTTTTCAGTTACCACTTCGCCAAATTCAAAGACTACAAACTATCCAGTATTCAGCCGCGCGACTAGTCACACGTACAAAGAAACATGATTCAATATCCCCTGTCTTACACAATTTACACTGGTTACCAGTCCAGTCACGCATCAAGTTCAAGATACTGTTATTAGCTTATGAATGTTTTCATGGATTAGCTCCCTCTTATCTAAATGACTTACTCACTACATACACACCAACAAGAAATCTCCGATCACGTTAGACTAGGCGTCCACTAGGGTGCGGACAAGACGCGGAATGCAAGATTAGTCATTCCGCATTCATTCAGCAAGCTCTCCGCATATTCTTGAAAGGCTCCGTTCACTGTCTTCACCATTCCTGAACACTTCCCAACGTTTCCGCACCTTCAGGAGAGAGCAAAATTTCCGCGTCCAAATTTTGGTCTCGACCAAAATTTGGACGCGGAAATGAACTTCCTGACACCTTCGGCAACTTGTCCGCATTGTCGTCCGGACATCGTCAGGACATCCTGCCTTTCTTTAACACTTCCGCATTCTCCGGAAACGCTCCTGAAAGCTTCCGCGGTGCCGGAAGCTTCGCGAAGGCAAGCGGAAGCCACGCAGAATGTTTCAGGATTGTCCTTGTCCGTAATTTTACCACTCCTGGTGTGATCCTAGATGTGTCCGCACTGTCCTGCCACGATCAGCATTTTCCGCGGCATTTCGGGACATTCCTGAATGATTCCTAGGACGCTCCTAGGACTGACTGCAGTCAATGTGTTGACATTCTTAATAATGTCTCAGGAAACAATAATTTGCATAATTTTTCCGCGTCTGACGCGGAACGAATGCCGAAATGACAAAATTTGCTTCCGCAACCCTTCCTAATGTTGTCGGCGCTCTAGTGGACGCCAGCCCTAAGAAGAATTTATTTATTGTTCCTCCTGTTCATACCAAGACATATGGGGAACGTTCATTTGCACATGCTGCCCCGGTTTTATGGAATAGCCTTCCCGACTCTCTTAGAAACATTAATACCATAGATACGTTTAAGTCTGCCCTTAAAACATACTTATTCCAATTGTTAAGCAGGTAAAGGAACTCAGTAATTTCTCTCTTTTTTCTCTTTTTTTTTTCCCTCAAGCACATAGAGACATTCTTACGTAATGTGTTATGCGCTATACAAGAATAGTTTATTATTATTATTATTAGGTTAGTTACGTTTGACAGAAATTCAAAACGAGTCATTATGATAAAGCCACAGGAGATGCGATAAACATATTTCGAAAAGGAAAAGGATATGAAATTAACATATAAATATAATTTTAATGGAAATAGTGAAAAGAGGCACACAAATAGGCAAATGTGAAAGGAGAAAAAAGGGCAGTGGAAATTGGTAAGAGGAGGAGTAAGAAGGCTATGATAAGGTAGTATGATAAGACGTAGGGCACAAAAAAGAAAAAGAAAAGGGGCATACGGGGAAAAACACAGACCAAGAAATATTCAACAAAATAGAATAAGAATAAGAAAATAAAAGCAATTAGAAGGAAAATATATAGTAGCCGAAAATGAATTATATCGTAATTTGGAATAAGTCTTATAGAAGAAGAATGACCAAATAATATCACCGCAAAGATCATATAAAGAGAGAGTTAGCAAGCAAAAGGCCCCACTTCCCTCCAAACCCGTTTGCATAATCATTTGTATATCCTGATTAATATTCAAAGAATTAGTTTCCTATTCACTCTCAAGTTTGAAAAGAAGAAGAAAGAAGAGGAAAACCACTAATTCACAATATCCTCCACTTTCTCAATAATTTGACGTCAAAATATCAACTCTTGATATGGGTTAATCATTCCCGAGAAAACAGCGTGTGGATGATTAGAAGAACTACATCTCAGCGATATTTTTTATTGCGGGAGAGATAATCAAACCAAGAAGTAATTGCAGACCTTATTCCATAACCAACGCTCAGATAATGCAGGCAGAGAAACAGATCTCGGAAACGATGTTCAGTGGCAGCGAAAGATTTAATAATGACCCACCTAGCAACCCATAAGCCCACCTGTCAACCCTCACCCATCTATCAGCAAAGAGAAGAGAGGGAAACAACACCCCCTCCCCCCAACATCCATCCATCTATTTAAATAAGTTGAAGAAATTTTAGTACCTGATGAACATTTACTGCCGTTATCAGGATTTTTCACTCTAAGAGTATTACTAAGAGTATTATTCAGATATTTCACCTGTACTTGCCGAGTATTGCTAACGCATGTCATCAGTCAGGGATTGAAAGTCGGCATTCATATCTCAGTCACACTGCCAAATCGACTCAAGGGCCCCGTTGCATAAAACTTACCGTCAATGGTAACTCTGCTATCAATGGTAACTACCATGGTAACATCACTCAACAGCCAATCAAAATCAAGGTTTCCATGGGAGTTACCGTTGATGGCAAAGTTACCGTTAATGGTAAGTTTTATGCAACGGGGCCCTGACCGACTTCCAACTACGAACTACTCTGGGTCATTGGTGGCAATGTAATTTTCAGTTCGGCCTGTAGTCGGTCTGGCGTCGGTTACATTGGTGTGACAGGGGTATTGAGCCTCATTCAAACCGCAAAACCGACTCCACACCGACTTAAAACAGACCGATTCTGGGGTGTTTGTTTTTTTTTGGTTTTTGTTTTTTGGTTCGGTCTGTTGTCGGTCTGTTGACGGTCTGGTGTCGGTGTTGTTGATGTGACTGCATTGTCGGGACAGTTTGTGGTTCCTTTTAGATATTAGAGCTCAACTGCCTGCCTTATGATGTTTCAAAATCCGTTGGGGATCACATCACAGTTTCAAATTTTTGTTTATTTTGATTGTATGTAATCATTTCTTTATTTCAAAGAAACATACAGCAGTATACTGGTATACAACTTTGCACATGCACAATAGCAATAATCATATCCAGATCCATGAAGCTGTCCGAGTCAAAGGCAACTAAAATTAATTTAGTAGGATGAACTATATGGTTAATGCTGATCGGTTGGGGGGCGTCGGTGACTCCTAGCCTGAAACTTTAAAGTATCTTAATTGAATAAATGCAACGCTTTAAATATTAAAATCAAGAAAATGATAGGGGTGCGCGAAGATGTCTATGGACAACAGACATAAATTAGCAAAGATGCTTTAATGGCGTGCCTAGTAGTAGTAATAGATGTAGTAGTAGTAGTAGTAGTAGTAGTAGTAGTAGTAGTAGTAGTAGTAGTAGTAGTAGAAGTAGTAGTAGTAGCAGTAGTAATAGTAGTAGTAGTAGTAGTAGTAGTAGTAGTAGTAGTAGTAGTAGTAGTAGTAGTAGTAGTAGTAGTAGTAGTAGTAGTAGTAGTAGTAGTAGTAGTAGTATTTATTTTCCGTTTACTTAAAAAAAACATACATGTACAACAAAAGTATTTACATATGAATAAAACGGCTAGATAACCCATATTCAGCTGTGCCAGGCACGACACTACAGGAAGCATAAAAATAAATCAATTTTACGTGGCATATAATTAATAACTTAAAGAATATACGCCTATTCGACAGAATACCCCGGACGCGAGATGACAATGAACTGATTGTGACGCAATGCCTAAATCATTTAAACTTTGTTGCTGTGTCGGTTGTCACTTTGACTATCTCACATCATCGGTAGACATTACGTTGTTTGTGGCGCCGCCCCCAAGAGAGGCGCTTAATGTGTGAATCGCCACAGGAACGGAATGCAAAAGGCGTTTCAAGTGACTCCCTTGTGCACCCTTGCCTTGCCCTACACCACGCCCACATCTTTGAAAGTATCTTAATGAATGGAAGATCCCTTTGAATGGAAGATCGTCGACCTTTCGGATGGTTTTGGCATTTGCTGAAGAAGCCTGTGATCCTCTGGCAAATGACGTCCATTGGTCAGCTTCTTCATCTCTTTATGTCTATTTTGTCTCTTTTTTTATTCGTTTCTCTCTTCCTTTTACTCCCTTTTCACCACTTATCCGTATTTTGTACAGCTCCGTGCAATCCAATGTGAATTTCGAGAGCGCTGACATTTGTTTTTATTGTCATTCGACTTTTATTGTGCACTGGTGGTTACCTCTCTCTTTCGCTCTTGTCCTTGAATATCTCCATATAAACTCTTTCTGACATTACTATTCCTGTACTATATTCACTTAGTATTGCTATAGTCTTCTTCATGTGTTATCATTTATCATTTTATTACTGGATATGGCTTGAGAAATATCTTTATCTCTTTCTCTCTCTCTCTCTCTCTCTCTCTCTCTCTCTCTCAAGTTCTACAGAAGGTGGTTAAAATGTGCACGAAGTAATGCTTAAATAATAGAAAAAAGTTATCATCGCTAATGTAAAAAATAGAAAATACCTGTTTTATATTTTTGTCTAGGTCCGTTTTCAAAACACATAGATATCAACCCCTTACGCTTAATTATCTACAATCAAATACATATTCATATAGATTAATAATTTCTTTTTATCATCTCGCCACCTTTGTGTTATCAGCAATATTTCAAAAAGTCCTCTTTTTTCTTTCTAAATGAGAATAGATTGTCATTCAATTTTTACCCACCCCCCCCCCTTTAAGTTGCCCCTTCTATCCCCTTCTCTCTCTCTCTCTCTCTCTCTCTCTCTCTCTTTCTCTATCTATCGCTATCTCTGTCTGTGTTTTTTCGGTTCGTATATTTTCATATTCTTTCTCCTTTCGCTAAACTACACCTACTTTTCTTTCTGGCAAACTGCATTATTTTCATTTCTTATTATCTCATCTTATTCTAACTTCTTTAATGCAATGTCTGTAACTTTCCCCACTATTATTTATCCAATTTTTATAATTTGTCTGACCTAAATTCTGTTATGTCCTTAGAGCATGCATCATCTTAGCTTTGCTTTTTTAGCATGCCCCTCCTTTTGAATGTATCCGTTAGGTCAATAATGATCCGTTTGTGTAAATTATTTTTGTACTCTTCTTAATACCCTGTATTTGTATTATTAGTTTGATATATACAAATTAATTACATTATTTTATGTTTAATCATTGAATCGATATGTATCATGTATGCTTTTTTGAAATGGAAAAAAAAATAAATTAAAATCAATCAAAACTCACATAAAATCAAACGTCTAAACCCAAATATATTGGCTTAATTAGAATCAACTTGCAATGCACAAGGAAAAGGGTTTCTCAAATCCAGACAAATTCCAAATAATCTTAACACCGAATGCTCTTCCTCGACAGTAATTATTTTGCGGAAAATTAAAAACTTACCAGACTACAGTGATCTTCCCACTGCAAAATATTGACCTCATTATGTATCTTCGACGTGGCTCATTTCATTCTCTCTCATTCCACGAAAACGTGTGTATTGTGCTCCCCATAAAGGCAGATACGGATTTGCCAAATTAATGGTTTATCTTTGTTCCTCGAAACACTCTCGAAACTCCTCAAAAACAAAATCAAAAGTCCGCCCAGTTTTACCAGCCTTCACTTGCATTGCGTGCAGCCATTGAGGGGGCACTGATGTCATAGGGGAGCACTGGTCTCACTAAGTAGATAAAATTCGATAGGAAAAGGCCATCGAGTTTGGGAAGGGTGTGGAACTATGGTGTGAAAGGGGCTTGTATCATCTTCTCTTCACATTGCCTCCTCACCCCCTCTCTCTCCCTTTTCCCCCTTCTTTTTTTCGTCATTCCACTGAGGAGCACTTGCCCCCTGCCACCCCGTAGCTACTCCACTATTTACTTCACCACATTCTCCATCTCATCACGAAGCCCCCCCCCCCCCCCCCCAATAATGCTAATTGCACTCTCATCGTCTTCTTTGCCAGTATTATTTTCTTATCACCGCCTTTTACTTGTACGGACTGCGCGCATCTACCTTCATCATCCCCAATATAATTCCAACAATCAGCGCTAAAAGAATAGTAAAATATCTCATGCAATAACAGAAGGATTAATTTCTCACTAGAGGGGAAACTTTCAAATCGAATTAAGTTTCTTCATCGGAGAAGGATTGAAAAGTCTTTAAAATGGAATCCTGGCTTGGAGCAGTTTGATAGCTAATCATCGATTGTCCAATCATATCTATTTACGGTTGAATTTGATACGTATGAAAAAGGAACCTTCATTCGTGAGTCATGACGTCATAATGGTCATGTTGACAGTACTGGTACTGGAAGACGGAAATACAAGTGACCGTTGAAAGATTTAGCCGATCATGATAATGAATAAATATTTCACAAAACCTGTGAGTATAACATCAGAGCTCACCTGCTTATAGTGATCATTATATGACACTCTCCACCTCCGTATTGGGTATCGGGTCGCTATATATTTGGCCGCCCGGCTATGACCGCGGTAATAATGTTGGAGCGCCATGAGCGCTATCCAACAAGTTACCAATATTATCATTAGTATAATTATTATTATTATTATTATCATTATTATTATCATCATTACCATTATTATTACAATTATTATTATTATTATTATTATCATCATTATTATCATTATCATTATCATCATTATCGTTATCATTATTATGATTATTATCATTATCATCATTATTATTATCATTATTATTATTATTATCATTATCATTATCATTATTATTATTATTATTGTTATTATTATTATTATTATTATTATTATCATTATTATTATTATTATTATTACCAATAGTAATATTAATATTATCATTATCCTCCTCCACATTATACCAAAAGATTTTCCTTCTGTTTTCGATAAGTGCTTCCTCTAGAGTAATATGCTTTCTTTTGGTGGCTTTTTCCGTTTCTTTTAAAAAAAAAACAAGTGTGATACTTGTAGCCGTCATTCATTTCATTTTGGATTCTTGTTTTCGTTAGGTTTCTTCCTTGTTCATCAGGGGGTAAGTAAAGTGTGTCGCTTCTCATCATTTCCGGTTCTTATCTTAGATATTTAATTCAGTTTCTTCTTTTCATTTGTTAGTTGGTCGGTAGACTGTGTGTCATTGAACCCATCAAGAAAGGCGATTGAAAACTCAGACAGGAAATTAGACAGGCAATCGTGTTATCCTAGAAGATGTTTGATGGGGGCATTAGCATGATTTAAAAAAAAAACGAATGAGTTTTAATCCAAAAGGTTTTTCCCCGCGTTGAATGTTTGTAGAAAGGGCTGAATATAGTGCTTACCGTCTTGGTTTAGCCACTCCATTTAATGTATCTTACTTAGTCTCTCTGTCTCTCTCTGTCTCTCTCTGTCTCCTTTCTCTCTTCTATCTCCCTCCCTCTCCCCTCTGCCTCCCTCCCCCTCCCACTCCCTCTCTCTCTCTCTCTCTCTCTTTCTCTACATCTCTCTTTCTCCCCCCCTTTCTCTCCCTTTTCACTATATTTCCCTCTCCCCCTCTATCTCTGGATTATCTATTCCTCTTTGTCTCTCTGTTCTTTAGCTGTGAACCATCTTTTTGTCACTACCTATAACGTAACATCATCTTTCATTAGTTGTATTATGTTACTTAAGATTCTAATCTGATTTACTAAAAGTTTCTAAACGATGTTTATATCATTTTTTACTCCCCTTCTTACATGCTTAATTTCTTTCAATATTTCTTTAATATATGTCTTACACTTGTCTACTTTGCATTATGTGTTATATTATAGTTAGCTAACCGTAGGGATTATGGTTTTTATTTCCATCTGTTCAGAAGCTTCTAAACCGATCCAATATAATTATTTCTAGACGCTCTATTACTTCTAGCAAGAGCACAATGATTGTATCTTCTCTTTCTGAAGCTGCAGGTTAAAACTTTCTATAATTTGAACCTGAGGCATTTAGCCATTTCTATCCCACTGGGATACAACTTCTTCATAGTTTTTCTTTGAAACATAAATATATTTCCTAGCCATGAGTTATATAAGATCTGATTGTGATTTCAAAAGTATATCAATCATTCATACAGCTTTAGTGATTATTCCATGATGTATCAAATAATATTTCTTTTCCCTTTTTGTATGACCTTCGGACATGTTGATACATGTAAAGATGGAATTTGGATATGTATGTATAGTTTGGTTGCTGTATGAAGTCTACTTTGATTAGAGGTGCTTACAAAGTTGAAATTAAAAAACAACAACAGAGTGTAATCAAATTATTTTGGAATAATTCAAATAAAATGATTAAAGACATGTCACAGAATTGTATTTTTGTGTCTACCGTGGGGACAATTTTACAATACACTCTACCTATTGTTTTTATCCATAACTGAAAAGCGTGATTTGCATAAACGAGATTATCATGAATAAAGAATATAAAAAAAATATTACGATGATTTTTTTTTATTAGAAAATGAATTTAGATAAAATATTGATGTCCACGGTATAAAGTAACGGTTTTAGTATTGAAAGATAAATTTCACAGGATATTTAAGATGTATCAAGACAGGAAGTGTTTAGCTTTTGTTTTGTTTTTCTTTTGGTTTTGTTTTGTTTAAATGCAAATTTCTATCATTATACAGTGCGTATAAAATAAAGTATACCAAACTTTGATAGCTTCTAATTTAAACGCCTTACACAATCTGACCTTGAAATTCATTTCATTTTGAAGATTAATTGTTTTCTGTCTAATGATACCTTATTCATGACTTTTCTGCCCCGGATGACTGAGCACCAGGGTTTTTAAAAAGGATCTTCAAAATCTCCTTGTATCAAGTTTGGGCTGACGCAACGAATGTGGGTCAAGCCATATGCATGTGTTACTTTAGTTTTAAATCCTATTAAAAGTTGAATTCGCCTTCGTGCTTCTATGCTTCATTGTTTAAAGCGATCCAGTGTATCTAAGCTTTCACCTGACCTTTCCCTTCACGGGATAACCTTGATTTACTTTAATCAGCCTTCTAACTTCTTGTCTCTTGATAACTAGAAATTTTCTACTCATGTAGCACCCTTTCACCTGCACAAGATGCAAAAAAGTGTTTATCTCGAATAGCACATAGACTCTTCGCTTTTCTGACCTCATAGATTGAAGGAAATTTTTGATAATTACTGAAGTAATTGATGGTTGACTTTCATGACAAAATATAGCTTCCCAAATAAACTTCGTTGTTTTGGAATGACTCAATTAAATGGATGAAGCCATGATTGTGTCATCATGGTAACGAAAATATCACTAATTTTGCTTGTAATAAAGCCTTTTATTGAGTTAGACATGACATTAAGATCAAATGCAAAAAAAAAATAATAATAATAAAATCAACTCAGCATTTCTTTTCAGTCTGGAATAACAATGGCTTTTGACCGACATTCGTTGCTTTAGCCAAAACTTGGTACAAGAGGATTTTTACAATGAAAAAAAAGTATCACTAGACGGAATATAACTTAATCTTTACTATCAAATGAATTACAAGCTCAAATGTTATATTTTTCTATCAGAATCTACGAAAGTTATGTATAATTGTTTTTTACTGTAGAACGTCAAGAAGTTTTCGGTTTCGGAAGACAAATGTTCTCATATTAATATAAAAAATATATAAAGAACGGTATTTTTTGGTCCCTGAGGATTAGCGGCATATATCATGCTATTTGTGATAATATTATGAAACATTAATACACATTTAGAGGGCGGACACAAAAGATTTTAAAAGAAAATAGTTTTCTCTATTTTTTTTTAATAACATCTTCCCTGAAACATAACTGGCTACAATAAAGAACAACACGCTAAAATGGCGTATATGGCGCTTTTCCAAGATGTATGTGAGATAGATATCGAGGGAATTACTATCCACAAGCCATTTGTGATCCTCATTAACACTTCCAAGATGTTAAGATGATAAACTGAAGCTTTGGCTTTTGGAAGCTTTTTATTAATGGATGCTCAGATTGATTGCACGTAGCCAGATTATTAGTTTCCACTCGGCCAAATTCCTTTCTCGGGAAAAGTGTCAAAAAATAACCGTGCTGTCAATTTGTAATAGACAAATTCTGACAAGACAATACCGTGACTGAAGGGTTTGGTCTAATTGTTTGTTCGGATATTTTTTCAAGCTATCGCATCACGTGGGGATTCCTTGTAAATCTTTTCCATTCATAAGATCTTGACCCATATTGGAATATATTGGGATATAAGGAGACGTAATGATAGTAAAGAAAGAGAGAGGGTGAGAGAGAGAGAGAGAGAGAGAGAGAGAGAGAGGGTGAGAGAGAGAGAGAGAGAGAGAATGGGAAAAGATGAAGAGAAAGGGGAGAAAGAGGCGAATAGATAGAGGCTGGAGATTGTAGAGGCGGGGGGGGGGGATTAGAGGGACAAGGGATGAGAGGAAGAGAGTGGGGAAGAGGAGTGTGAATTTCATCTTTGTGTTTTGTTGTTGTTGTTGTTGTCTTTTTCTTCTTCTTTTTGGATTGGACATGGATTCGGGGGGGGGGGGTTGTTGTTGTTGTTGTTGTTGTTTGCCCTTATTTGTTCCAAGCATAAAAACGGATGATCATCATTTTTTAAAGATAAAGGTCGTAATTCATAATAGACAAAACAAATAAGGGTATACTTTTAAATGTAGCCAGTAACGTTTACCAAGATGGCTGAGAAGGATAGCACCAAGAAGGTCACCAAGAAGAAGCCGGCAACACACCCACCTGCTGCCGAAATGATAACTTTACTGGCTACATTTAAAAGTATACCCTCATTTGTATATACCCAACAACATGCTTTTAAAAAAGCAAGTTGTTTTGTTTGTTGTTGTTTTTTTAATCTGTAACGAGTAAATATATCAGATTGTTAACATGGATAACAAGTGTCAGAAGAAATGGGGATTATTTTACTGCTAAAAATATATAATTATTTTTCAAAGTAGTTGGGTGACACTTTGAAAATTCCTTATTGATATCTGTCTATATACATATATGTTTTTGTCATGCTTGTTGTATTTAGAATGGCCAAGGATATCATTTTGAAATCCTGCATGTTTGTGTATTATTTATATATATATCTTCTTGTATATTTTATGTATGATATTGCTTAATAAAGGAACCCTGTTGAACGGTTAAAGAAAAAAGAAAAGACTATTTGCCCTGGGAGGGGCACCAGGTGTATAACATATATATTATATTCTTCATACATGCCTGGTAAAAAAAAAAAAAAAAAAGTTGTCCTCTACATATTTGATGCAAAATAAGCTCTAAAATCTCTTCCAAGCAAAATAGCAAAGCAGCTGTAAAATAGTATACTATTTATTGCCCAAATCGAATTTCGCCGGGGGGGGGGGGGGGGGGGGCGCAAACGACTTTGAAGGCATATCAGAATTTTTGGACGGGTGGTCATTGGAGATATTAGAGATGTATCTCTGTGACTTTCTGTCCCACGCGTGTACCCAAAATATATCCTTTAGTTTCAAGCAATAACAAGAATTGCATAATACCAGTAAAAACAACGGTATTAGCAGAGTTTCGTACGATAATTTTGTTCTCGATTTCCACACGTAAACATCGTCTAATCTTACAATTCGACATCTACACATTTCATTTGCTTGTTTGTAAAAAAAATAAAAAAATAAAAACTATTTTAAATCATGAATTCAGCAGTGTTTGGACCTTTGCATTGTTATCTTGTTTTATCTTAATATCTGCTTTGTTTTTGTTCTGATCATCTTTCACTGAATCATTCATCGAACGGTTGTGAACTTGGCCAACCGTATCATCGGGACGGCTATATCCTCTGGAAGAGTCTGGATTATCACATCCTGAGCAATTACCACCGGACAACTACTCAAATACAATTACCTCAAACGTGTGCCCCAAGAAACTATACTATCCCTGCCATAATTATTACCCCCTAAAAACGTCTGCAAGACAAGTGATGGTAATGTGCGGGGTCAAATGTTCTGGGGTATAGCCTATCCTAGCCTTTTGACAAGGCCTCGTGACTTGGCTATTTTCCTCGTCATGCTGTGCCTGAGATGAGACTAGCCGGCGACGAAAAGAATCAACACGGCCCGGGTGAACGCGCGATCGAGCGACTTTAGTCGCGAGGCATTTTGCAACCTTGGTTTCCATCGTCCGATATGAATTATTCACGAGTTGACATTCGTATGCTAACACGCCTACCGAGGATTATCGACCAATCACAACGGTATCTGCGGGGCTTGCTTTCCATGATTGATGTAGCTTGCACGGGTGCCGAGATGAAGGCGAATTTGCATACCAAATTTATGCTGACGTCATGCGAAGATACGTTCGCTGATTGGCTCCTACCTATAAGGTAGCAGATCCTCGCTAGGAACAAGGGATAGCATAAGAAATACAGGCCAGGTTCCAAAAGGCCCTCGCGACTCACGTCACTCGATCGCGCATTCACCGGGCTGGGCGGCTAGTCTTGTTATGCAGCCACTACTAGCTTACTTGCCGAGAAAAATAGCCAAGACACGAGGGCCTTGTCAACAGGCTAAGCCTATCCCAGTGGTAATTATCACAAAAGCATAGTTGCTCGGGGGTGGGGCGGTCCTGGAGGTAGTTTTATGGGGTGGTAGTTCAGGAGGTAGTTGCCCGAGGATCACCAACGGTGCGTGGGTCCTGCCTATTACTTCGTTATCCGATTGTGCATACGAATCCTAAAATTAAGCGTCAAAAGTCGGGGCAGGACAGGGGCCTAACCTCCGCGACGCAACAAGGGCCATCGAAGTACCCTCTCGAAATTGAAAATGTTCCCTTCTAGGTATATATTACAGCGTTCAATCTCTTTCTCTCTATCTCTGTGATTCTGTCTTTGTAAAACTCTTTCTAACTCCTACTTTGCTACCCGACAAAGAAAAGAATACTAACTGGAAGTGCCAATTTGACATTGCTCTCATCTCTCTTTCAAACAAATCCTGTCACAAGAGAGGGATAAGGTATCACAACAACTCCAAGTGCATTTCGTTGTAACGCCTCCGTAGCTTTCCCGCAGGATAAATGCGATGAGAGCTGTGGTTTCAATGTCGGCGGCATATAACGAATTTATACCCTTCATTTTCTTTCACTCTTAAGTTCGTGGTAGAAATTTATATACATGCTTCCTATTCCTGTGTGAGAGATCAATAACAATTGAAGAGATTATATTCTTCGTAAATGTATACGTCAATATAAAAGCAGTAGCACAAGCGTTTATTTTAAAACAACACTATGAGAGCAAAACAACGCATGTCAGAAAAGATAAGACAGAAGAACTCTGTTAAGAATAATGAATAGAAGAATGTTCTTTCAATGATGCAAATCCACATGCTGTAAAGTATGTCCCCCAAAAAAATTACAACCGGCTTTTTGGGTATCGATTACGAAAGAAACCGTCTTACAATATGAAAATTCATACTGGATTATAAAAGTATAACTATTTCACTACCAGTCAGTGAAGATCCCGTCCGATTTGGTCCAGTAGTCATGAAGAAATAGGGCATTTTGTAAAGCACGTCATGGGTCCCTTTCTTCCATGTTTTGTCACCTGGATGTTCTTGGCATCCATATGAATGAAGACATTTTGTTCACCGTACACAGGTCTACTTACATATCAAAATTGTTATGCCCTTTATTTGCAGCAACAATAACAAGAAGAAGATGAACCATGATAATTATGATGATAAATGAAGCACTGCCATAACAATTATAGCAGATAAAAACAAAACAGTAACTTTCTTTTCAAACCATTCAAAAGGAATGTGGAATTGTTCATTGTGCTTTGTGAGTCTCCCTTCTGTCAAACTTGGATGGAAGGGACTGATGACATATGTTATAAAATCACTATTTCTTCGTGACTACTGGACCAAATATTATGGGGTCTTCACTGACTGGTAGAGAAATAGTCATAGTTTCATAATCCAGTATGACTTTTCATATTGCAAGACGATTTCTTTCGTAATCGATTCCCAAATGCCGGTTGTAATCTTTTGGACATACTGTAGTGCTGAGATTTAGAACTGAACTATTCTGACACAGTTCACACAACAATTAGGAAGTTTTCGATTGTGTGGACGTGGACGTTGTTCACGTCGACCGGAAGTCTACAGTCGACGGTGTCGACTGCTCAAGTTCATCCACTGTTGAAACCTGTTTCGATTCCAGTCGACGTGGACTGGAACGGCATGACGTTCCTCTTCATTTTTTTTTCTTACGTTATTCTTTATATATCATCCTTTCATTTCTCTCCGTTTTTTCCCTTTTGTTATTCTTTGTTTTTATCCTTTCATTTCTCTTTCTAACTTATATTATACTTTGTTTTTCTTCTTTCATCTTTATTTCTGTCTTTCCTTATGTTATTCTTTTTTATCCTTTCATTTTTCTCTCTCTCTCTATCTTTCTTAATGCTATTCCTTGTTTTTCTGTCTTTCCTTAAGTTATTCTTTGTTTCTCCTTCCATTTACCCATCATTTTTCTTTGTTTTCCCTTCTATCATCCCTTTCTCTTTTTTTCTTATGTCATTCTTTACTTTAATCTTTCTTCCATCTCCCTTTTCTATACTTTTCTATATTATTCTTTATTTTTCTATCTTTTCTTATGTTATTCTTTGTTTTCTACCTTTTCTGTCAATCTTTTCTATGTATAGATTCTTTGTTCTTTTCCTTCTCTAATCTTCTCTTACATTTTTTTCTTATGTAAAACATTTCCAATCTGAAAAGGGTTTTACAAAGCAAAAATTTTGAAGCATGGGTGAATAACATCTCATTAACACGAATTTGAAGAGGAAGATCATCCATAATGAGAATCGGAGCTCCTGGGCCGTTTCACAAAAAGCATCTCCTCAACATCATGCCTATTGTGTTTTACAAGGAAGTGAACCAACTAGATTTTTGCACGAAATTTTGAAGACAATGGTGTTCAGTGATGCATGACCCTGGAAACCTAAACAAGTTAACAATGGAAAGAATATGACCTAATTTTCATATGATATTTATAGGGGGGAATTGAAAAGCCCATTATAATGTGTACCAAAGGTTGTTGCAATTGTGTCGGACTAACACTGTATTCAGGCAACATGGTCGTACATTTTCTGCCGTGAAATTGTTTTCAGTGGTTCTAGGTGTGTCACAGTGAGATTACACTCTTGTATGTTTCAATCTAATGGACTGTTCATATTTGTTTCGTATCAATGGTAACACAGTGGGAGACGGCCTGTATATCAAAGGGCAAGTCCATGGTATTCTGTCGCAAACATTAACCGACGTCATTATCAGTTTGGGTATGCCCGATGATTCTATCAAGTTAACAGCCTTACCATATCTTGAATCAGACCAAAGAACGAGACAAAAATAGCCATTTCAATCTTATTAATGATACATGTAGTTTGAACAATTCTTTTGCAACGTATGTGACAGCAAATGATAGTATACCATGGACTTGGCCATGTTAGTTCTAACATATATTCCTAGGTCATGTATATTCATGAAATGAGAAACCAGGAAAATCCTAATTTCACCCGTGTGGTTCTTAAAAAACTAAAAGAAGTAACAAATGAACAAAATAGAGCATTAACATACATACCACAGTTCTCTTCATCTGAGAGATCCGTGCAGTCGGGAAATCCGTCACACATTCGTAATTTCGGATAGCATTGTCTGCCATTATTACAGCGATTTGAATCTTCTGGACAATGCCTGTGTTCTAAAATTTACAAAAACGAAACAAAACAGATATTCAACAAATTAGAAGTCTGAGCACACTATAAAATTGAAAAGTGGAGTTCGATATTTAGCGTCTGATTGAATTCTTTTCTTTTTGAGTGTGTGTGGCCTATACAGGATGGAGGCGGCATATTCACCATTAGTCACTTCTAATTTGGATGTTGGATTTCTTTATTTTGTTTTTCAAACCAGTTTGTTTGGATTTTGTTTTTATCCATACATGAATTCACATGTATTTCAATTCAGAATCAAATTAAATGAATTGTGTCTCGAAAATATCGTGCATACTTTATGTTCTTCTTCCAGACTCTGTAGATTTGTATCGAAAACTACTGTAATTGCTGTAAAATGTAGCTCTTCAAAACAAGTGACATTTACCCTCAAATTGTTTCAGCTTGATTAGATTCTCAAGAGAGAAAGGACAAGTTTCTAAATGCGTCTTAATTGATATTCATCGTACGTGTACTGAAATACAGCTAACAAGGTAAAAAGGCCTTCCAATGCACACAGTCATATACCAACTCCACCCCACCAAATATACATACACGCCCACGGAGTGTTCAACGAACGGCGCCGCACGATGACAGAACGTTCACATAAACTGTTTGTTTCATGGGCGCCACAAACACCAACGCAGAATGTAACAGATCGTACATGCTGGGCGATTTCTGATGATGAAAATACCTAACCTATCCATGCCGACTTTTTGTTTTTAATGATCTTCATCATATAGTGCCTTAACTTTTGACAAAGGCGATCAGTCTTTGCTCATTGATCTATTCTTATTGAGTGTTTGATCATTTCCAGTGTTGGCACGGTTGAAATCCAACTCAATTCATTAATTCTTTTAAGATAGGTAATCATTCATCTTCCTCTTGCCCTTATTCTTTGTCTACCGAGTAAAAGTCAATTTCATCGTCATTTTCGGTTACTAACCAAATTTTTAACTTCAACCCTGGACCAAACAGTCTTTACCTAACCCTAACCCTAACGCTAACCCTAACCCCAAACCCAATTGCAACCCTCAACCTAACCATATATCTCTGACGAAATAAAGCCCGGAGCAATTATTGTCGCCGGAGAAAAATGTCAGAGAACCTGGAATTGGAGTTGATATTTTGTTGTTGTTGTTGTTGTTGTTGTTGTTGTTGTTGTTGGGATAGCTGTTAACAGAAACATCTTGTCAAATTTACAGTGCTATATTAGAGAAGCAGAGAAGTGCGATGCCCCATTTCGACGCATTACAAACATACAGTATGGCCGGTAATAAGCCTATAAAAATATACCCCAACTGTATCACATGCCTGGTTTAATAATAGAAATCGAAGGGCATTATGTCTTCTTCAATGTTCACTCCTCCAAGCGTTCAAAGATCCAAAGTGTGTGGCATGACTTGGAAATTAATTCAACCCTTTGTACATGAAGCTAAAAACCAGCCAAGCACTCCCAAATTGAGACCTTCAAAAAAAATTGGCTGCATTCGCTACAATATACTATGTCATTACCAGTTAACGGCCGCGAAGCGCCGCGTAAAGTCACATAGAGTCACGTAAAAACCACGTGACGCAACGTTAGGCCACATAGGTCCTACGGCAGTGAAAAAAATGTGGAAAATGTTTGAATTTCCGCTGGCCTTGCAGTAAACACCACCGAGACCCCGTAACTGCAACATAGATGCCGTAATCATGGTAATTGCTACGGAATAGCCACGTCCCAGCCCGTATCACAAAAATTGTACGTTGGTGGCCCTAACGTCGATATTTTACTTGAAAATGTGACCGAACCATAACAATCACCTCAAACATTATCCAAACATAATTTCTATATGTAATACTATACCATATTGTAATGACTCTAGAGAGGGTTTACTTAAAATTCTTTGTGATCGTAAAAATAAGTATCAATGTTTATCTTTCTTTAAAATGTCTGTCATATGTAAATGTATAGGCATGAGGTACAGAAGAGCAATCCCATTGAGAAACAATATGATTATAAATTCAGTTACGTCAAAGCAGGGAAATTTTACTTTTCATGGTTAAAGTAAGATCACTATTCTTTTTTCCCGGCAACTCCGCGTGGTCCCAAAAGTTATTTCTTGATTCCGCTATCATTGCAATCACCTCGACCCCATAAAATTAACTAAGGTCTCTCGCAAGTGTACATTGAGTACTCTCTAATAGATTTTTAAAAAATAATAATTTGACTTCCTAGGCGTACAGGAATATGCCACATTTTATTCTAGATCACAAATAATTTTATTTTCGTTTATTCTGTAATATTCAGAAGCGAAAACTTGTAAGGATACAGATGTGATGAGGCTTCAAGGGTAAGGTGTGAAACTTGTTTCCGTTCGGAAACCACCCAATCAACAAGCACCTGCTGCTGTATAAGGCGACCGGAACTAAACCTTCCTGTCGTAAGGCTTCGATTTCCTTTGAAGTATAGTTCGTTCACATTTACAGTAGCATTTTTAATTCCAGTGAATCTTAAACTGAGCTCAAATTATTCTTTCATTGGCGTTTACGTTTACATTGCTCTTATCTACCACATCACAACGTTCTTTGGCAAAACATTCATATTGTATGTTTGCCCCTCTCGGTCAAGGTGAAGTAAATAGACACCCGGTAGGAAAAAGTTCATTGAATGCGTGAGCGCTTTGTTACTGAAGCCCGGCTAAAGCAGGAGTAATGGTAGTCATCAATCCTTTGTACCCTCAGGAATAGTTCTTAATAAATCTACCTATTATGATTCTTATCAAATTATCTGCCTACGAGATTAAATGTGTTATTGCTTATTTACGCAATAAACACGTTTGTAAAAAAAAACAAAAAAAAACAAAAAAACACGGTATATATATATATACACACACACACGCCCACACACGCACACACACACACACACACACACATATATATATATATATATATATATATATATATATATATAGCCAAATACATCCAAAATCACATTTGCTTTTAAACAAACACTCTTCAAGCAAAAGCATCAATCTAGCTTCTTCTGGAGAATGTAATTTTTTTTTTTTTCAATTTACTCTAATTCTTTTCCCTCTTATGTTGGTAACTATATCTCTATTCCTCTGGATATGCGCTGAAGCATGCGTAAACACCTAACGTAAGGTTCAATCCCGGAGGGTATGCGGGGGTCATCTTCCCATTAAAAACTACCCACTCCCACCTCCCTGAAAAGGGTTAAACAAATTTAGTTTTTCTTTGTTTGTCAGAACAAGCCGATATCTTTAAATAGAAATGAAAGGAAGCGCTTCTACTTCTTGTGCATGTTTTGGGTTTTAATAATGGTGATTCTAGATCGATAATTAAATGACTTTCGCTAAGCAATTGATAATTTAACATGATAAAAACTACTTTCGAAAAATAAACTCAAGGGCTATTTCAAAGGCCTATTGTACTACCCATAGAAATCAGGTTCGGATTACGTAATACGCCATTGTAATGTTCGCACATTTCTAAAGGTGATAGACAGGGCTATTGAAATTGCCTTCATTTGATTTTTCGAAAATAGTTTTTATCGTGTTATTTGTATTACAGTAGCAAAAGCATAATAGTAAAAACTTGTTCTTTAAAAGATAACGACATTATATGTCATGTCATGATTCTTTAGTAAAGTAGGTTTGAAACATAATTCAGAATTTAATGAATTGAATATTCTTAAATATTTGAGAGCTTACTGAGAGAATCAGACAGGGGTCGGAAGATGGGGGTCGGCACATTGGACTCATATTTTAAAGTTTGATTAAGTCCTTTGAAGCATTTTCAAAAATAGCCATGAAGCCGCTCCACCATTCCCATAAGTAATTTTACCACCCCACCCCAAAATTCGCCCTCTGTTTCACCTAGACAAAATGAAAAATATATGCAATTTTATGGTAAATTCAACAGATTATAAAAGAAATGGCCCAACATCTTATGAGCTAATTATTTGGTCAGGAAGTTTCTGCATGTGTCCACATTTGATTTACGATTTAAAAGTGTGGAGTGTCTTTCACTTTTTTATGAACATGTCTGTTAAAAAACGACCCTTTTTAACTTCTGACAAATTTCTATAAAAAAGCTAACTTTAAGAAGCAAAGAAGTAAGTACCCCCAAGGTATTTCCAAATAGTACTTGGGCAATCTGGGCCTTCATAGTACTTTGTTTGATATCTGAATTCTAAAATTGTTGGGTATTTTTTTTTGTATATATAGATATATATGTCAAACTGTCCTTACAGTATGCCAATTTTCGCATTTTTTGAAAATTTGCAAGAAAAAAAGACAATAACTTTAACATAAATTCGTCTTAAACTAATATCAATGACCAAACCTGGTTTGAAACAATATTTGGTCACAGAGTGCCCTTCTAGTGCTACTTTCGATAAGTGATTTCAAATGAGTGGAGTAATGTGTACTTGTTAAGCAAAAGTTCATGTAAGATATGCCATTTTTCTAATTTTTGGGAAAAATTGAAAGTAAAAAAACGTTGGCTGATAGCTGTATTCATATCGGGCTAATATAAATGACTTCAGCTTTTTAAAATCTATGCTTGGTCACAGAATGCCTTTGTATTGCTATATTCGACAATTTATTTCAAAAGTGTCGAATAATGTGTATTTGTTATGGAAAAATACACCTAAAATATGAATTTTTCACATTTTTGGTGAAAAATCGAAAAAAGAAAAAGTTAATAGAAACCTTAATTCACATTGGGGTAATGTAAATTAGTTAACCTTTTTTGATCATGGTCACATAGTGCCTTTATAGTGCCAATGTCAATATTCCATTTCGCGAGTGTGGAGAAATGTGTATTTAATATGTGAAAATAAACCTAAATTATCATCAATTTCCTCCTTTTTTGCAAGAAAAAACACGTTGATTTAATCTATAATGATTTTTGTCTGTTACCTAGGAACCTCAGCTTTCAGATTCTGCTTAATTGCCATAAAATCAGAGATGGGGTGACCACTAGGGCCGTAACCACTGGTAACGGATAAAAAATATTGAAATTTTAGAAAATGTCATATATTTCTAATTCAAAAAGCATGATCAAAATATATATCTATGAACAATCAAATACATATGGAAACGTGATGTACACTTTTTCGCACTTGATAAAATACGCTTAGTTTTAGCTCAAGTACGCGTCCAGAAACTACTTTTTATTGTTTAACTCGTTTTCTTAATGTTAACTCAATATTGAAAAGTGAAGCAGTTCTATAAAATTTGACTTTTCAGTTTTAACGTCATATGAATTAATCTTCATTTCTAAAACAAAAAAGTACTGTCATTTTAGATTCATTTTTTTATATTTTCCCCATTTTTGTGCGAGCGAGGACAGCTGGTCAAGGCCTTTTTTGCCTTCTGGGCCCTCTTGCATAAAAAGTTGCGATTAAACGCAACTCAAAAAAAAATTAACGCAAGTCCTAAATACGCGATCCTGATTGGTTGAAAATCAAGTTGCGTTTAATTTTTTGAGTTGCGTTTAATCGCAACTTTTTATGCAAGAGGGCCCTGGTCTTGATAACACTTCGAGCCAAATTAACTGAAGTCAAAAAGTGAAGCAGCACTTGAAAGTTCAGATCATTCTGATTCTGATGATGTGACAGCTGTTTTGATTGGTTGATAATAACCACCGTCATTTTTTTGGTTCAATCATGCTTTCGTTTTAAAATGTTACCTTTTTTCCCCCTCACGTGGCCTTTAATCAAGACGCCTTGTGCTGCTATGTCGATCCCCTGGTAGCTCCTCGAAACGCGGGGAATAGTCCTCTGATTATTGCGCGGGACGTCTGTGATGCAGAAAGACGTCCCGCGCAATAATCAGAGGACTATTCCGCACGTTTCGAGGATTGACCATAATTGACCAGGGGATCGGATCGACAGAGCAGCACAATCGCCTTGATTAAAGGCTACATTGCATGAGGCATCCGATCGGGGGATCAGATTATGTGTTGACAAATTGTGTACAGACGTTTTAATATGCTACCGTCACTAATCAATATAACACATAACACAATTGTCTGAGTACAACAATTTCTAATTGTTCGATTTTTTTTTCTAATCCAGATGCAGTAGGTTTTTTTCCAGGTATAATAGTCATGCCTGATCAAACAGTTGCTATGATAACCCAATGGTACAAGTATTTCATGTGTCACCACATACTGCTACCCATGTAGAAATAAAGGGTGCCCACCAAACCAATCTATCCTGGGTCTCACATTACGTAATCTAACACCACCCTTATTAAGCGCAGACAATGAAAATATGGATGATTGAAAAACCCTCATTTTAGGCATTTCTCCAAAGGTTTATACAATTGTGAAGCTCATTATCAAAGCACTACAATCTTATTATCAACTGTAATTGAATTACAGTGTAAAGAGTTAGTATCTACAAATGCAATGATACTATACACATTTTGTAAATTATTATTCCAGAAGATTGATGCAGGTATGGGATGAATAATCAGACTTTGATATTATTTATATCTGACTTATTTACCTGAAAATCGATTTCATTTTCAAATAGGAACGGCTTAATTTATTTATTTCTATTGGGTTCAAAGGGTTTTTATGTCTTCTTTTTTAAAGCACATAACGAAATTAAGTTATGGTATAAAGAAACCAAAGTCCGTATCATAAGATGTAGGTATTTCGGTGTGTCTAGTTTATCTCTTCATTTCTTTTCCGACGATTTCATAAGGTCCATGACATAGGAATATAAAACTGACAGTACATCATTATTGATTTGAGTTATTTTGAGTTTTCAAATGCAATTTTGCGTATCATTCAATATACGACCCAAAGGTTATTATTGTAAAAAAAAAAAAAAAAAAAAGAGGAAAATATCCTTTGTTACCAGACCTCATGGAAGGAGGTTAAATTAGCACCTTTGAAAACATAGGGAATGGGCTAGTTTAATTCCTTAGAAGCATAAAAAATCACTTTGGTGTCTATCATACCTGAATTTTAATAGCCAACACGTTCTGCTGATGAGTGCAATGAAACCAGGCAGACATACTCGAAATACATACGTGTCATATACAGGCCCGTATTCTGAACTGCGGTTTAACTTAAACTCTAGTCTAAGTTGAATCTGATGCTAATTAAACTCAATTAGACTTATACCGCAAGTCCAATCTAAGTCGGGTTTAACTCCATTTCTGTTTCTGAAAGAACGGTTTAGTTCCAGTGTAAATTCAAACCACACAGAGACCGCGAGTTTAAGTTTAACAGGAGTTCAGAATACTGGCCATATAGGGTTTAGATTATTTCAACGAGATCTAGCTTCTTTAATCTCTAGATGAGCCCCTTTTCAAGTGCTTCAGATATACGCATTATTGGCGTTTTACAATGTGGGAGTGGGGTGTCATCACTTGAAAAAGGGCTCATCTAGAGATTAAAGATGCTAGATCTATTTGAAGACCATTAAACACCCAAATGCTGGTGATTATCTGTATAAAAGAACAATAATCTGTAATGACTTATTTACCAGACGAGGGTGGGGTGGACACGTCCGGAAATTTTGAAGACTAACAAAAAATGTAATAGCAAAATAATGAATGAAGGCTGCAAAAACCCTGTTCAGGCTCTTAAGTGCTCTAAAATGCAAACTTTCACTATTAAAATGGGAAACTTTCTCGTTCGGTAACAACAGATATTTTCCTTTTTTCTCACAATAATAGCCTGTGGTAGTATAACTGAATGATACACAACATTGCATTTGAAAACTCAAAATAACTCAGATCAATAATGATGTACTTTAATTTCTTTTTAATAATCTTTTGTCATGGACCTTGCGGAATTGTCGGAAAAGAAATGAAGAAATAAACTCGACACACAAAAATACCTACATCTGACGTATGATACGGAAGTCAGTTTCTTTATATCATAAATTAATTTTGTTATGTTCCCCCCAAAAGAAGACATAACCCTTGAAACCCAATAAAAGTAAAGATATTAAGCCGTTCCTATATTGAAAATGAAATCATTTTTTAGGTCAATAAGTCAGATGTAAATAATATCAAAGTCTGATTATTCATTCCACACGTGCATCAATCTTCTGGAATAATTTTGCAAAATGTGTACAGTATCATTGCATTTGCAGATATTAACTCTTTTGACTTTTGACTGCGAGGGTGGAATTGCAAAGGACTGTTACTGTTTTATAGCTCAACATATCGGATGGCGCGATACGGAGACAGTCCAGGCAGTGGACTAATACAGACTAATACATGTACTTTGTGTTTTCCATCCAAAATGCGCGTCCTGTGAAAAGACATTAATTCATTTGAAATCACATAAAATGACTTTTCTATTATCAATTTTGTTCATTTCTTTTCTATATTAGACGGGACTATGTATCTTATGTTTAATCACGAAAAATGTTTCAATGGATAGATTTATGGTGCGAATTTTTTTTTTTTTTTTTTTTTTTAAATAGGTAGTTTTCACAACACCGGCATTTTGAGTAAATCACACTTCTGTGTTTCATTATGTCATACACATGTGTTTAAAATCAAACTTTCGAATGTATATTTAACATATTTACTACTTCGAACTCATGATAAAAAATTATATCAACTTATAGGTCTTCAATCCACCAACACGTTTTTCCTGATCATTTTTGTGATTATATTAGCGCGGATGCCTCGCATTACCCTCAAAATGCCCTCAAAAGTTAAAAATCACATCTTTGCTGGTCTACTATAACTTTGAATGGAATTATGATCGGTAAATTCTAACATCATTTTCGTAGGATATACGAAATTATAAAAGAAATCCGCCGACCCCCATCTTCCGATTTTTTTTCAAATCTGTCTGATTCTCTCGACAGTAGCTCTTGAAAAAAAAATTATTCTGACAACTTGTATATCGCAGGGTTCACAAGTTTTCATAGGCTGTCAGTCTCGTGGGTTGTCGATCTACTGAGAAGTCCCCCTTCACTGCATTTGTACGTAATTTGTAGAAGCGGTGTTACAAGGGTGGGGGCATGTGCTCCTATCAATTTGAAAACAAGACGCCCAAAATTAAGAGAATGCTAGAGAAAATGAACGCACTAACGGAGAGGGCAAAAGAAACCCGAATAGGGGAGAGAATGACCATTTTATGTCCGATTCGGTTGCCTTGCTCTCTTGCATCCCCCAAGCACCTATTGAGAACAGTACCCCCCCCCCCCCTCGAAAACATCTGTACCCTCTTAATGGATTCCACCTGGACTCGACGCAACAATTTTTATAGGCAAAATGGTATATCAAGTTGCATTTCTCATATAATATAGCGACACTTAATATGTTCATGAGGGCATATCGTGTTTAAGAAATGTTTATTGTATCGATAACATAATCACGGACTATTAGGCTATATATGGAAAACAATTACGTAAGAAAATGATCAAAGAATACTAAAGTTTACGAGGCCTTGACAAATGACAAAGAAGCCATAAAATAGTCGTCTGTTACATATGAAATAAATATAAAATTGCTTAGCTTTATATGAGGCATTAAAAAAAAACCAAGAGCAAAAAAAGGGTTCAAAACTTATAAACAGAAATTTTGTGACCCTGACTGAACGTTTATAGTCATGGGGAGGTAAAGCACCAATATTTTAGCTGAATCTATTAGAAACATTATGGAGGAATCTTAAAGTGCGCACTGGGACGGCTCTTTGCGTTTAATACGCCACAATTAGGTATGTCGTAGCTTTGATTTAAAGCTGATAGAACTTTGTCAATTTATGAACCAGTGTAAATGAAAACTGCAAAATCTAACAAAAATTGCCAAATTTTGTAAACTAAAATAGTGATTGGGAATGTATATTTTACACTGCGTTGCCGATTTAGAGACTGTAATGATAGGTAACAATTAAATCACTATTATTCATGAATGGCACAGCGTACTGAACTGGAAATAGACTTCAAAAATTCTGGGATTTTAGCATTTTTTTATCCTCCTTCTCATCATTGCTCATGTATTATGTGTCATTCCCAGCATTTCGGATTAAAAGATAATGTAAAAACTTCACTAAAAGGAGACACTGTACTAATCCAGTCGATCCCGGACAATCGTGAAAATGAATGACTAATCGGGAATTATGCCCCATTTACATTTTTGGGTCTAGTCTGATTCACGATAGTTCACGCTTTGTATACTCCCTGGATGACTGTCTCGACCGAGCTGAAGATATTTGGGATCGACTGCATTAAACATGAAAAAAATCATGATATTGAGTGCGCAAAATTAATCGTCAGGAGTGGACTAGTCGGAACTAGTCCAGGGGGCGTTTCATGAAAGGACTTGTCAGATATTTTATCCGACAAATTTGCTCTCAGCCAATCAGATGCAAGGATTTCAGTAGCTTATAACAGTTGTCGGATAAAATATCCGACAACTTCCTTTAATGAAACGCTCCTCAGAACGTGCATGCCACTTTGCCGATAGTCACGCACTGGCGCCCAGTGGCACGGCTAGGTTGCGACTAGGTTACGTATAGTTCACAAGGTGTTCACGAATGTTTAATTTTTTGGCACGACAACATTTCATGGCAACATAAAAGAAACATTTATAATAAAGGATACATTTTAATCGGGTCAAGAACACACTTTTCCTAAGCCAAATACAAAATATCTGCCTAAAACCAAGAATACTGCACTGTGATTCGCTGGATACCTAGTAATCTGAACATTCAACAGCTGTTTTGCCTGCTGGGTTACTCAAACTTCTCAAAGGTCACTCTCCCCATGTGATATTCTGTTCAAAACAACCGCGCTTGCTTGTTTTTGGCCTTATTCAGCCAATCAGAAGACTGGATTTCAAGCTTTTCAGAAAATCATGAAATTTCGTCCTCTACCTTGCTGCTTCCAAGTGTGTTCGTGACCCGAATACAAGGTGCCCCATATTATGAATGGTATGTTGAGAAAATACAGACTTTCAGCTTTACTGTGATAAATCTTATTTGGGGTTGAAATATAAAGAAAAATTGCACACTGATCAAGAGATATGAGGGGAAGAAAACTGTAATCTGAAGCAACTTTTTCTCCCTAAATTTCACTCATTTTTCTAAATCAGTCATGAAAAAAAGAATGAACAAATTTTTACAGGATGGAAGATTCGGCCACGAGAGAATCTAGATGACTTCTGCTTGTTTGCTTATTAGCATACAGACCTGCCGACTGACTGCTCCCCTCTCTTCTGAAAGATTTTTTTTTTTTTCTCTCTCTCTCTCTCTCTGCAACGTACACTTTAAAAAAATACACACACACACACACACACACACACACTCTCTCTCTCTCTCTCTCTCTTCCTCTTTCTATGTTTCTTCTTCACTAGTTTATATTTCCTTAATCGTAATTTTCCTCGGCTGTCTCCTAATCTTTTAACCTTACTCATTATAGGGAAGTTTTACCGATTCAGATATTCATAACCTGACCTCTTTATTGAGCTCATGGCATGACGGTCTTAACCCCGTGAAGATCCATTAATCCTAGATGACCTATCTTCTTATATTGCTTGTTTCGAACTTGATCTTTTCTCACGAAACGAGCAGATATCTTAACCGGCATAAATGTGCATACTATGCATACGTTCTGGAAAGAATTAACATACAAATGCTTGTATTAAGCTTGTTTTCCATATTTCATTTCATTTCTGTAATTTCTGAAATTAAGAGACTAGGAATCGTGGTAGCACGAATTCCGTTGTCTTTCTGTCGTGAAGTTTTCCTATGCCCAATATGGAGTAAGCCACAGCCAAGTCACATTTAAGAAGGGGTTTTTTCCCCCTTTTGGCTCATGAATAAATGTTATCACATGGCTGATTTCTAACATTTATGGACGCTTTATTGACAGGTAACCTTTGACAAATATTGTTGAAAAAGGGTCGTTATCACAACATTGCAACTTGTCATGAGCGCGCCCCGCGGCCAAATAATAACCGCTGAATGCATACATTTTTAATTTCATTTGACAGGAGTAACAAAATGAACCCCATTTTGGGCCATTATAGCAAATTTTAATACAATTTTTAAAAATGATGTAAAATTGACAATGAACCTGGTAAAATTTGAAAAAAAAAATGTATGCGGTATCACTGGGACTCAGGTCTGTACAGTATCAATGTAGGGTCTTTGGTACTGGTGATGGTGTTGGCAGTGGCGTATCTAGGTATTCTGACGCCCGGGGCAAACTTTCGAATCTGCGCCATCCCCCCCCCCCCCCCCCCCCCATGCCCAAACTCAGATTAATGAGCATTTTTAATTTAGAAATGATGGCACTACGTGAAAAATGAGTTTTGATGCACATAACCCGGGGTTGTTAGCCCACTGATAAAATTATTGTATAAGTGAAGGAGCAACGCGACCGAGCGGCAGATTTTTTCCTCCTTTTTACCCCTCAGATTGAAATTTTTATTGTATTTTACCCTTAGAAATAAAAATCCAAGGGAATACAGCTCACCTAGCAATAGTTTTTTTTTTTAATTCTGGAACATTTCTATTCATACTTATTGGGGTCAAAAAATGAATGAAGACCCTGAAGAAATGTAGAGGAATTTAGCAAGGCAATTGCAAGGCAAATTTATGATTTCTTTCGAATGTTCTATACTTATAAAGTGCTTTTTATGCACTTATAGCCCAAAAATCTGGGGGCGCAAAATTTAACAAGCTCCTGCTTTATGTGTGGGGGGGGGGGGGCAAAGGAACTAGAGTCAATTAATGGTTAACACTTTAAAAACCGCCGTTGGGGAGCAAAATAGCTAGATCATGAACATAATTATGCGAGGGAGCACAGCGACCGAGCTTTAGAAAATATTCGCATTTCAAACCCTATGAAACACCATTTCTTACGCATTTTGTCCTTGACTGGGGCGCAAATAACCCTTAAAGGCCATAAATTTTCTTCTATTCCCCCCTTCTTTCTCTTTTTTCCCTTTTTTGCGCCCTTTCAAGTGCCGCCCGGTGCACGTGCCCCCTCTGCCCCCCCCCCCCCGTAGATACGCCACTGGGTGTTGGTGCTCCTACTGGTGCCGGTGACATGGGTGGAATGTTGTCGGGGTTTAGTTGTCGGTGAGTGGTATGGGGTGGAGTGGTAATAGGGATGATGATGGCATTGTGGGTATGTTCGGGTGGATTGGAGCTAGTCTGTAAGCACAGACCCTAATTTGGCACTTTTGTTAGAAAATCATTTGTGACTTGACAGAAGCCTAACCCAGGTTTCTACTGGTTGTGTGTACAAGGAGCAGCTATAGTAAAGGGCCTATAGTCTTACAGTTCAGACACTCTGTAACGCGTTTCGCCTGACAAGGATTTGTGCCTGTAAACTAGGTTGGAGGGGTGATGGGAAGGGTGGTGGTGTGGGTTAGTGCTGATGTTGACGGTATGGATGTAGTGATAGTGGTAAGGGTGGCTTGGTTCAGTGATGGTGGAGACATTATGGATGTGGTAGTGGCGTGGGTAGGTGGGTGTAGTAATGGTGGTGGTGTGGGTTGGTTTGTGTAATGATGGTGGAGACATTATGGATGTGGTAGTGGCGTGGGTAGGTAGGTGTAGTGATGGTGCACGTGAACGTATTGATGTATTGACGATGGTGTGTGTGGGTGCTTATGCGCGCATATGTGTGTGTGTGTGTGTGTGTTTCTAGTGGTGGGAGTGATTCTTATGACATTATGGATGTAGTGATGGTTTTAGGGTAGAATGGGTGTATAGCGATGGTGCAAGGTGACATTTTGGATGATGGTGTTGTCATGAGTGAGGTAAAGATTTGGATGGGTGGTTGCAGTATTACCAACCTTGACGTTCTGGACGCGTGATAGCGTTAAAGTCAAATAGTGAATTCATTTATATATCTGTCCATTCTAAATGTCTTTTTAGCTAGCCATTGACAGGCCTCCGGCTTCGGCTGGCTCCTCCACTCTAAAACTTATGTACTTTTTAAATTATGTATGAATACATATTTATGTGTATTTGCTAATCTTTGGTTTGTCTTTTGCATCAAAGCGGATTAAAGCCCTAAACTTTCTTCTCATTTGCATAATTTGCTCATCTATTGTGCTCACTGAAGCGTAACACATCGGGTTTTTTATCAAAATAAACTCAGACGAACTCCCTAAGAAGACTTGTGATAGTTAACCCTTTCAAGACAATTGACCACATTTTGTGGTTTGGCTCAATAACATTTGATTCAGAGCTCTAAAAAATATACCAGATGCATGAGTAGAAAGAGCAAAAATTTCTGCACATCCTATGTCCACTTTTGTTGCATGACCAAATTGCGTTTGATGCCAGGAATTTTAAAAACAAGAATAAGCTTTAAAATCCTTAAATTGGCAACACATTGAGAGGTTCAAAATCATTGTTATTTGTCAAAATTGGCAACTTTTTCAACTTTTCGATAATGGTTTTAAGAATGTATGTTGTTTTCAAAGGCATTACATTTTATTAGAACCATGTAGCACTACGAGAAAAATATTATTGTTGCCAATTTGAAGAACAAAATGTGATCAATTTTGCCCTTAAATAATTCCTGTCCTGAAAGGGTTAACCAAATGAAGCAATGGAGTTTTAGTCCTTTAGTGTAAAAGGGGCTTTTCCAGCCCCACGTGCTTATAGAAGAGTAAAATTTTGAATAAAGTGCCATACTTTAGGATCACTGATACATATACTGATACATATTTAACCTTGAATTAATGGATATTGTTTGCAAAAGTCGAAAACACATTTCCAAATCATGAATTCAATCGTATAAGATAAAATTTACCACGGAAAGATATCAAAACCGCAGTTTTGGCCATTTTACCTAGTGCTCACTCAATTTGCGCGACCGAGCGGCAGATTTTTTCCTCCTTTTTACCCCTCAAATTTGCGCACAAGTCATTTGGTATGTTAGGAATGACATAAAACGTTTGTTGCATGACTTCTGATGCTGAAAATTTGAAATTTGTTCCGATACACTGAATCAAAGTTATGACATTGGGCTAATTGTGTGAACTTTAAATGTGGCCATTTTGCCTTTAGGACGTGCTCACTGAAGCGTGACCAAATGATTTCCCCTAAATTTCACATGAAAGATAGCTGAGAAGTACAGCTACATGTTTCTGTATTCAGATTTCCTCAAAGGTTCCTGATTCAGAAATTACAAAGATTAGTTTTAGGGGAAACTTACTTTTTGTGATGTGTTTATTTTAAAGAAAAATGAAATAGAAATCATTACAAAATTATTTAATGCCAATATGGACAAGGCTTGTTCCAAAAATCTTGAAACTATTCCTATTTGATTACTAAGTAACTTACTTAGTAAGGAGAAAATGATGAAAATCCTTTCATCATGTCCATGTGGTTTGCCATTTTAATTAAAGGGCAATCCAACCTTGGTAATGAGATGATTTGTGTTAAAACAGAAAAATAAGACCAAACGGGATGGTGAAAGTTTGAAAGAAATAGGACAAGGAATAAGAAAGTTATGGATGTTTGGAAAATGAGATCACTACATCTATGCGAATCTCAAATTGGCAATTTGGTGAGACGATTTTGACATACTTGTGGACAACTTCCCGTTTCTCGTACACAAAAATATCATTAATTTGCGGTTTGCTCTGAAGCGCCTTTATCCTCGGAGCAGTACTCAAAATTGATTGGAGATAACATAGTGTTATATGTCCTCATGAAAGAAAAAAGATAAAAGATACTACTGAGGAAAAAAAATTGAAAAAATTACACTTCAGTCATTTTGTGTATTGGAGCGAATTGGGGAGTTGTCCGCAACTACATCATAGTGACATTGCCTATTCGGCCAATTTGAAATTTCCATAATTATGTATAGTGATTACAATTTCCAAAAATTCATAACTTTCTTATTGCTTGTCCGATTTCGTTCAAACTTTCACCAGTCTGCTTCTTTGATTTGTCATCTTTCTTTCAGAGTAACTTGACATTAAGGTTGAATCAATTAAGTACTGATATTAGAATAGTACGTCAACTATATATGATATTGCATAATAATTGGTCATTGTAGTCGAAAGCCTCAAACGCCAAACGGCGGCCATATATTCCTATTGTAGTGTTGACCTCACCAGTTGTGCGAATCTGATCATCAAAATTGAGACCCTTGCGGAAGGATGCCTTGAATTCCAAGGAAATGACAAAATTTTACGAGATTTTCTCTCTACTCATTAATGAAATAAGGATAATTTTAGGGGTATTTGGAGGGAGGGACCAAGCTCACATTTCTGCACTAGATTATGTAATATTTTCTCAAGGGTCTCATTTTCCTTTAATAATAAATGTGACTATGGAAATTATTCCTAATAAGATGCTTTCGTACAGTACAGGAGATCTTGAAAATGAAAAATATCAATTATCGTGACATTGGTCATTAAAACAACTATATAATGAAAGTAATTGTACTTCTCTTGTGCGAAATGCAAGTCATGTTCTTTAACAAATATTCAGACTTGAAGCACTGCTAGATTTTATTTCGTAAAGGAGAATGAAACCCCCCAAATAAATGCATTTTAATAGAAGCAGAAAAATCAAAGGAATATATTAGTGAAAGGTGCATGAAAAACGGACAACTAATAAAAAAGTTATGAATATTTGAAATCTTAAACTCGCTAAATGAATGGAGATCTGAAACTGGCAATGTCCTCATTATGCTGATGAGATGCTGTGATGTAAATGTGGTATACTTTCCAATTGCCTTATACAAGTAATGTTGTAAAAATCCAATTTCCTTGAATATATCTTAGAAAATTTTATTTCTGTAATCTGTATTATAGGTGGTGTTCATAAATTTATCCCTCACAAAATATTTCAAGCACAATGTTGATAATTCAATTTTCTTTGTTTAAAAGCTGAAATCTGATACTTTTCTTATTCATCACCTATAAAGAGAGAGCACAAAAACGTCATAGCATCTCATTAGCATCATGAGTATGTTACCAGTTTCATTTAGCGATTTTAGGTTTTTTAAATCTTCATAACTTTTTTATTCTTTATCCGTTTTTCTTCAAACTTTCAATGAAATGCTTCTAAGATTTTTCTGCTTCTGTTAATTAAAACACGATAAAAACTACTTTCGAAAAATAAACTCAAGGGCAATTTCAAAGGCATATTGTACTGCCCATAGAAATCCTGTTCGGATTACGTAATACGCCATTTTAATGTTCGCACATTTCTAAAGGTGATAGACAGGGCTATTGAAATTGTCTTGAGTTTTTTTTTCGAAAGTAGTTTTTATCGTGTTTAAAAGTGCATACAAGTTTGGGGTTTCATTCTCCTTTACGTATGTATTTCATATCATAGTACTGCTTTTTCCTTTGAATATTATGTCTTGATATTGCACAGTATACTCACCAAATAATCCGATGACCATATTTCGCAGTTCTTCATGTCTGACGTTAAGTTGCCCTATAAATCTAGCTAGATGTGAAACAGTTTGGCTGACCAGTTGTTCTGGCTGGCTTTCGGTGACGGTCCGGGTCGTCACCACCTTGGCCACCGATGGCGACGGCTCATGTACCGACGACTCCTCGGATCGTCTCCAAGCTGCCCCTTCTTGCAACATCCGAAGCCGTTTGATTAAAGATTCCTCAACAGAGGAGCACATGGTCGGTGGAAGCAGTATGAGAAGAGAAACAGCACAAAGGAGAAAGACATTTACCCCGAGTATAGTCGATCGGAACAGCAGCATCATTGAGGGAGCCCGCTCACTCTAGAGACCCGTGGATTATGTGAAGAGCAGAACCGACTGAAAAGACGTTCAATAAGTCGTCTGCTGTGATCGCGATAAGCAAAAAAGGCGGGTAACTTATAGACGAAATAAAGGCAGATATACCGGTCTATACCTCTCTCTTTATACTTACTTCCAGGTCAAAATGTTGTTTTAGAGTGCATTTACCTAAAAATGTAGATCTTTTCGAGCCTGTGTCGACTGTGAATTCACACAAAGTTATCATGCCTGTTCCAATGGGAAGAAATATGAGGACACTGCTTTAAAGAGCCCCTTTGCTAGTGATAAGATGACTTTATACTACATGATTCTCCCACGCTTTTGCTGTGATTGATTGAATTTCACTCGTTCCTTAGGGTCTCTCTCTCTCTCTCTCTCTCTCTCTCTCTCTCTCTCTCTCTATTCCTCTCTCTTCCTCTACTCACCATTTGTTTTCTCGCAGTGATAGGCAGAATCCTGGCTAAGTTGGTAATTCCTTAATTGGTTTTTGCATTTTGCCGAAGCTTAGGGCAGACTTATAACTTACGTAAATAACTTGATTAAACCCATAACTGTGATTCTCTATTTGTTACACATGATCTTTAAAATGATAAAGAGGGTAAGAGGGAAGTAACGAGAGAGAAAGAGAGAAAGAAAGAGAAAAAAGAGGGGGAAACAGAGAGGGGAAGGGATAGAGACAGATAGAGATGGGAAGAGAGGAGAGAGTGGTAGCAAAAGAAAGAGGATTGGGAGAAAGAGAGAGAGAGAAGAGGAACATATGGGGAGAGACAGAGAAAGGGAGGGGAAATATAATGGAGAGAATTAGAAGGAGAGAAAGGGGAAAGAGATTGACGAGAGAAGAGGCAGGAGGAAATAGAAAAAGAAATTAATAAACCGACAAGGGGCGGACACAGGGCAAGGAGAGAGAGAGAAAGAGAGAGAAGAGGAAAAAGTGAAGGTGGGGGAAGGGGGGGGGGGAGATAAAAAGTGAGAAAAAAAAACGGTGAGGGAGAAGGGCGTGAAGGGGAGAGGTAAGATTAGGGAGGGAGAGAGGGAGAAAGGGAAGAGTGAGAAAGCGAGAGAGAGAACATCCGTCGCTTTACAGTAACACTAATATTTACTGCAGTGATGATTCGTCTCTCGATTTGCCTCTCGGATTCTTTTATATGAAGTTCCTTCAACGACAAAGGTCGTTGACTGAAACAATAAAAAGATGACCTGATTTGTGCATACTACTTTTGATTGCCTCTGAATGAATTACAAATACCGAAGATTGTTTCGACATTTTGAACAGCGTCTCATGTCGTCAACTAACTAAGGTGTAAAAAAGTTTCCACAAATATCTACAAGAATGGAATTACCGGTATAATAATTTTTAAAGTGACTTTACGCTGTTTCTATTTGTACTGTTATGGACAGCAAGATAACAAAGACCCCCCCCCCCCCCCCCCATCACCACCTCCCCCTCCCTAAAACAACCAAAATACAAATAACCAAACAAACAAATAAGCAACAACAAAAAAGGTTTGATATCTGTTTAAAACCGGTATCTTCGAATAAGTATGGCCATGCTTTACACCTTCTACTACGTCCGTTTCACAAAATATTGTACAAAAGACTGTGGTTAAAAGTTGTTCAAAAATGCAAGACTGCCTTAAAAAAAAGAAACACTCCTTAGAACGATCATAATTTGCTCAATATTATTTTATCATGTTTCCAAGAATCTCATGATACACATATGGACCATTCAGCAAATATTATTATTATTATTATTACTATTATCATCATCATCATTATTATCATTATTAAATATTATTATATATATTATATTTATATATATATATATATATATATATATATATATATATATATATATATATATATATATATATATATATATTTATATATATATATATTATATATTATATATATATATATATATATATATATTTATATATATATATATATATATATATATATTTATCTATTTATTTATTCATCTATATATTTATTTATTTATTTATTTATTCATTTATCTTTCTATTTACTTATTCATTTATGTAGTTTTTTGTCAGAATCATTGTCTTCATTCAACATTGAATATATCAATCTGTGGTTATTGTGAAGAAGCACAATATTAATTCATATGCTTATTCCCACCCCCCCCCCCCCTGTACTGTGAATGCCGATAATTTCTCTACCTCTCTCTATTTGTACGACTGTGGAGGAGCCGAATTGTCAGTTCTCTTTTTAAAACAATAGAATTGATTTTGTCAAGACAGCTAGGAAGCTGTCTTGACAAAATAGGAAGCTGTCTTGACAAAACCTTCTCTGGTTTTTTAACAGCTGTGCCTCATTCCGTTTTTTAAGTAATATGTCTATACATGTATTATTCTGATTATGTACATTTTTTAATGTGGAATTGCATGTTTTTATTAATGTAAAATGTTTTTATTGTGATGAAATCTAATAAACTGAAACTGAACTGAAACTAATTTAATTTTTTTTTTAAATTCACATAAGAAAATAGGACACCTGTTATGAATGGGTTAAAAGGTGGAGAAGATCAATTTCCCTTGACCCCCCCAGGCCCCAACCCCTTCACCTAATCCCTTACTTGAGCGTTAATGTAGTAATTAAAACTTTCCGAATAGGCTCCCATTCCCCAAAATGTGTTTTGGGGGAAGGAGACGGGTGATCGTTTATTCCTAAATGCTTCAAAGTTACATAAGAGAAATGTAAATGACAACAATTTCTGGTATGTTAAGTGAGATAATACACATGAAAATATTTGAAAGAGTCACTACTGGAAGGGGAGGGGGTGGGGGTCAAATATTAAGAAATTCACCCAGTCTATCATTTAGCTACTATGATTAATATTACTGCTAGCTTTAAAATATAAAATTCATCACCGATAAAATCGAGGCTGAAATATTAACTTAGAAATTTGTTTGGACGTGCGTCATTAGTTTTCTGCTTTTAGCCCTATCCGTAAATACTCTGTTGTTACTACTATACACAAGCCCTACATTAAACATGGTGAAACAGGGTCCACATCAGAAAGCTGACAAAAGTCTGGATGGGGATCAAAGGAATTATAAAATCTATAATTAGTAAAATCATAGATCCAACCTATAGTTCATATAAATCGGTGAAAAATACACGGAAGCAGTCAACGATTTAGCTCTGGATAGCTCTTTACTTGTACCTTTACCTTTACCGGAGATTCTTGAAGAATGCTGTCATCCCAGGAGCTCTAAACGAGTTCTGAAACTTTATTTTAAAAAGAGCTCTGGGAAAAGAAACAAAGAAATGGATGAAAAATGCCAAGAGAAAATCTTACATTTATAACAGCAAATCCCCAAAGGGCTCCCGTAAACCAACAATATACCTTTTACTCTGACCCATTTCCTTATTTGGTCCCCATTCCTCTCCTAGGTAAATCGAGTAGCGATTGTCTTACCGAAGTAATATTAGTGTATTTGCAGATCAATAAGTTATTCTAAGGTACGATCACGTCTTTACCTGCATTGTGGAGATGGTGCTTTCCAAGTAACATGGAAAGCGCTTACAAATGCAAAAGTATCATGGTGTATGCTCGGGGGCGGGCTTCTCACTTTAGATCCATAGCCATCTATGCACAGAGATGGATGCGGGCTAACTCGATCGGCACTAGGGCGAACTCGTCCTTGGCGGAAAATCGCGGCTGAGTGAGCCCAGAGAGTTAAAATTTATTGCAAACACTTGTGTTGAATTTCGCATTAATTGCACACTTCAAAACACTTAAATTCAAATTATTTGATATCAATGTGTAAAATGATTATCAAAGAAGTAATGTTGAAAATTTCAAGAAGTATATACAAAACATGAAATTTAAAGGGATACGCCAAGGCGGCAGTGGGGAGTCAGGATTGCGTAAGTTCACTCGTACACAAAGTTTGTGCGTCGAACGCGTTCGTCGGACTACTGCAATTACATTTCGGACTGCAAAGCACCGAATCTCTAGAAGCTCAAGCTGAGCGTGCATGTTGTGCGGCGAGTCTGTCCGAAGTTTGCGCAACGACATGATCAGGTAACGATCACGGTGCGCGGCATAAAAACGTCCACAATCTGCTTGAGTATCCCTTTAAGGCTAAAAAAGGGTACGGTACGTAGCGTGGACTTCAATTCTTAAAACATAGTCACCGCGCAGTGCCGAGTTCGCCCTATAGTGCCGAGTTAGCCCGACCCCACAGAGATTGGCCAACTCAGCTCCCGTAGGATTATGGTGCATGTTGCTTTGTTAGGCAGTCATGAAACAAAGAAATCTACGACATGTTGTGCTCAACTTCAACTCCAGAGCAAGGGCCGCGGAGCGTTTTTGAAAGTGGGGGGGGGGGGGCTGATCTGATTTCACTCATTAATGACAAATTTCGAGCCCTTTTTCCGATATTTCTTTTAACGTGTCTGCTCAAAAAAGTGGGATATATGAGAGGACACCCGATGACAGGAAAATCATGAAAACTGGGGTTATCATCAAATTACCCCCCAAAAAGGGGGGGGGGGGGGATCTTGGAGATTGCAACCATTGGAGTGGCTCATGGCTCACCCTTCTCTCTCTCTCTCTCTCTCTCTCTCTCTCTCTCTCACACACACACACACACACACCAGCAAAATCTTCTGTCACATCATCACAGCTGTAGACATTATATAAGAGAAGAGCAAGCAGGCTTTAGAAAATACTAGAACAATCAAGTGAACGGAAAAGTTCACTCTACATTCATCGACTTCAAGCAGGCATTTGACAGGCTCCATCGTGACTCTCTGGCACTACGGTATTCCCAAGAAGTTGCAAGGTCAACATCATCTAATCCCTATCATGCCTATACAGTGTGAGTCAGAAAATAAGTAACACTTTTTGAATTGAGTATTGTTTTAAAAATGTGGGATTAACAGAGTATTTTTAGCATGTATTGATATAAGTATACATCCCTTTGTTGTTTTGTAACATTTGTTTCAATGTTGCTGTTACAGTTGAGTGCACAACAGCCATTGTTTGAAAGATAGTCAAAACTGATTTGCGCCAAGTCGTATGATTACCTGCTGAAACAGAGACAACAACATACACACAAACAATGAGCGTAAAGTTAATGCACACGAACAATAAGCGTAAAGTCTATGCATAATTATGTTTAATCAAGATAAATACATGAGAAACAATTAATAAATTAATAAATAAATAAAGCCAGAAATCATAACATTCAGTGATCTTCACTGAAAAGTCCTTTTTCATAGTCATTTTAGGCACTTGGACATAGCTTTTAATCTTCCACATGGCGTTCGTTTCTTTCGATGCATTTCTGAACTCGATGGAGCATCGCTGCCACGAAATGTCTGCTTGTCTTATCGCAGACTGGTTGTTTCGCTGATGATTCGTTGCTGCAAGTCATGCATGCATGTGGGCTGCTGTACACCTTGGACTTCAGGAACCCCCAGACGAAGAAGTCCATGGGTGTTAAGTCTGGAGATCATAAGGGACAGCAGGAGCTTTTAATATAGCTTCAACAGCCCCTTGCCTGATTTGGAATAACTCAATTATCATTACTTGCTCATTGTGCAGTCACTGCAAAGGAATCCAAATCAGCAAGGCATTGTTATTGTTGGCGCAAATGGGTTTTCACCCAGACACATTAACTGATTCCTATTCAGTGAATTTGTTACTGATTCCCCACATTGCGGTATCAAATAAAACTGGAAGAGTTATTCTAACTGTGGCGCAAAAAGTGTAATATTTTTTTTCTGAATCGCACTGTATACATATATATATATATATATATATATATATATATATATATATATATATATATATATATATATATATATATATATATATATATATATATATATAATATATATATATATATATATATATATATATATATATATATATATATATATATATATATATATATATATATATATATATATATATAATTTCAGTTGGCAATTAATGCATTTCTACTGTGTTCTTATATATATATATATATATATATATATATATATATATATATATACACCCATAATGGGTGTATTAGGGAGAGAGTTTTTGTCTTGTTTCTTTGTCCTTGTGTCTCCCTAATACATACATATATATATATATATATATATATATATATATATATATATATATATATATATATATATACTCTGATGTCGTACCCGGTGAAAAACATTTGCAAGATATTTATATATTTTATATCATTATATGGGAGAATGTATTAATAGATGTCATATTCGACAAACATTTTAAACCAAATTTTGATGTCACGTGTTTGCGTATTCCCACCAATGAACTGTAGCTTTTAGAAGTTCCTCCGTCCAATACACACTCAGCCCAAAAAAGAAAGCGTACTCTTTAGTGTTCCAAATTTTCATATATTGTAATGACATATATATCAAACTGAAGAAAAATCATCAACATCGTTTAAGATCAAGTTTTGAACTTTCACCCTTGGATGGGCACATTCCTTTAACCGTTAGAAGGTCTGATTTGAAAATTGTAAAAATAGAGCAAGTAGCCATTCAAATGTTGATGAGCATTTCCATCTTGTATAGAGTCAAATTAAAACAATGAAAACAACAATCATGAAAAACACATGACTATTTGCGAAAATACATTTGGCACCAAGATCTCGATCCTCCTTATTGTTTCTCGCTTTTTTGTTTTTATTGTTGAACAAGAATGTCTTCACAATTGAAGGTTTTCGGTAACACCATGTGGGAGCCTCTGTGAAAAGGCTGTTGATATATTCTTTCGTGAAAAAATAACCCACTTATGGGGCGTTTAGAGGAATTTAGGAGAAATGAAAGGAAAGGAAAGAGATGGAAATGGAATGAAATTAAATTAAACACTTACACAAGACTATTTTTTGGTTTTTGTTTTCGGTGTTTGTACACCAAAAATGAAGTGAAATGGAAAGAGGAAAGAGGAAAAGGAAGAAAGAGTGATCGAGATCAGGAAAGTTCTGAGTAGGTCACAGAAGTTTGGAGAGATTAGTTCTGAAAAGAACTGTTTGTATTCCTCTGTAGAGTAGTTCTGAAAGAGAGTTTCCGAACTATGGTATTCTTTCGGTAAAGGAGTATATCTGTCTCGACGCGTTTCGAACAGTGTGCTCTGTTCATCGTCAGGAGATAAGAATGTCTTATCGATGCGTGTTCAGTTTAAATGGCTACTTGCTCCAGTATTGCAATTCTCTTAAACAGACCTTCCAACGGTTCAATGAATGTGCCCATCCAAGCGTAAGAGTTCAAAACTTGATCTTGATCAGTGTTGACAGAGTATTCATTTTCTCTAATTTGATATATATTTCATATTTTATTGACGGTTTATATGAAAACGTTTAACAATAAAGAGCGTCGACTTTCTTTTTTTGATGAGTGTACAAAACTTTGTTCCAGTGCATTTCATTTTGATAGTTAGCATGATTTAGTCGATTTGATTAACTCTGACTATTCCATACCCTAACAACGTGCAGTTATTACTGTATTATAAAGTATTCAAAATAACGTCTAGACAGTTTCTTCCATGGTTTGATTTTGTGACAACTACTGATAACTGGTGATAATTTTTGTCTTTTTTTTTTTTTTTAATGACTGGCCCTAAATACACAAAATATAACAGACTTTGTGACCTTATACTGGCATTGGGACAGTCATTTTTCTCTGAAATTATCTATCATGCCCCTGAAATCAGGTTTTTAAATCAAATTTTAAAGATGTTCAAATTCTAATTTTCCATACAGCGTTGTTAAAGAAAAGCTAATTGGGCCCCATCTCAAGTAAATTTTAGCACACAACTAAAGATCCAAATGTTCCATTTTTGTCTCGCCTTCGTAAGAGAGCGAGACATAGGCGCCGCTTCTCCGACGGCAGCGGCGACGGCGGCGGCGTCAACAATTTTGGAAATGCTCTCATTTCAAAACCATATGTCCAATTTCCATGAAACATACAGACAAGGATTGTAAAGTACCCCAAATATTCTTCTCAAAGCTGTGCTTGTAGATTTCAACCAAAATTGGCAGGGATCATCCTTAGGCAAAGGAGGATCTTAATTAATACAGATGGGATACCTACCAATCAAGGGTTGAAAAGTCTTGGGGCGCCACCCCAAAGAGCACCAATAATGGCAATAATTAGATTAATTGGTTGCTTATGTAAGCAAATGTGGTAGGTATCATCCTTAGGAGAAGGAACCTCAGTTTTTGAACAGGGTACCTTGCCCCAAGGAGGCTCAGGGGCAGCAACCCGAAAGTGCGCCTAATGTGAAAATGAGATATTTTTTAAATACATGGCTGGGTTCTAAACAAACTAGGTAAGAGTCGTCCTTAGGCAAAGAGGATTTAAATTAATGCAAAAGGGGTACCTATCCCTTAAGAAGGGAGGGAGAGGGGGCCTGCCCCCCCCCCCCCCCCCAGCCTGTGACAACAAATTGACATATTTCTTTCTTCTGTAAAACCTATTGCTGCATGTAGATTGTAACCAAAATAGGTAGGAATCATTCTTAGGGGAAGGAGATCTCACGTTGTTCAAGTATATTAGATCATTGTCTTCAAGGGGTCTGATGGAGGCACAGCAGCCCAAAAGTGACGTGATGGCAATTATTTCATGCACACATATTCTGCTTCTTTAGTTGAAGGGGGATTTATGTTGCACAAATGGGGTACCTGGCCCAGCCCCTGACTCACCTGCCTAGTAACGTGCCCAAGAATGATTGCATGAATGATTGCACAGATGATATAAGTATTTTAAAAATTACAGCTTGATTTCAAATAAACTTCACCGTCCAATAAATCTTAGTTGAAGGGGATTTAAGTTGTTCAAATGGGGTAACTGGCCCAGATGGGGGCTCAGGGGCAGTACCCTTAAGTGCCCCAACCTTTGATTTTTTTTCACCAAGTGAAAATTTTGTCCCGATGATTGCGCAGAGCAGGCGAGACTGCCCTGAGCATTTCCCTTGTTTTGTCATTCTCCCAACGCAAGACAGAGAAAGACAAAGGAGGAAGGAAAGAGAGAGAGAGCGAGAGAGAGGGAGAAAGAGAAAAGGAAAGAGAAAAAGGAAGAGAGAAAGAAAGAAGCGAGATACAACAGAAAATTGTTACAAGCTACACAATCCACTTTAATTTTGCGTTTAAAAATACATTTAATACCATTTTGTCAATTACTTTACCAAAAAAGCAATGTTAATTTCAAGGTCCTTAGTTAATCTCTCTAAAACTCTTAGATAATATCAACAAAACAAAAAAAATGCATCAAACAACAGGAGTGAGACATATCAAAAATAATTCTGGGATAAATTATCTATTCAATTCTTAATTGTCAAGAAATTGGCCACTAGTATCAAAATTCAAAGTTTGCACCACTTAAATATGAATTAATATATTCTTTTGGCAAAACAACTGCAATAATGCAAGTTTTTAAGTAGGATGAAGTTGAAAGTATCAGTGTTCAATATAACGAGTGTAAAGGGAGACAAGTTTTTGTATCACATAGCCCAAGTATTACTAATTAAAAGGTAAGTTATGTGTGCTTACAAGCATCAAAGTTAAGTAATACAACATGCTTGATCCAATTTAAGTCTTTCAATTATAAATAGCCCTATTTTTACTCAGCAATATATACATACAAGGCACTCGGATAAGCTAAACCAATGACAAGAAATGCTCGAATACACTTTATATTCCATGTGTTCAGTACACAATGTTCCTTGCTAGAATAACACTACAAAATGATGACACGGACAGAATTAATTAAAATATAAGATAATAAACAACAGGGTCAAAAGCATAAAACTAATTCATATAACAAATAATCATCTTTGAAGTAACACTGACTTCCAGTAGGTATATTCTAAAACTTGCTGAAAATGCTGAAATGGTTCAAGTACAAAGGAACAATAAAAACTAATGTGCATAATCTCTAGTACACGAACAGCATGGTAAAATGGGGTGAATAGGAACAAAAAGTGGATAAGTTTTTCTTTGTACTTTCATTTTCAAAGTAATAATGCAAACTCATCTAATTTATTTTATTTATGTACCCTACACCTCTAGCTGTCCAATCATGAATAACATGATGGGAATCAATTAATATTTACCTGTGTGGAATATAATATGATGTCTTGAAATATGTTTAAAATTAAGACGTGGTAAAATCTGTCCTTCTTTCTTCAGACCTTCTAAAGTAAATCATCAGATTGTTCAGGAAGACCTTGCAAATATGGTCTTGCATATAATTCCTTTGAAAAAAGTTGATTGCAATTGGGTTTAAGTTTTTTTCCCCCCTTCATTTTTCTTATTTTTAATTTTTTTCCTGAATAACCAGGGTGAATAGGAACAGACTACCAAGCAGTTATGATCTATACTTCATAACAGTCAATGGTTAAAACTAAAATTTTGCTAAATATGTTTATCTAGGACCCTGGATAGATGTTTATTGTATCACAGGAAGAGGGGGGGGGGGATGACAAGTGGGGGTGTGACATCAATTTTGCTTTTGTTAAAAACTACCAATTGTCAGTGAATTTCTTATTTTCATCCTATTGTAAATTACTAGTTGGGAAATAATTTACAATTTTTTTCAGGGGGGTGTTCATTACAAAGATGTGATGTGGTAAATTTAATCTTGTTGGAATATTTTCAATAAACATGCTGAAAATACTGTAATTTGTTAACAAGTTTTATGAAACAGGGCCCATCTGTCATTGCATATTTTCTACACTACTATACATTCACTATAAATGCCTTTGATAGATCACAATTACTCTTAATTTCTTACCTCCAGTGTGCATATTTTAAGATTCACTGGGATTTTTACGCTTTGTCGATACCTGAACTCAAGATCACTTCTACCTATTAGTATCAAAGTTTCTACAAAAAAAAGAATGAAATACATATCGAAACAAAGATCAAAACAACGAAATCCACACAACTTAAAAATGTAACAACTATATTTACTGTATATACATTCAAAAGCCTCGACCCCCAGTACTGGAACTGTAATATATCATGAATTCTAGATGTATCTAAGGTAAGTAGAAAACACGAATTTGAACAAAATATCTGTGACCAAAGCTGGCATTCTCATGCTATGGTATCATGCATGGCTTTCAACTAGAGCATGACAAAACTAAGGAAGGACATTCAACAAAAGGTGGAAATTAAACTGCACACACATCACTTTGGAGTAAATGCTGTAAATAGGTATGGCCTTTCAGTGAGTGATGATAGACAAAAGAACCAAAAGGATATAATGAAAAAAATGACATAATGAAATGGCATTCACCTAAAGCTTAGAAAATATATAACCCCCCCCCCCCTAAAAAAAAAAAAAAAAAAACCAAAAAAAACAGAGGGGAAAAATCCATGCCAAAATGGCATAAGCAAAGCTTTGTCGCTTCCTATTTCGGTATCTTACAAAACACAGAGGAGTGAGTAAACTTATGGGTCTTTTTTTTTTTTCTACCCCACTTGCCATTCATTTTGACATAATAATATTACCTTGCCACAGCGTTTTTTTTTTGAGATGCTTTATTGCATCATGTGTGACTGAGGCCATTGCAATAAGCCAGTTCGTAATTACAATTTGCGCATGTGCAAATAAAGGTCATTTGTACCGAGTACAACTGAACTTTATACGCGGTCATTTTGTATGCACCAAGATGCATGCACTAGTATGATTTTACTTCTTATACAAGTAGCACGTTCAACAAAACAAATGCGAGAGCCCGTACAAATTGGGGTCATTTCCAGGTCACTTGTACCATTACGACCTGGCTTGCTGGAATCTGCTGATGGGCTAGGGAATGGAAATTTCTTACAAAATATAGTCTTACGTTGTGTGGTAGCCTCTAAACTTCTGATATTTGGTAAGGAATACTGGTTTTAATGGAATACTGGCTTAACGTAAAACATAAGGGTCTGATATGGATGGCATCATGTCAAAATAACAAAATCAAAACAAAATACATTATTAATCTTAGTTCTCTAAAACCAAATATATATGCATATAAATCTATTGGACAGAAAGAACTGATATATATACATGTTTGAGCATATTATAATCATATAATTACAGGTGGAATCTATTTACAAAACATCTTCTACAAGCTGCAGAAATTACAAATCACCAAAATTTGCACACCGGGTGATAAAACAAGAATGGTGAAAGTGTGAAATAATATACCCATTTTCTAAAAATCTAGAAGAAAAAACTTTACATGGCTGAGAACTCATACATCAAATGACAAAAATCCATAAATATATAAATCATCACAGGTGAATTTTTTTAAAGTACCTTCATTCAGGAAACATTACAGGGCCCTGTTTCAAAAAACTTGTTATCAATAACAAGTTACAATAACAGTTATAAGCTAATGAAATGCTTGCATCTGACTGGCTGAGAGCAAGTTTGTCATAGATTTGTGGAAGTTGTTACTGATTATGAATATTATGAAACAGGGCCCTGAATTATCTTGCATGGAGTCAACAAGATAATTCTACATCATCTTAAAAACATACATAGCCATCGTTAAACAACAAAGGACCTTGGAAAAATACTATATCTACACATAAGAATGTTATCATCAATCTTTGGTACAAAATATTTGATCCTCTACATAAATACATTTGCTCACAGAGAACAACATATACCACCATACATTTTATATATGAAGTACACATACATTTGCTAGAAGAAGTATACAATCATTGTTCCTGTATCATAATATTAAAATGGGCTTTATAGGTTGGGCACATAGACACTTGCAGCATATTTCATATCATTCACCAAGAAATCATGATTTGAAAATATGTATGATTAACTGGGGATGCAAATTACCTATCGGGCTCACTGAAGAAAGTAAACAAAGAGAAGACCTCTGAAATGTTTGGATGTAAAGACACAAACCAATATAGGCCTAACAGGTAACATTTAGAAGTAAAATCATTTTGACTATTTTTGTGAACTTTGGCATGAAATCCATTTCAGAGATTGGGAGCTACGGGCTTTCATTTGCATGTGGCCCGCAAGTAAAAACTTTTCAGGAAAAATATTTTAAAGTTTTTTAGTGCATTAAAAAGATGAAACAACGAGCATTTTTAACCTTGTCAGAACATTTGTGGGCATATCTTGCTCAGGAAAATGCCTTGGGTTAAACAAGCAATTTCAAAGAGTAGCAAAAAGAAGTACCATAACAATCATTTGGGATAAATCCTACCCATCATGAAGAAATAGGGAAATTTACTTATTATTTAAAACTGAACTAGAGCCCTCACTGACATGTAAACACTGAACAAGTTGCACATTTCTATAGTGTAGCCCATCGCACAATATGCCATTAGTGAATTAGAATTAGAATGCCATTTAGTTTTTGAAAAAAAACTGCAATTTGCATAAGAAATGGAAATGTTAACAAATATATCTTCCTGAAAGAGGTTCTAAATAATGCACAATAATATAAATCATATTTTGGGGCATTGTAAGCCTTCTAGTTAGAGTAAAGACCAAATATACTGCAAAACCTGGACTATCACATCAATGGTCTGACGTCATCAGGATTCAGAACTGATTTGGCTTTTCCTACAAGAAGAAGGTTTGCAAGGCACCAAAATTACAATTTATTCTTAATGGGTAAGTCCACGCTATTTTGTCCCATATGTTTCCAACCACATATAAGATTTGAGTATATCTGATGACTGTATCAAGCTCACAGCTCTCCTACAGCTTGGATCAAGCAAAATATCAAGTAGAATGATCGTTTTATTTCAATTCATGTCAGCCACTCCATAATACGATTCAACAAAACTTGGTAACGTATGGGGCATACCTGTACACGTATCTGGACTTGGCCCTATATGACTTATCAGAACCTTGTTCGTTAAAGGTGGTATCTCACTGAGCGGCAAATGCTTACGAACGTTGCGATTTTGGGTTTCGCCAACTTTTCTGATGAATGTTAGTGAAAATTAGGGTTTGCCTCTGTCATTAGCATCATTTAGTGACTTTTAGCGACGCTTAGCAACATTCGCGCATATATTTGCAAAGTTTTTGTGAAAGACAGTTGGCACCTATTAGCGAGTGTAAGCAAATGTTATCGACAGTTTTTGCGAAGATTTTGCCGGTCCTTTGCCACTGTTTGTGAACGTTTGGGACCTTGTAAAGTACCAGGCAATCTATGGACCCAACCCTACAAAAGGGTGAGCAAACCTTCCCCAGCATTCAGATTTCTTCTGACCACCATCGAAGATAAATTTCAAAAGACTTGCCTTTTTAAGATGGATTTCGGGAATATGGAAATTAATTTCTGCCAGGAAGAGGCCTAACATGCTGCTGCCCTCAAAGAATTTCTTTGCCTGGCTGCTGCTGCAGCTAGAGTGCAACGGAAGAGAATGGCAAATGGTCTCAATGGGTCAATTTCATAGAAGAACCACGGTCATGTGGACGCTAGCTAATAACTTTAGCGACACGTCTTACAACAGTTTGCAAAGGCTTACCACTGTTTTGCAAACGCTTGCAACTGTTTCTGGAAAATAAATTCATAAAGAAATTTTGAACATGTTCAAAATTTCTTTGCAAAGTTTGCAAACTTTTTTGCACAAGCATTCGCTGCTCAGTGAGATACCCCATTAAGATTTTCCATGTTCAAATGTTCAAATCAAATGCTTTTGCAAATTCTTCTAAAATAAGCTCTCAGTCAGACTGTATAGTGAGAGGTGGTCTAAATCTAAGTACAGTTTTTCAATTTATCATTGCATCAAATCTTCTTTGAAAAATCTTACATTGGAAATGTCCTCATCCATAATTGCACTGTCAGCACACACCTTAACAGGATCACAAGAGCAGGTCACAGAGCCTGCAGAATCCCTTATACAAAGTGGTGGAGGTGTACTCCATACGATCATGTCCATGCGAATCATCAAAGAGATTCACATATTGTAATCCACTGGAAAAGCACTGTCATGTCGTTTGGTAGAGTCTGTTAAAAAATTTCAGTTCAATAATCTCTAGCTTTCCCACACTGCTTGCATCATCAAAGACATTGTTGACTATGGGAACACACTAACACATGTTTGTAAACCCGTTGAATATGATTTGATTTTGGTATAACACGCAGTTTCAACAGCCTCCAGCCCGAGTTACCTGAGGCCCAGTATTCAATGGGTTTAAGTCTGAGAAAGATTCCACTTCTGTCATCTCCTGATTTCCCACACTGCTTGAATCGTCAAAGAGAATCTCAGTCATCCTCAAGCAAGATCACACCTTTTGCTTACTATTTAATGTTGGTATAACAAGCACGGGTTAAAGTTGGAGAAAGATTTCAGTCCAGTAACCTCATGCATCTTTGCACTCCTTGCAGAGCGCCACCTGGCCCCTATTATAGCCTATGCAAGGACAAACTCTCTTGTGGTTCGACCCACTGTCTGCGCAGCTGTACAGGAGATGTTGGGCCCGAGTGTAGCCAAGGTCTGGGGCTTAGTATTTAACAGGTTCAAGTTTGGAGAAAGATTTCAGTCTAGTAATCTCATGCATCCCTGCAGTCCTTGCAGAGCGCCACCTGGCCCCTAATATAGTCTCTGCATGGACATACTCTCTTGTGGTTGGACCCACTGCCTGCACAGCTGTACAGGAGATGGTGGGCCTGAGTGTAGCACTTGGTTGATAAGAGCGTCGACTCCATGGCTGGGGCGTATATCTCCTCGACGGCCGATGCACTGGAACACTTGACTGCAGTGGCACTGAAAGAGACAGAACACAGGATGAAGAAAATGAAGTTTAAGATTTAAAGCACATTTTGTACTTTTGGAAAGCTACCTCCTCCTACTAAAAAAACATTTGCCCCTAAAAAATGTTAACATTGCCAAATTTTTGAAAAGTGATCTTACAAGACTAAAAAATCACAATAAAAGACAAATTGGCAATTTCTTACAGTATGTACATGTGTAGATGCAGTATCTTATAAAGTTACAGAACTGGTAAATTCAATTAATTTTCTTCTCTCAATAAATATCTTTAACAAGAAAATCTAAATTCTATACGACCTTATCAAATTAACTATGGTATACATACTTTTCAATAGTATGTCTGTTGTTCAATTGCTTGAAGAATCCTGGCTCACATATAAGATCTGCAAAATTGAAGGAAGAACAAAAGGAAATACTGATAAGAGTACACTCATTATATGTCTCTTTTACAGAGTTCAATTATGTGTAAATGGACATAATATATGAATAAATACATGTAAGTGTAGATCTCACACCAATGCTTTTTTGTGTTTTTTTTCTTCTTTTTACGAGTGGGGTCCTATTAATGTGTATTGAGACAAAAACAAGACATGCTTTTCAAGAGCTAAACTAATCAGCTTTTTTCCCTAAAATTTTTCTTCTTACTGCTAAAGTTGCTAATAAAAGTCGAAAACCTGAATACAATTTACATGGAAATAAACTAAAAAAAAAAAAGTTTTAAAAAATACCAATATGTATTAAATAAACATTGCTTTTTAACTTTTCCACTTGTTGCCAAATTAAGGGCACTCTTTCTGTTGATGCACCTGGTACATTTTATCAGGGTTATAAATGAAGAGTTATACAGCCAAACCAGAAAATGTTTAGTAGGCAGTTGTCCTGAATGGAATAATTGATCTGATACAATGATATACAATGCACTGTCCTACATGTACATGTACATCTTGGTTTTAAAATTATTCTGATTTAAGCATACAGCAGATGAATCCTAAGCTATCCCTTTCATCCGCTGAAAGTAAGCTAAAGCTGAATCAGCATTCTCTATGAAATACTGTCACTTTCAAATACTATCTCATTCATAACCTAAAATCACCATGCTCAAAAGATGAATATTTTCACTTGCCAGTTTTCTGGCAAAAAAGAAAACAAGCTTTCTGAATACACAGTGATTTTTATTTGAGGTCACACTATTGTTCTCATTTCTTTGTACTACAATGATACTCAAATTAAAATGATCTTCATTATCAATACACAACCATAAATTTCAAATTTTCCTAGTTTCACTATAATTGTAACAGTAGTATAAGAAGAAATAGTAAATGTAGCAGTAGTAGTAGTAGTAGTAGTAGTAGTAGTAGTAGTAGTAGTAGTAGTAGTAGTAGTAGTAGTAGTAGTAGTTGTTGTAGCAGTTTAGTAAGAGTAGGAGTAGTGTAGTAGTAGTAGTAGTAGTAGTAGTAGTAGTAGTAGTAGTAGTAGTTTAGTAGCATTAGTAGCAGTAGTAGTAGTAGTTGTAGTAGTAGTAGTTTAGTAGCATTAGTAGCAGTAGTAGTAGTAGTAGTAGTAGTAGTAGTAGTACATGTAGTAGTAGTAGTTTAGTAGCATTAGTAGTAGTAGTAGTAGTAGTAGTAGTTGTAGTAGTAGCATTTCAGTAGTAGTGGTGGTGGTGGCTCAAAAGATGAATATTTTCACTTGCCAGTTTTCTGGCAAAAAAGAAAACAAGCTTTCTGAATACACAGTGATTTTTATTTGAGGTCACACTATTGTTCTCATTTATTTGTACTACAATGATACTCAAATTAAAATGATCTTCATTATCAATACACAACCATAAATTTCAAATTTTCCTAGTTTCACTATAATTGTAACAGTAGTAGAAGAAGAAATAGTAAATGTAGCAGTAGTAGTAGTAGTAGTAGTAGTAGTAGTAGTAGTAGTAGTAGTAGTAGTAGAAGTAGGAGTTGTTGTAGCAGTTTTGTAAGAGTAGGAGTAGTGTAGTAGTAGTAGTAGTAGTAGTAGTAGTAGTAGTAGTAGTAGTAGTAGTAGTAGTAGTAGTAGTTTAGTAGCATTAGTAGCAGTAGTAGTAGAAGTAGTTGTAGTAGTAGCATTTCAGTAGTAGTGGTGGTGGTGGTGTAGTAGTAGTAGTAGTAGTAGTAGTAGTAGTAGTAGTAGTAGTAGTAGTAGTAGTAGTAGTAGTAGTAGTAGTAGTAGTAGTAGTAGTAGTAGTAGTAGTAGTAGTAGTAGTAGTAGTAGTAGTAGTAGTAGTAGTAGTAGTAGTAGTAGTAGTAGTAGTAGTAGTAGTAGTAGTAGTAGTAGTAGTAGTAGTAGTAGTAGCAGTAGCAGCAGTAGTAGTAGTAGTAGTAGTAGTAGTAGTAGTAGTAGTAGTAGTAGTTGTAGTAGTAGCATTTCAGTAGTAGTAGTGGTGGTGGTGGTGGTGGTGGTGGTGGTGGTGGTGGTGGTGGTGGTGTAGTTGTAGTAGTAGTAGTAGCAGCAGCAATAGTAGTATTATTACCATAATTGTCTGATTCTGATAGAGATATTAGTCATTGGTTGGTCTTCTTGTCCAGAGATATTATCCAAATTGAATTAAAATTAATGATCAACAACTGGCTTAATCTCCACTAAATCCCCAGAACACCCACTCATTGAAAAGATTAACTGGAGATTACAATCCAGGAATATCAATACATCATGATTTGTTCACATTCAGATCATTTAGGAATTGGATCTAAAACCATTTTTTTTTCTCTCTGTAGTGAATTTAGACATAGATATGAAGGTATACATATATTCCCTTTTACACTCTTTGAATATATATATATATATATATATATATATATATATATATATATATATATATATATATATATATATATATATATATGCCAGCTATTTTCACATTGGAGAATCCATATGAAATAGGTGTGTTGGGGTCATACCTTAGAAAAGAGATAACATGGCCACAACATAGAGTAGATGCTTCATAAATACTTTTTATTTCTTTTTTCTTTTTTTGAAGAATAGAATTACCAATTACCAATTTACTGCAATTCGTTTGGCAATAATACAAAAAAGGTTAGTGACCTGGTGGACAGGAAAATCTGTTTACACAGTCACGTATTACGCCTGTCACTCTGAGCTTATAGGCCCATCAATAAACCAGTAATCCCTTGGCTCAAGAGGAATAACCTTACTTCACAAAAATTTTACAAAATGTAAACAAAAACATTAAATTTCAGATGGAAAAGGACTTTCTCAAAGAAAAGGTGAAAAAAGAGTGTCAACAACAACACTCGTGTTGTTATCATTACCAGGATCAGGAATAAAGCACTGGTCATATTTGTCCGATAACAATAACAAGATTTTAATGTAGCAAGATACAAACATGTTTTAATCTTTTACAATTTATAGAAAAAAAATAAAGCAATAACCCTATATAACATACATTCAAAGAATTTTCTCCGACATGCTCATTTTTCATGATTTTCAGAAAATGTGAGAAAATCGACTGTAGTACAAAAAAAATCAGAATTCATTTGAAAGACTGATGTTATTTAATCCATGATGATTGGGACACAGTAAACCAGTGAGTATTCAAAATACTTTTTCTGTTCACAAGAGCTCGTATGGGATTTCTATTGTCCAAGTGAGATTACTGCACAGAGATTTTTAAGTTGTACATTGTTTGTTTTTTTTGTTGTTATTTTTTGGTTGTTTTTTGTTGTTTTTTGTTTGTTTGTTGTTGTTGTTGTTTTTTTTGTTTTTTTTTGGGGGGGGGGGTTTACCAGAGCTCCTTTTCAGTTTTCAGCATCTCTTATGGAGCTTGCCAGAGCTAAAGTGCTATTAAACTGACATTTCTTTTTATGATGTCCACTTCTTCATGGACATGATATCCAAATGTAAGAAAGTGTATTCTAAAATTACAATTTCAACTCCACATAAAAACTTCCTGGCTTTTTAAGTTTCTTCCTTACAAAAAGTTTTAAAGTAATTAACAGAACAGTTATACATGTACAACGCAGTTGGAGAGAAAATACAGCAACTTAAAAGAAACAGATTACCAATACTGGAAAAGGCAGTCGATTTGGGCATCAAGAAATATCACAGAGGATTTCTTTCTTCTTCTTTAAAAAAAAAAACCCAACCCATCAGTATGATTAAGAAGAAACCCATATTATCCAAAATGTTATACTTTAACGTAACATTAACTTAAAACTGCGATTCAGTTATGAAGTGTAGCTGGAGAGAAAATATTGCATTAAAGGTACTAATTACCAATACTGGAAATAAATCAGTCACTTCAGACTATAAGAAATATCAAAGAGGCTTTTTTTTTCTTCCATTAAAAAAAAAAAAACCCATCAGTATGATAAAAAAACAAAAACAGAATTTACAAAATATAAAGCAGCAAAGCAACTGTACAGCTGCAGATGAGTCAATAATGAATTGTGCATCGTGATTTTTTTTCTGGGTCATCGAAAGCTGGGTGAAGTTCTTGTCGTATAATCATCAAACATGCACAATGAAATACACTGCATCTAAATCCCCACTTTCTTCTTCTTCTTCTGTGTGTGTGTGTGTGTGTTCCAAGACCTACAGATTTCAGCTTAAGTTGGAATTCCTTAAACACTGAGCAACAAAAGCAACAAAATTCTTTAAAGTGCTTAAATCATTCCCAAGACGGTGAATAAATACTGACAGTAGTAATCTTTCATAAATCTTTACTTGTGCAACACTCTCACTCACTATCTGCAACAATTTCAGGGCTTGCCATTAAGCAAGTTGAGATGGATTTAAAGATTGAAGTTGACAGCTAAGAAAAGGTGGGTGAATGCTCTCAATTTTCATATCTGCCTTGAATTGATTTCCCTTCATAAAAAAGATACACCATGTCTTTTCAGAGTATATTTCAGGGAATGTGGGGGCAGAAAGCAGTAGTAGAAACATGCCATCATACTTAATACCGGGGGGCACTCAGTATATAGTGTGCGGTGGGTATGTGCCGCCCAGAAGGCCCCCATTTTTACACTCAAATTTCCATTCCAAAGCATACCATTTTTTTCTTGTTGAGAAAAAGAAGAGAGGAAACCATTCCAAGCTCCGTTTTTTTTTTCATTCCTTCGCTCCAGCCATTCTGGCCCGCCCTGGCCCGCCCTGGCCCATTTCGAAGAATATCATTTTTGGTGAAAAGTTGAAAACGAGTTTCATTCCAGGTGCTTAATTCCTCCGGGCTTTACCCATTGCTTCCAATCCAATCCACCCCAGGCCCAGAGAATTCAGTTTTCATTCATGCTGAGCGCATTCATGCGAGAGCGCATTCATGCGAGAGCGCATTCATGTGAATTAACCCCGCTTATATAAATACACACACCATAGACTTGCTATGACGTACATGTACATACAGCGTATATTTCGCTAATGGGAGCTTGTGGGAACCAGTTCCGTAGCATCTGCTTATGTATTGTAATCAAGTTCCATAGATCCCCCTTTTCCAAAATGTTAGTAGTTCCGAAGACTATCCTTTTCATGATATGTTACATGTAGTTCCGAAGCCCCCATTTTGTCTTGCCAGTGGCACATACTTACTACTTTTGGGGTCGAGTGCCCCCCCCCCCCCCCTTCGGATTTAGGCTCTGTTACAGGTACATATTTACAAAACTTGTGGTCTTTTCATCCCAAAATTTCTGAGTTTATACACATTGTTCATAAATTATTCCTGCGTCAAGTTTTTTGTTGCAATATACATATTGACAGATTTTATAAACTTCCAATATTTCAACTTATGCAGCTAGGCTTATATGTATTACAAATACTACAAACATAGTACTTATCAGTACACTGTTATTTCATCTCATATACTTGTCAAAATCTCTGTTGGAATGGGCCCTCATGGTTACACACGGGATTTACCTGGAAAGCAATTTTTTAATTGATTCTGAAATGCACAAGTAATATGCACTTGTGCACTAACTGAATATGAAAAGAATGCTTTAACGGGCTTAGCAACTCCCCCCCCCCCCCCCCCCTCATAAATCTCTAACAATCACAACAGAATCACTATGAAGGTGTTACGTTGGACTCATGTAATATACATCATATACACCTCGGGCCCGGGCCCCAGATCCACCAGCGCTGGCCACGGTCGTACTCCCATACTTAGGCCACACATCTCACAAAATAAAACGTATTCTCAAGAATGTCAGCATCGAAGTTAGACACCGTTCTTTCGGCAAACTTGACTCGACTCTCTTCACCCACAAGGACAAGAAACCTACAGACGCCTACCCGGGAGTTTACAAGATACCATGCCAATGTGGCAAGGTGTACATCGGAGAGACAGGACGCAGCCTCAAAACCAGACTGAAGGAACATCAGACCAGCTTTAAACACAGCGATTGGGACAAGTCGGCAATTGTCAAACATGCCCAGCAACTCAATCACCGTATCGACTGGCCCAATACGAAACTCATCGCCTCCATCAAACACTGGCACACCAGACGAGTTCGAGAAGCCATTGAAATACATCAACACAACACAGTACCACAGGACAGCGGACTAGTCATCAACGACATTTGGCGACCTTTCCTAAACAGACGTATATCACAACATTAAACTACATTACCCCCCCGCAACACAACACACCACTTCACGCCAATCGATAATCTCTAAACAGATTAACGGACCCGACAGGAAACGATTAACAATAGACTTAGACATTTGCGCGGCAAACTTCCGACACAGACACACATTTAGACCACGCAACCGCAAGCCACGCCCACTTCCGCTAACGGACTAATCAGAGGCCCGGAATGGCGAACACGGGCTTGCACAGTAACGGTACCCCGGTCCGCACAACTGCATAAATACTCGCCGCACTGCAGTTTTCCTTGAGTTAATCTCCTGACAATGAACAGAGCACACTGTTCGAAACGCGTCGAGACAGATATACTCCTTTACCGAAAGAATACCATAGTTCGGAAACTCTTTCAGAACTACTCTACAGAGGAATAAAAACAGTTCTTTTCAGAACTACTCTCTCCAAACTTCTGTGACCTAGAGGGAACTTTCCTGATCTCGATCACTCTTTCTTCCCTTTTTCTTCTTTCCTCTTTCCATTTCACTTCATTTTTGGTGTACAAACACCAAAAACCAAAACCAAAAATAGTCTTGTGTAAGTGTTTAATTTAATTTTATTCCATTTCCATCTCTTTCCTTTCACTTCTCCTAAATTCCTCTAAATGCCCCATAAGTGGGTTATTTTTTCACGAAAGAATATATCAACAGCCTTTTCACAGAGGCTCCCACATGGTATTACCGAAAACCTTCAATTGTGAATACTCACTCACCATGGAAACCTACAGAGAACATCTAATATACATCAAGTGGTTAAAACTAGACATATTTTTGTCACATGAGGGCAGCAAATATATACACTATATTGGTTGGTTAGTGTTAGAAAATGATTGTGGAGCAACTGTGCCAGAGGGCATGTTGTATAATCAACCCAAGTTCTAATAACATGCTCATATAAGAATATGTTTTGGGAAAGGGATAAATGTTGTGATGTGATGTTTTAACTTACCTTCCTCCATACATCTGTCTCTACATGACTGCCCTTTTTCTGATACTTTGATCTTGAGGGATGATAATGGCGGCCATTGCTTCTCTCCGGTACAGAATTCCTGAAGAGTTAACCAACAAATACTCTGTTTGTTAGGGGTTCCACGTGTCTATACTACATGTATAATCAAAATATGAGCTTCAAATGTTGATTCTCTAAAGAGATATTGCAAGTTGAAATACATGTACACTCTGAATAAACAAAACAGCGACTCATGAGGCGACTAATCGATGCACCCGTACGCTGTAATCCACCTAATAGTGGAAGTTATAAACTGATTCAGCGGACCCATGTTCAAGACTGAGTCACATCTTTTGGATGGCGACGATAAAGGTCGGTCTGCAGATGTAAATAATCATATCTGATTGATACACGTCTGTAAAAACCCAATTACACACACACGCGTGCGCGCTCGTATAGAATAATGGCTCACACGGAACCAAACTCTGAGTAGGGTTGGTTTTATGTTTTCCTTCATTTTCTTCATATTTTTTAACCTACGAACTACTGTAACTACTTCTCTAATTCCCCTATCTTATCAAGTATCACATCTAGATCGCTATCTATTCCTTATTTTACTCACCTGCTTTTCAATATAATTACTGACTCTCTCTAACATTCCATGGCATATGAACTCAAAGGGAAGAAATGTGGGTATACTGTTCATTTATGTCATCTTGTCAAGTGCGACATAAAGATCTCTATCCATTCCGTATTTTACTTACCTGCTTTTCATAATAATTAACGACTCTCTACAGCATGCCATGGCAGGTCAATTCAAAGATTGGTATTCTACTCATTATCAGCTAAACCTGACACTCATTATAAAGTCATGTTTAACAAAAGGAAAAAAACCTAGACCTTGGTCCAACTTCCTTTGTTAAAACTTGACTTTAGACCCAGGGTTGGCTTTAAAGTTTATCAAAATATGTGCCAAAGGTAGATATGATATCGTACATTGCAGCTATTTTATTTAATGCTATATCAAGATCCCTGCCTATTGCTTATTTTACCCACCTGCATTTCAATACAATTACCAACTCTCCCCAACATGCCATGGCATGTGAACTCAAAGGCCCAAATTCACAAAGGAGTTTTATCTTAACCCATGGTTTGAACTTCCACAGCGCAGTAAAACATGCTACGCGCATAGCCTTATGCAAACGCTTAAGTACGCTTATTTTAATCCACGATGGAGGTTTAAACCATGGTTTAAACCATTGCTTATTTGACCAACCTGTTTTTCAATATAATTATTGACTCTCTCCAGCATTCCATGGCATGTGAACTCAAAAGGTAGATATGGGGTCGTACTGTTCATTGTGTCTACCTTTTCAATTGCTATATCAAGATCCATGCCTATTGCTTATTTTACCCACTCGCTTTTCAATATAATTACTGACTCTCTCTAACATGCCATGGCAGGTAAACTCAAAGGCCCGAATTCACAAAGTAGTTTTATCTGGTTTAAACTTCCACAGCGTAGTAAAACGTGCTACACGCATAGCCTCATGTCGAATGAAAGGGCAATATTTTAGTCCACGATGGAAGTTTAAACCATGGTTTAGACCATGGGTTAGACCATGGGTTAAATTTAAACCTCCTTTGTGAATTCTGGTCAAATGGTAGATATGGGGTCGTACTGTTCATTGCGGCTATTTTATCACTTGCCATATCAAGATCCCAGTCCATTGCTTATTTTACCCACCTGTTTTTCAATATAATTATTGACTCTCTCCAGCATTCCATGGCATGTGAACTCAAAGGGTAGATATGGGGTTGTACTGTTCATTGCAGCTATCTTATCAAGTGCCACATCGAGATTGCTACCCAAGACATCCACCGTCCATACGTGGGGCTGACCGATATAGACCTCCGTGTACGGATGCTGGGATGTTAGCTGTGAAGGACAGATGGTACAGAGATACACATGCAAGTAAAAATTCAGTACCCTATTTGGGTGAAGGGCATGGATTTTGTGAAAATCCTTTTCTTTTCTAATCTTTTCTTCTTCTTTCTTGCTGCCCCCATACAGTCTAAGACTCAATTAACAATCAGTTTTACTAACATTAGACTTGAAATCTGAAAAAATGATTACAAAATTCAGGGGGGTGATTCACTAACTGGGATCGATATCATTCCTAAAATCAATTTTCGGGATTGATTTCATTCCCAGCTTAAAATTAATTCCACCTTACTGATTCACTAAATCGCTTTTAGGATGGAATCAATTTTATCATGAATATATATGAGCGCAAATGAATATTTACGAGCGCACTCATTCCAACCAATCAACGTACTCAAATTTCAGTCACCGCCCCTCAGTCACCCGACCTAATTCTCTACTTAGCGCGTAGCTAGTGCGCGTTACCTAGCTACTGCATTAATTGCGCGCACGCATCGATTGCACAAAACACAGGGCTAGGGGCTATGGCTAGGGGCCATGGGCGTGCAGCGCAGGCAGGAACGGCGTAGCCGCGCCCGGGTTGGGGTGGGCGGGCATGCAGTGGAGTGGCCGTTTGTGATTGTTTAGGAGCGATCCGGATCACTCCCAACCTTAAAATCAATTCAGAGGCTGGAATCAATCCCAAATACCTTAGTGAATCAGTCACTAAAAGCGATATCGCTCTTAGGATGGATATTGTTCCTAAAATTGATTTTTTCTTATTTGGGATTAATTTTAGCTGTTAGTGAATCACCCCCCAGGTCATTGTTCAGTTCATTAAGAGGAGTAATTATGAAAATCCCCCAATATTTGTTATTACTATTTTTAAATAAATCATACAGTATATAATTCATCACTTGAGAAAGAGCTGAGGCAACATGTCAAAAATTTATGAACCAATAAATGGCAGTTTTAATTGTTTTATTTCATCAACTTTACTATAATATTCCAACAATTGGACTCGATATCGATTATGATTATCAGCTGTGATAGAAAACACAAATAACCCAATTCCAGGTATATATATATATATTTGCAATCTCTTGATATGTGACCATGCACCACAAAAATAAAAAGTTGCACTGTTTCAATTTCTATTAAAGCTTTATCAGCATAGTCAAATCTATTTAATTATTTTTTCCCTTTTTTTTGGGGGGGGGGGGATTTTCTGAAAGAATACTTTCTTCTATGTTATACATGTACATCAAATTTGAATCACAAAGCAAATTGAGAATTTTAGACATTTTTTTTATTGCTGTTGTTGAAAACCCATGTTTGTCCAGCCTGGAGTTTGTTTTATTGATTTTTATCTCTTTATGACCCTGGTTACTGTGCTAATTTTGATCTCCAAAACCTTGAAATAGGGTAAAATGTACCATCAATACTTTGGCATTATAATAAATAGAATGTGCTCACAAAGCGTGCCGACCTTTAGGAAAATCTGATAATCCCTTAAAAGCAATCTCTTTGCAATTTTAGATCCTCCTTTTAGCCCCTCTAACAATATCTTAAAGAGTCAGAATGCATGTTCAATATGCTAAAAACTTTTCATTCCCATTTCCCAAAAGCAACATTCTTTGGGGATTACACATTTTTTTGTCTCCTTCCACTAGGTTAGGAAAATACAATTCTGACAAGATGTGTATCATTTTAAAGCTAAGAATCTCCTCTTTTAGGATCAGACTTAAAACTTGTCTAGTGACTTCTTGTTGATTTTGTTAGGCAGGGTCACATATTTTGGGGAGTTTCAAATCGCTAATACCAACTATAAGAAAGCCCAGACTAATAGATCATTACAACAACAGACCATACCAATCAATGAAAAGACATAGTAAAGAAAATTCCCAAAATTCACATTAAGCCACAAACAACCAAAGAAAGAAAAAAGGAGAAGAAGGTCACGGTCAAATAAAATGAGACAGAATTGTATACCAAAACACACAAATTAATGAGGATGCATCAAGGTCTACATACTTGAGCTCAGCTTTTATATTTTTTAAACAATAAAATTGCCACTTGCCAGTCATTTACACAATACAAGGTATCATTTTCCAAACATGTCTTTTTTCATTTAGGTGGTTTACCTCCTGGGCCGTTTCATAAAACTTGTTATCAACAACAACAGTCCCATTTCTATGACAAATTTGCTCTAAGCCAATCAGATTCAAGGATTTCAGTAGCTTATAACAATTATTGTAACTTGTTATCAAGAACAACTGCCCCATTTCTATGACAAATTTGCTCTCAGCCAATCAGATTCAAGGATTTCAGTAGCTTATAACAATTACTGTAACTTGTTACTGATAACAAGTTTTATAAAAATTGGGCCCTGATGTCTGAAAAGGTCTTGATGGATAGAAAAGATTTACTTACCCCTCTACTTGTGGGCTTTCCCTGGAAAAATTTGGTGTTTCTCGAATTTTTTGGTGGGTTAAATTTAGGGTTGAGAAAGGCACAGCCGTTAGCAACAGCTTCCAGTGGAGCAGGGCCCTCGTATGGAAACCCAAGACCTACAAAAAGCTGCAAAATGATAGTAAGGAGAGAAAGACAAGGTATGAGAATCAATGATATTTATTACATAATAGTAACTTTAAAAAGCTGCAAAATGATGAGGAGAGAAACACAACATATACAAATTAAAGACACATACATAATATTGAATGGCTTGAGTGGGATACAAGGGTATATCGTACAAGCATGAGCATATATTTATGAGTGAAAAATATTAAAAGTGAATGCGATATACCCTTGTGTCCCAGCAAAGCAAACCTTTTCAAAGTCATTAAAAACTGAATCATACCATGTACCAAAGCGTTTTTCCTAAATTTAATCAGAATTTTTGCAGTACATGTTACACTGATTACATGCCCAGGGTCCTTACCAAAGCATTTTTGCATTTACCGGACTCGGTGCATACATGTACATCCAAGCCTTTGCATATTCAAATGCGTGTTCACTTTTATGCATTCCCGCACCCCAGATGGTGAGATATTGAAACAGTATTGTATGGTCATTCAGGCATTTTTCTCGAACCACGAGTTACCGAAATATGTACAATATTGCATGATTATCCGAGTACTTTTCCGCAAACCATAAGATACACTTATTTCACTTGTTAGCTCAATACACTTCAAACAAATAATAATACAAAATATTGACCTGATGTCGTGGAACCCTGTATAGAAATGCTTGCTCTTAACATGCGACAGGTCAGAAAGACCACCTGCCAGCAGTCTACCAGGTAGCTACAACCAGTGTATACATGTAACATGACACTTGACTTCAGATCAATAATATCCCTAGAGTTCCAACTCATATCAGACGAAAGTTTCTACATTTTCAATTTGAAGGGTATCCAATTTGTTTGGAGTGCGGTTTTGATAATTCTTAAAATAAGATTATTGAAATAATGTTTCCAAATAGTTTTACTACTTGAAAAAAGAAACTGAAGTTTGTACATTGAAAATTTGAAAGGTATATTTAATTTGTCTGGAGTCTGGTTTATAACATTTCAAAAATAACATTGTTTAAATGATGTTTTCATTATGTTTTACTATTTGACCAACAACAAAAAAAATCACTACATAACAATACCACTATGCATCATGTCTGTCATGATGCATAGTGGTAGAAAATATAGGTGGCAGAAAGGAGTACATGTACATGTAGGATGTAAAGAAGTTTTAAAGGAAAGATGGGTAAAATAAACAAACATTGAAAGACTTCTGGTAGAAAAAATGGAGGAATGAAACAGAGGAAGCCAAAGGACAAATAGGGTGAAAGGAAAAGGAACACACAGGGAAGAGGACAGGGGAACAAACAAACCTTTGGTTTATGTCATGAATTCTGGTACACACAGAAGTTAGAGAAAGAGATGGTAGAAAATAGAAGAGCCAGGAAATGGGAGAGGTAGGGTAGTAGAGAAGTTTAACAGAAAAGATGAGTAATAGAAAAATTATTACAAGATAAGTGGTAAACAGAAATGGAGGAATGGAGCAGAGATAACAAAAAAGTAGGCAGAAATGGAGGCAAAAGAAAGGGGGGGGGGGGGGTGGGGAATGGAGTAGAAAATAGGGGAAAGATTGTAAGTACAAACCTTTGTTTCTTGTAATAAATTCTGTATTTCAGAACCAGATACAATGCCATGGTTAATCACGTAGTCTGGTATAGTTTTTTTCGCATTGACTCCGCTTTGGTTCAGGAAAACTGTGGCATGAATCTCAAACTTCTTGTGAATCTTGTCCAGATATCTCCTAATCCAAGGCTCCTGTTAGCCAAATAAACAGGGAAAACGAAAAATTACTGCAAGACACAATTTACACCCTTGCATAAACCCATGCTCCCATTATGCATACTGAAATAATGTGCACTGTGCAACAATAAAAATCATTTTCACAAAATCTGAAAAGCTACATAATAGGAACATTATTTTTACAAGCACTCATTCAAAAACCCTGCATTATGCACAAAATGCAGTAAACTTTGACTGAATTTATAATGCAGAATAAGTTCTTTTCTCTTCTTAAAGTAATATCCACCCGTTTATGATATTTAATACATGTACATGTACTTACAGTCCAGAAAGAAGCACTTTTGCCATAGACGAGGGCACGATTCGGTCTGTTTGCTGGGCTGACAGTTCTAGTAGCATCCATCTGATGATCAACTACAAAACCCATGAAAGAATTGTCCGGTGTATGAGCTGGAAGAAAAGGTAAATTATATGTTGAAATAAGACAAGAAGGTAAACCCATAATATTTCATTCACAATGGGTCATTTATTTTATGTGTATCTCCTTTATTCCTTGAAAGTTATACATGTACATGTATCTGCTTTGCAAATTGCATGTACCAACAATATCAAATTCAACTATACCACTGCATTAACCCTTTCAAGACAATTGAACACATTTTGTGGTTTGGCTCAATAACTTTTGATTCAGAGCTTTAAAAAATATACTGCATGAGTAGAAAGAGCAAAAATTCTTCACACACTATGTCCATCTTTCTTGCATGACCATATTGTGTTTGATGCCAGGAATTTTTAAAACGAGAATGAGCTTTCAAATCCTTAAATTGGCAACACACTGAGAGGTTCAGAATCATTGTTTTTTATCCAAATTGGCCATTTTTTCAACTTTTAGACAAAATTTCTAACCATGTATATTGTTTCCAAAGACATTACACCTTATTAGAACCATGCAGCACTAAAAGAAAAATATTATTGTTGCCAATTTGAAGAAAAAAATGTGATCAATTTAGCCCTTAAACAATGCCTGTCTTGAAAGGGTTACGTCATTCCAACAAGGTGAATATGTCTTGGATGTCTGTAACAGGTGGCCCAACATTTTCTCCAGGCTTTATTTCATCAAAGATATTGGGTTAGGGTTCGTATTGGGGGTGTAATTGTATTTTAGGTTAGGTTTAAAGTTGGGGTTACGGTTAGGTATAGTGCTGTCTATGGTTGACGTTCCAATTCAATTTCAATTTATTTATTTCATAAGAATCACGCGAGTTAATACATACATTGAAAAGTGTGAGGATCTAACACCCTAGAAAAGCCAGTGGCTTGATATTGGAGAGGGATCCATAACATAAACGACAATTTAATGATACAGTAAGTAGAAAAGCATAAAACAAGCAATAAAAGTTATAATACAGAATACATACAGAACATAAAACAAAATAACAATTACTAAAAGCAAGCAACATTTAATACAAAAGGACGTAAGTTATATCACAATTTTTATGTCGGAAGGATGTCAATGATACGTAGCAAGAAGATGCAGCTTGATTTTGGCTTTAAAAGAATTTACGGTGGTCATATTTTGAAGTAAGGGGTCAAGATTATTCTAGGATTCAGCACCTTTATATTTTATTGAGTTTATCTGTTGCAATTTCAATCGTGAATATGGCAAGAAAATATGTTTTTCATCAAAGGTAACAAAATAATCATTAAAGACAGCTAATAAGTTAAGAATACTGTTAGTGTCTGAAATTCACCATGTAGCTTTTTTTGCAGAGCATGTGCGTCAGAAAAATCACATCCCCTCAGAAGAAAAAAAAAACTAAAAAAACTTACGAAACATAGTGAAGAACTGTCTTGGTACAAGGTTCCAGTTTCCCCAGCTAGACTTGGTACCAGCCTTTTTGATGTAGACATCAACATTGTAGGCAGGTTCTGTTCCGAATGAGTCTATAACCCTGAGGATACAACTGAAAATTTTGAAGAAGAAAAAACAAAAAAAGAGTTGATGACAGCTAAAAAGGTGCAAATGAAAATATTACAACTCACATCAATAAGAAATTAGCATTTGACAATGCCACATACATGTAAGTAATCATAACTACTATTGTGAGATGATACAAACACACACAAAAAAAGTAACTCCCCCTTCAACCTTAATGGTGTAACTTGTAACGAAAGGGTTTTGTGCAAAATAACTTGGCAGGAGTGTTCCTACACTTATTGACTAACTTTTCTGTGAAAATGAGATTGATCCACTGAGTCATGCATGAGTGAGCAAACATTACAAGCAAAACTGTCACTTTTCAAAAGTCACAAGGGTCATTTTGGAGATTCTGTGAAACGAGATTTTAGCGAATTCGGTTTCTGGTGCATATTTATGTGTTGTTGTTGTTTATCATCCATCACTTGACCCCCTCACACCTATCCTGACACTTTTCTCATTATTACGGTTGGGTGAGCACAATTTAACTAAAAATTCAACCCTCCTGAATTTGAAATTGCAAAATCCATTCAGCTTATTGAAAAAAAATAACTCCAGATATTTTTACCCAAATGTATCATCACATGTTATGTGAACATAAGAGGTTGTCATCGTGTCATGGTTGAGTGAGCACACTTTAAAAATCGCGCAAGAAATGCTAAAATGTACTGTTAATACAAAATATAAAATGACCCTTGTGACTTTTGAAATGTGACATATTTGCCTTTAATGTTTGCCCACTTAGCATGACTCGATGGATCAATCTCCTTTATACAGGGAAGTTAGTCAATAAGTGTAAGAACACTCTTGCCAAGTTATTTTGCTCACAACCTTTTCGTTAAGAAGTTACACCAATATGATTAAGGGGGGAGTTACTTTTTTTGTTGTGTTTAGTTCATTGAGAAGAAGAATGTTCTTCTTTTTACACTGGAAGGTCCCAGATTCTAAAGTGAGTCATTACACTGGTTCCTCACAAATTCATAAAGCCTTCCAGTGCCATAGGCAATGGAAGCAATATGTAACAAACATTCATATTCATATTGATTTTTTTTTTTTTTTAAATACATGTAAGTATAACTTCTTGCTATGTACACGTGCATGTACATCAAACATTCATAGAAGTTCTGGGATTTTGGACTGCTATTGGTGTGCTAGACTTTCAAAAGTAAGAAAATTTGGACAATATACTGAAAGATTTTTCTATCTGTTGTGTATTACATGCAAAGCATCACAACCTGAAAAATACTGAGTCATATTTGTATCAATATTTCAATATTTAAAATTCACTTTGTAAAAATCAACAAATTTCATGCACAGAGTCAATAACTGCTACTCTTTCATGACAACATTACATGTATTTCCTCTTCACTCCATGATTACAAGCTCTAAACTATAAATCTATATTAGTCTCAATATTTCCTATTTCCAATGTTCAAAAACAGGAACATTACCATTGTCCTTTTTCCTTAAAACATAATATTTTTAGTCCAATCATGCCATGAGTCATGGTTGGAATATATATTCATATTCTCTCTCCTAACAAGCTTTGTAAACATTGTTATTACCATTATCATCATTACTATTATCGTTGTTTATTTAGAAACAAACATACAGTGTAGCAAGTATGTAGTGTAGCAACCAATCAACCATATACTGTTTACATGTATACTTCATCTGTTATCACATTAAAGTAAAACAACATAGGCATTGAAATTTCTACATGTAGCTATTTTTGTCAAAAGGTCATCATGACATTTCTTTTATGACATGTCACATGTCCAATGGTATATCTTTTTCCTTCAGCTTTTAATAATGAGCTCCCACAAGCGTCTAATTTGATAAACATTCTCAAACTCTTCTAGAGATGCACGTCAGACCTTGCATCGTTAAGGAAATGACAATGATTAAGTGTGCAAATGGGCTGTTACAAATTTTAAAGGTAAATGTACATGAGCAAGTCATTAAGTTACATGTACCTTATTCCCTCACATGAAAACATTTGTGTATTTGATTTACCAATTATCTTCTTCTTTTTTTGTACTGAGGTTTCAAGCATGGCTTAATTCTGTACAATTATACATGTATAGTTTGTAAATTGTAAGCATAACACTGTAAATTACTCAACTTTCTACATGAATTGTTTTTTGTATCAATAAACCTAGAATGAATTCAAGTTAATTCAAGTTTGTCTTGGTTTTTACTTTCCTGCAGGTATTCAAGTTTGTTTAAAACTTTGCTCCTTTGTAAAAAGAAAAAGATATATTGATGAACAATCCAACAAATTCACAACCATGTGAAAATATATAATCTCCCTGATGAACTGCATTCAATACTGTTAATGGCCTGTAATAATTGAAGATGTCTATAAAGGCATTTATTATGACAACGATGATGATGATGAAGGCTGTTTCCTCGGGTCTAAAGATTAATGGGAATTAAGTTATTTACGGCATGATTTAAAATGACTAAACAGACCAATCCTCGAGTGACAGACTCTAGTGCAATTTTCTGCAATGAATATTGAACTTGACTCAAGTTATTTCCAACAATTGCTAAAATGTACAACCTTTAAAGTGTACCAATCACCTACAAAAATAATTTGTGTACAGCTAGAAGGTATAAAAACAACCTTAAAAAATTTCATCTGGCCTTCAATGGGTTAATGTATACGGAGTAAGAAGATAATAAAGGAACACATAAAACTCTCTTGCGCGGGCACTTATTCCATGCGAACGCTAACAGGTCCGTCGACTAGTCTCCTCACAAGTCGCTGTAATGTTTATTAGGAGTGTATTTCAACTTGCAGTATCTCTTTATAGAATCTATATTTGAAGCTCGTATTTTGAATAGAGTATAGCAACATTGGACCCCTAAAATGTAGCGCAAAATATTTTTTGGTCATGGTACACTTCAATGACCCTCTGAAGTAGAATGCTGACGATGTCATTTCAATGGAAATAGCTGAGAAATTAGCCCTCAATTCAGGAAACAAATAAAAAGTTCAATTCAATTCAAATTTATTTCCACAATAATAAAAGTTTCCTGTCTAATTCAGTATCCAGGTTTGATCTCTTATTATTGCATAACTCAACACTGTTCTGAATTGATGTGAACACTTTCTTTCCCAATGTACAAACATATCTCATTGTTTGACAGTGAGCGAATGTTCTTATTTTCACTGTATCTGTGATATGCTTTGTCTCTATGCATATTTTTGTTTCATTTCCCTTCTTTCCACTTAAGCCTTTCAAGACAATTGACCACATTTTGTGGTTTGGCTTAATAACTTTTGATTAAGAGCTCTAAAAATTATACCAGATGCATGAGTAGAAAGAGCAAAAATTTCTGCACTCACTGTGTCCATTTTTGTTACATGACCATATTGTGTTCGATGCCAGGAATTTAAAAAAGATTAATCTTTAAAATCCTTAAATTGGCAACACATTGAGAGATTCAAAATCATTGTTTTTTATCGAAATTGGCCATTTTTCCAACTTTTCGACAAAGTTTCTAACCATGTATAATGTTTTCAAAGACATTACATTTTATTAGAACCATGTAGCACTAACAGAAAAATATTATTGTTGCCAATTTGAAGAAAAAAACGTGATCAATTTAGCCCTTAAATAATTCCTGTCCTGAAAGGGTTAATGCGTTTCTTTTCTACCCTTTTTATTTTGAACAATTTTGCTCCATCACGACATACCTTATACCAATTCATTTACATTACATTAAATATATTTTGTTTTTGTTCTGTCCATATTACTTTCACTTATATGCATCTTCTTGTTTCATGTTCCGTCTAAAACATACATCCAATATATTTCTACATACTTAATCATTCTTCCCCTTATCCATTTCTCTGTATTATTCATAATAATTTTTAAACTATCATTTGTATGAAAATGGAGTACAAGTACATTATTTTCTTACATAATAAAGATTGTTTTGATCAATGGCAATGCCTCACACCATCAGCTGTATCATGTTTTCCAATATTGCCATTATTCATTGAAGTGATTTAAAAATGATTTAAAAACAGACATGAAATGCTAATTCAAACAAGGCTGAAAGGCATCAATGTTACACAAGTACTTGCAACATGTTTTGAAAATCATTCTATAATTAGGAAAAATAGATCTTTTGAGAAGGCTCAAGGATTTTTCCTTTTAAGGTAGTCTGAGATTTACTTCCGTCTTTAGATCATTATCAATTTAGAATTATGGAGTTTACCCAAGACACAGGTTTATCTCATTTCCTGGCCTTTCAAGAAGGAATTATCATCATATACTTGTATCTCTTTGACAAACATGTTTGTTTTTGAGACCCTGAGCATGTACATGTACACTCTTTGTGTGTATTAATTTCTTAATTACAATTTTATACATTGCAAGTCAAGAACGGTTCCACACCATCCCTTTCATCAAATCTCAGTAACATTGTCCACGGCATTTTCATACAGTTTAAAGTGCTTATGTTTCTTCTTCACTAAACAAGTATGCAAATAATTGTCCTTGGATTTCATACTTAACTTTTGTGCGACTTCTATTAATTGCGTTGAAGAGAATGTTGAGTTCTGGTGAAGACGAAAATACTGTGTGATCTTTCTCATTCTTTTTATGTCAGTTTGGAAGAATATCAAAGTAGAAATTTCCCCTAAAAATGATTGCTCTTCAAATGTTCTCATATTTGAAATACAATGTACGGCACGAAAGAGCTGAAAAATTTAGACCAAACTTTTACGCCACATTTTTGTAGTCCCATATACCCATTTTTGTGTGTATCGTTTGTGATATTCAGCAAGATTGAGTCGATTTCTTTTCATTTGAACAATTCTAAAACCTCATGGTTTACATAAATTCCTATATACCACAAAAATTGACTGTTCCTAATTGCTTCCACACACTTTCTTTCATAATATAATCATATCATCAGTACTCCACTTTATCTTTCACAAAATGATTTCTCATGCAGGTTCTTTTTTTAAGTGCATAGTAATCGAACCAACTCAGTACATCTCTTAATTAGAGTCTAAATGATTAGATGGAAATGCGCCTTGAATTTCCCCCTTTTTTAATTCAATTTGGGGATTTGCGAGCTGTGTCAAAGTCAATGAAGAGTTCCTGTACACCCTATGTCAATGGAGCCCCTTGGATGCAAATTTAAATCGCCTCCAAACTGAACCTGCAAGCTGAGTCATCAAGTCAACTCAGAATTTATACAGGTTTTAGACTGAGACATGTAGTCCCATACTATCATACCTAGGATCGATCCCCAGCATGACACTTACATGTATGTCCTTAACTCTTACTGTGCCAAGAGGCTTAGCTCTCTTCGAAATTTTACCAAAATGTGATCAATGCTTACTTTTCAAATGTTTGCACTTCATTAACCATCTATCATTTCACAAAATATTGTGTACGAAACTCGTAGGAAATTTATTACCATTTCTTATGATACCAAACATCATTACTTTACCCAACTTTCTGCATAAGAATGATTGAAAATTACATTTGAGTTTCTTTTTTGTCCATTTTTTTTGGTTTCTCATTTGTTTACTATTGTTTAATGTTGAAATAAGGTAAAATCTTTTTTAAAATCTGCAATTTTCTCTGAAAATTTCTATGGTAGCATGTAATTATAATCATATATTTAGCATGTTTGATTTATGCTCAAAATGTTGATGTACACTGACCACTATATACCTTTCCTGTGGTTGAGCAATTGGTGAATGAAAATGACAAGTGTATCTGTCACATATATACGTGACATCAGCACTGAAAGAGTTAAACAAGGCATCTTATTTACATTGTTTCTCTCCATCTCGTTGTTAAAGGGGTACCTGGCAGGATGCAAAAGCCACTGTCGTTTGTTTTGCATTGTGAGCTTCTGTAAAATGGCGCCTGGCTGAAATGCTCCGCAGGAAGTGGAGATTGTGCACAGAATATATTCTGACAAGCCTGAACATGAGGATCCGGAGTGATCCTCTTATCTACGAGGTACATACGACCACCTATCTGTTACAGTATGCTATTATATCCTATAATTGCCCATAACCGAACATAAAATTATTTCACAAATAGCCTACCATACACCGCCTCCGTCCCCCGGGTTGCCGTATGAAACCCGTCACCCGCCATGACACTTCCTCCGAAACCACACACCAAGAGAGCACCCGCAACCAGGACACGCAGACATGTCGCAACTGCGAGGCGAGGGGTAGGAGGGGGGGACACAGATAGGTGGTCGTATGTACCTCGTAGATAAGAGGATCACTCCTGATCCTCATGATCTACTATCAGTACATCCGACCACCTATCTGTTACAGTATGCTAGACCGACACGGACTCAGCGGGAGGCTTGGCTGCGTCTAGCGGTGAAGGAGCGGTGTATTAGCGGGACTGAGAGGCCGACAGTAGCGCTGCTCGAGAAAACGAGGGTACTGCGGCGGGGATGTCCCGGAGATAAAAGGAGATGAAGGAATTCGGGGAGCGCCAATAAGCTGCCTTCTGAATCTCCTCTACGGACACGCCGTTGAACAGAGCCCAAGATGCGCTGATCCCCCTGGCATCGTGTGCACGGGGCGACACGCCAGGCGAGAGAGCATCGGGGCCGGCCGCACGAATGGCGGCAACGATCCACTTCGAGATAGTATCTCTCGAAGCCGGTGAAAAAGGCTCTTTCGTAATCACGAAAAGCTGATCACCAGAACGGCGTTCCTTAGTGCGCGCCCAATAATACTTGAGAGCGCGCACCGGACACCAGACTTTATCCTCCGTCACCGACGAGAGGGTGGACAGCGGTTGGATAAAAATCTCAACCGGTTGGGAGCTGGCAGTCTGGTTCTTCGCCACATAGGACGGGTTGGGAATGAGGCGCACCCCCGCGCGTTCCCAACGGACATGCCCCGGCGCCGCCGACAGTGCGTGCAAGGCACTGCGACGCTGGCCGGAGGCAATCGCCAAGAGGAAGACCGCTTTAATGGTTACATCTCTAAGCGAGGCCTCAGCGAGGGGCTCAAAAGGCGCCCTGGCAAGGGCCTCCAGCACCCGAGGGAGACTCCACGACGGGAGCAATCTCCTAGTCGGGGGGCGCTCCAGGAAAAAAGCGCGGACCAGGCCGGTCAGGGAGGGGGCAGTAGAGACACTGGCCCCATCCGCGAACCCAGCGTGGATAACGGCAATTGCCGAACGGTAGCCACGGATGGTCGAGACAGTCAGGCCCTTATCGAAAAGGGAAATCAGAAAGTCTGCGACATCCCTTAGAGGTGCAGAACGGGGATCCACCCCGTGTGATTCGCACCAGCTAAAGTATCCAGCCAAACGGGAATTATAAGATTCCCGGGTGGACTCCCGTCGGCTGCGAGCGACGAAGGTCGCAGCCCGCTCTGAAAGGCCCGCCTGAGCTCCAGATTCCCTGACAATGGCCAGGCAGTCAGGTGGAGCGTGGCCGGTCGGGGGTGCAGAGTCCCCGACACTGGCTGGGAGATCAGGTCCGGACGAGCGGGAAGGAGCCTCAGATTCCCCACCAGTAGGCCCGTCAACTCGAGGAACCACGTCCTCTTGGGCCACCACGGGGCTATGAGGAGGAGAGTTGCTTGGTCCTGCCTCACCTTCCGCAGAACGCGGGGAATGAGGGCGAATGGCGGAAACGCATAACCCCGGAATCCCTTCCACGGGAAGGAGAAGGCGTCCATCCGCCAGGCTGCCGGGTCCTGCACCCTCGTGCAGTACATCGGCAGCCGTGCGTTCAACTCCGAGGCAAACAGATCCACATCTAGTGGGGGAAGCTGGCGCACCAGCAGATGCATGACCTGCGGGTGGAGCGTCCACTCCGAGGGGAGAACCCGGCCCCGGGACAAGAAGTCTGCGATCAGATTGTCCCGGCCCGGAATGTACGACGCAACGGGGAAGACCCCCATGCGTCGGCACCACCTCCACAGCTCCGCCGCTAGGGCGTTCAGGCGCGTGGAATGGGTGCCCCCCTGTTTGTTGATATATGCTGCAACGGTGATGTTGTCCGTGCGTATCAACACAGCCCGGCCGCGGATCAGCGGCAGAAAGTGGAGGAGTGACAAGGCAACAGCCTGAAACTCCAGCACATTGATATGTGGGAGGGTGGCCGAGAGGCACCAGTCCCCATATGCATGCAGGCCCTGACAGTGTCCGCCCCATCCCATGTGGGAGGCATCGGTGGTCACTGTGATGGAGGGCTGCGGGGGCTGCAGGGGGTTGCCCCTGATCAGAAACTCCGGGCGGCCCCACCGCCAGAGGAGAAGGCGGGCGGCCGGAGGTAGCGGCACAGGCCTCGTCAGGGGGTCCCGTGACGGGCGGTAGTGCTTGAGAAGATGGATCTGTAGCGGGCGCATGTGCAGCCGGCAGTCCGGCAGCACATCGACCAAGCTCGCCAGGAACCCTAGGAACTGAAGCCAGGTCCTGGCTGGCACCCGCCGCCTTAGCCGAAGACGGCGGGCGGCGCCCGTAATCGTCGATACCCGCTCCGGGCTGGGACGTGCCAGTTGCCGGGGGATATCGATCACCGCACCCAGGAAGGTCGGGCACTGCGTGGGCACGAGCTCCGACTTCTCCCAGTTTACGAGGAACCCCAGGTCTTGCACTGTTCTCAACAAAAAAGCCAACTGGCGGGAGAGCAGGACCTGGGAGCTGGCTACCAGCAGCCAGTCGTCCAGGTAGCAAAAGACCCGCAGGCCTTGCTGCCGGAGGAAGGCCGCCACGCACGATACAAGCCTGGTGAATAGGCGTGGTGCGGGCTTCAGGCCGAAGGGTAGGGCGCGGAAGCGGTACACGTTTCCCCCGAACGCGAAGCCCAGCAGATCTCTGGAGGCTGGGGCGATGGGGACGTGATGATAGGCATCCTTCAGATCTATAGATACTGCCCAATCGCCTGGCTTGAGGCACGGGAGTATGGAAGCCAGGGTCTCCATACGGAAGTGCTCCGTATTGATGTGTCGGTTGATTCTCTTGAGATTTAGAATCAAGCGGAACTTCCCCGAGCGCTTGGGGACAAGGAATATGGGGGAAAGGCATAACCGCGGATGATCGCGGGTCCTTTCCACCGCCCCCTTCGCAAGCAAGGCGGCGATCTCGGCCGCCATGGCTCGACGCAGAAGCGGAGACATGCGAGGGGATGGAAGACGGACGACGCCTCCGGGCAGGGGGGTGGCTAACTCGACGGAGAAGCCACCGCCGACAACGGAGAGAACGAAGGCGTCGTCCGTTATGGCCGCCCAGGCCAGCTGGAAGGCCTGAAGGCGGCCGCCCACCCCGGAGGGGGGGCCCTGAAGCGCTCGGGGCAAGGAGTCAAAAGCCGCCGCGGCCCTTGTCGGCCGGGCGGGTAGACCCCCGCTGCTTGCCTCTACCCCTGCGGTTACGGCGCCCCCGGTTTGTGGCCCGGCGGGTCGTCTGTGGGGGAGGCATAGTCACCGTCACACGCTGGGGGGCCGACGCCTGTGGCCGGCGGGGCGATCCCCGGGGACGGTTAGGTCGAGCCTGAACTGATATCAGCTGACCTGCTAACTCTCGCGCCTGCTGGCAACGGGTTAGCGCCTCCTTGATGCGGGGCGCGAACTGGCCAGAGAAAAGGAACGGCCCTTCGAATGGCATCCCACTCGTGAGCTGCGTCCTTTGCCTCACCGGGAACCCGAGGGCCTCGAGGGCCAGGTCCCGGCGTCGGCGAGTAGTGAAGAGTGCGGTACGCGTGGACTGCTTCCATAGATGCTCCGAGATGGACATGAGGAGCGAGTCCAAGAGCTGGCGGTCCTCGGGGGAGACCCGGAGGTCATCCGCCTGTACAGCCAGGTTCGTTAACGCCCCGGCATAAGCCGCTAGACGCATCGAGGACCTTGCTAGGACCGACAAGTGCGTCCACCGCATATCTTCTTCAAGAAAGGCGCGACGGCGGAGAGGATTGGCCCTGCCTACATAATCCCCGAGAGCTAGGAGCTCCGGGGAGAGGGTCTCGGGCTCGAGGTAGCGGGCCATGTCCGCGGGCTGAAAAGCAAAAGCCCGACGCAGGCCGGCGAGGCCCCTCTTAGGGGGCGGCTCCCGGGCGATACGCCCGTACTCCTCCTTGAAGTCTGCCGTGAGGGGGATACCGGGCTGAGCCCCGGCTCCCCCTCGGAACAGCCGGGACGCCGGGGGTTGTTGTTCCGCCGGGTCCGGGCGAACCGTATAGAATTCTTCGAGGTATCGAAGAAGTAAGGCCTCCGCCTCCTCACTGAGATGCCTCAACCCAGGCGGGGCTTCAGTCCCTGTAAGGGACGGCGCCGCTGAGGAGGCCGACATCGAATCTCACCCAGAAGTAGAGGGTTCGGACTCGGTCGCTGTAGGAGACTCATACAGCTCAGAGAGGAGAGGCATGGGCGGGGTAGGCGTCGGTAGCGGGAGGGGAACCTCCGCTGGCGGCACGCTATAACCCGCCGGAGCTCGGGTCACCAGGCCCGGGGAAGGGCGGGGGAGCCGAGGCTGGGATGCAGTACCCGCCTGGAGCAGGGGGAACTCATCCGTAAGGGCTGTGCCTGCAGACGAGGCTAGGCCACCGGCGGCCGTAGTCTGGTCAAACAAAGGCACCGGGCGACCATCCGCCCGCGCAGGGAAAGTCTCTTCCCCGGGAGGAGCACCCAGCGCCGCCGGGGCGCGGCTCGCGCCCGCCCGCTGGCGGGGGAGCGGCCCTTCCGGCGCAGTAGCGGGTAAGGAGGGGGCAGTAGCGGCTGCAGGCAAGTCAGCCGACTGGCCTGTAAACGCCCAGCCGCGGTTCTCAGCCAACCGGCTCATCATAGCGAAGAGCTCGGCCTCGCTAGGCTGAGATTTGCCCACCTTCTTCTTCTTCTTACCCGTCTTCTTAGTCCTCTTTGCCGAGGGAGAAGTCGATGGGGCAGAAGCGGACCGCTTCCTGGACTTCTTCTTCCTCTTAAGAGTCGCCCGGGGCGAGCCCTGGGGCTGTCCCGCCGGCGGAGTGCCGGTGGAGGAAGCCTCGTAGAGCTGCCAGTCCCAGGCGGGAGCCTCGACCGGAGCCTCGACCGGCGCCGCCTGGCTAGGCGGGGCGGGGAGAGCTCCAAGGGTGGTAGCTACCGGCCTACGAGAGGTCCGGGTGCTCAAAACCCTGGAGACCTGGGAGGTAGTCGGCTGAGAAGTAGCAGCCGCTACTCCCCCGCTCTCATACCCCACGGGCAGCCCGGTCGGGCCGGGGGGGGGAGCGGACAGGGCCATGGCTAGGAGCCGCTCTAGCAGCAGGAGTGACCAGGCGGTCAGTGCTGCGAGCGGCCGGGGCGGGGGCGGCTCTCACGAGCGAGGACGCTCGGAGCGGCTCCCCGGCGCTCTCTAACCCCTGGGTCAGTTGGATAGGACCGGGGGGAGAGCGGGTGGTAGAGCTCCGGTCATGGCGCCATGGCCTGCACTCCTCCTCCTCCGACTCGCTGCCCCCGGAGGCGAGAAGCTCAAGGGGAGGGTCGGCTGGGCCGGACCCTCTACCCTCCGGCGCAAGCGCCGGTAAAGGCTCTCCCTCTACAGGGGGATCCCGGGCGGGAAGCCCTAAATCCGGCGGCCTGGCGGCCGCGGAAGGGACCAGGGCTTTAGGAGCCCTCTGGATCGGGGGGTGGGAAGTTAGCCAAGCCTCTAGCTGAGCCCAAGTAGGCTCAGACCAAACGGAGCATACCGCACAGGGATCGGGACGGGTGCATCGCCTGTGCAGTGGACAACACGCGTGCACGTCCCAGTCCGGCAATCCCCGGCGGCAGACCTGACATCTAAGAGTCATACCTGTAAGGGGAAAGGACTCAGTTAGACACAGAACATATATATAAACAAAAAATATGTATTACCAAGTCAATTGTAAACAAAAAAGAAATTTGTGTACAAGACAAGGGGCGGGAATTAAAGAGCGCTGTGCCAACAAGATAGATCTACATTGACGGCAGAGCGCTACAAACGCCTAGGAAAGAACATGAAATTAAAACATGTACCAAAAAAGCCCAGAAACCCATGTCTACATAAATGATGTGCATTTTGGACCGGGCGGCTTGCCATAGGCGAAAAATCAAATCTGGCGGCATTTGGCCTGCCATACAAAAAATTTTTCTCAAAGTTTCCAATTTCAACCAAACGGTGGAAAACACTAAAAAACTAACTCCCGGGACTACTAAATGTCCAACGAGAGGAGAAAAATCTAAACAAAAGCGACCAGAAGGCCGTACAATGGTAGGCAAAGCAGAACAGGGGAGAATCGAGCCAGCACAAGCCACGCTCCGAAGCCGCGGTGCATACAACACACAGTGTGTGTGAAGCAACGCAACTCAAACGAAGTCGGCACAAAGCCGAAACAAAAGCCTGATTTTCCCCTTTTCCGCCGATACAAAGTATCTAAAACGAATTGCTAGCCTAAAACAACAATCAAAAGAATAGAAAATGGAAAGAACTGGCCTGATTGTTGGTAATCTGCGTCGGATGGCGACGGATTTAGGGAGCAATCACAAAAAACGTCTTGTTCGTATAGGGTGCGAACAGGAAGGAGGAAGTGTCATGGCGGGTGACGGGTTTCATACGGCAACCCGGGGGACGGAGGCGGTGTATGGTAGGCTATTTGTGAAATAATTTTATGTTCGGTTATGGGCAATTATAGGATATAATAGCATACTGTAACAGATAGGTGGTCGGATGTACTGATAGTAGATTTAATAATATATAATATATCTGAAAAATACTAAGAGACAGTGTTCGTGTAGATGTATTAAATACCATAGAAATCCAGAAAATTATTATTATTACCTGAATTGTTGCCACTGTGCACCAATAGTCTTCTTCAGCTGTTTCATACCAACGATGTCTATATAGACGATGTCATACAGATTCTTGCCTTTCACTGGGCAACTGGCCTTGCTAGTCAATCCCTTCCTTCTTAAGAGACTGGAAGAAAGAAGAAATCCATAAATGTTTCTTCAACTCTTATGAGGAAAAAATATTCATTAAAAAATGAAGATTCCTCGTCGATACTGTAAAACAGAAACGTTTGTGACATGAAGCTTTTAGGAATTTGTAAATAATAACAATTTTCACATGTGGCAAATATTCAGTGTTATGTTTGAATCATTTTGCAGCATGAAACTTTCACTAATCTGAACAACTCGCAAAATTCCCAACTTTTCATGTGCACAAAAGTTTTGGTTTTACAGTAGCGAAAATGAGGAATACAAGACACATTAAAAGATTCAGGTGTACATAAAGAATGATACTAGTAACAAATGAATCTCTTTAATACAAAGTACTGTCATACATGTACTTCCTCAGTGTTTGAATATTTAATATAATTTCTCTACTTTGAATCAGAAGAAGAACCAATAAATACTCCCTGTAACACTTTGGAATGATTTGTGCTGTGTCATTGTAATGAGTGGAGTTTTTTTTTTAGATCAACTGTGCAACTGTTCCTGAGTCATAAACTTTACTTTTAGACTGGATTAGGGCTGATGCTACATGTATATGCACTTAGCTGATCATTCCAGAAATACTTCTGCAATGTATAAAATTCATTATGTATTCATTAGCTTATTACTAACTACTCCTTTCTCCAATAGAAAGTACATGTACTTCTGTTGAGGGAAACATATTCACTGATTGGGCAAGATGTTCATAGTAAAACAACTGTCTGTAGGAAAATCAAAGAACTAACATCCTTTTTCTTCCTCTATTTCTTCGACAAAAAAAAAAGAACAAATCTCTTTGTTTACCTTTATTTATCCAAAAATTACGAATAGATCTTTTTGGTTCACTCCTATTTTTCAACCCTTTTAGTCGTCCAATGTACATCAGTAGCTTAGACCATGGCTTACGATTGACCCCTTTTATGCATTCAGGCCCAATATTTCACTTCTCATCATTTATTGGCTTGTCTCACGCAAACTTGGTTTGAACCCTAGTCTGGCAGGAAAAGAACCAACAGTAATCCATAGAGCCTGTTAGTCAGCCATGTGCACATGTACATCATTTCCACCACATTGTATCCAGGGGCAGCTCCAGGATTTTGTAAAAGGAGGAGTCCAACTCCAAAGCATCCCCCCCCCCAAAAAAAGCTAAATAAAACACCCAAAAAGGGTTAAAAGACATTAAAAAATAGGGGGGGGGGGCAATTCCCCCAATAAAATTTGACAAGAATTTGATTTTTAAAAGTTCATCCAATTTTGGGGGTGTTGACTTACATTGTACACTGAAAAATCTTTGACAAGCGAAAAACAAAACAAAAAGGGGATTATGACCCCCCCCCCCCCTCCCCACACACACACCCCTGTGTATGCTACCCATGGACTTACTTTCCCAGGGTGGCTGTAGCTGTAGAGATCTCAATGTCATGACCCAGGATGTGGAGTGTTGATAAGATGTCACTCCACTGCACAAGCTCCCCCAGCGGACCCCCATTGAAGGCGTTGTCGGCGATCTTGAAGCCAGATTCTTTGGTCAACGCCCCTATGTGAACCAAGATCTGTAGGAATTCAAAAGCACAAATTAACTTGTTATCATTTACTCGTTTTAATGTTCTGGGGAGCATTTCATCAAGCGTTTTGTCAGTGATTTTTACCGACAAATTGGCTCTCAGCCAATCAGATGCAAGGATTTTAGTAGCTTATAACAGTTGTCGGTAAAAATCACTGACAAAACACTTGATGGAACGCTCCCCAGGAAATTTTTAATCAATAAAATACTAAGCCTGGGATAATTCAGGTTGGAGAAAATGGAAAATGTGTGTTCTATCAAACCCATATCATATTCAAAGGGTTAATGTCACATAATAGGTTGAAGGCGTAGTCTGAAACTACATGTATAACACTGACAATATTACAAAACATTTTCATTTAAAAAAATTAAATAGTGAAATGTACAGTACACATATCAAACAGAATTGAACAAGCTGATTTTACTGGTGGGTTGGCACCATCAAAAAAGGATGTTTAGTCCCCTTTGAAACATTATCTGTATTCAAAGAGACACTTGACCCTCATATGTTCCCTTTTTCAAGAGTGTTTTTGAAACATGCACCCAAATAAATCAATAAAATTGGTCATAATCATGTACAAATTCAAAGTCTTAAAATAAATATTACACTCAGTGTTTGTTTTTGATCAGGCTATCTTACTGTAGATATGACCTTTGGATGAATATTGTGCTATAGCCCAAAATGAGTTCAAAAGTACCTCAAAAGGGGGGAAATATAAATCAAAAATTTTTTAAGAAAAGAAAAGCTTAGCCCGGCTAGGGTAGTGGGTACACAAAGTAAGTGACACAAAGGTGACAAAATTCTATGCCTACCCATAACTCGTTTACCTTTGAAAGAGGAGCAAATATGATCCCCCCTTTCATCACCATAACAAGTCAAATATACACCGACAGGAGTGGCAAGGTTCAATGACTATTTTATTGCTATTTAACCCATTACCTAGGGAACCGGTTGTCCCTGTATTAAAGTGTACCAACCACCTGAAAAAAAGAATTTGTATACTGCTTTGAAGTATAAAATTGTGACCAGGCACCACAAAACCACCAATGAATTTTTAGTTAAGTTCTGATTCTGAAAGAAGAGATTCTCAGCTTTAAAATGATATATAACTCATTAGCATTGGATGTTCCTATCTCACTGTACAAAGAGTAGAATGCACAGTCCCTCAGAATGTTACTTCTGAGAAATAAGGGTTTAAAGTTTGCAGTCTATTGAAGCGCTCTGACTTGCAAGGTGTTGTGCTAAGGTGACAAAAGGAGGATTAAAACTCAATAAAAAATTTCTATGAAGGGATTATCAGATTGTCCTAAAACTTGGCATACTGATTAGGCACATCCTGTTCATCATAGTGCAAAAGTATCAATGCAAGAACTTACTCTGTTATGGGAGATCAAAATGAGACAAGTATTCAAGGTCGTAAAAAAAAGTAATAAAATCCAAAGAAGACACACATAAGTCTAATTTAAAAAACTGTCAAAAATACCACTTTTAGATTGTTTGGTGCCTCCTGATTTTTAGATTACTTAGAAAAAAGTATATTCTTTCAGGAAATAACCCAAACTAAAATTTGACCATGCCAACCTAAAACACATTGAGTGAGCTCTAACTGAAAATCACACAGTGCGACTTTTTGGTGGTTTCGTGGTGCCTGGTCACAATTAACCTCAAAGAACTCTGTCTGAAATTCTATAGGTCAGCAGTTTAGGAGTATGAAGGAAATAAAGGATAACATGAAGGTGCTCGCGCGGAACCTAGCCTCCTAGTTGGGTTCTGCGCGAGCCCCTTATCTTGGCGAGCACGTACAGGTGCGTTGAGTAGTCTACTCACGAGTCGCTTTTATACTTGTAGAGAGTATAATTAAACTTGTAATATCTCTTTATAGAAGTGATATTCGAAGCCCATACTTGGAATATAGCAGAATGACATGGAACCTCTAACATACAGAGTAAAATATTTTTTGGTGAGTAGTACCCTTAAGTCGATGGGAAATAAAAAATTCAGTAGTCTTGCGTTAACCTCAACAGAGGAGAATATAAAGGCCATTTATCACAAGCTGTCTCTTTAACCAGCGAACTTGAATCTCAACTTGGATGGTACAGTACATGCAGGGAGAGGCAGCCATGTGCGACCCTGCTAGGAAGGCCCAAAATTCATGGGCAATGTACTGTCGTCCAAAGGTCATTTACGTGAAGTTAGTCACATAATTATGCTCTTACATTTTTACATCATGCCTTATCTGGAATTCCTGTAATTGCCATCAACATTAATTTGCAAGTTTTTGGTATTAGGGTGCTTCCAATTCAAGACTTTGACATTCTAAATAACAGCTATAATTTATATGAAATATTGCCACACATGTGCCTGCAACATCGAACAGGTAATAGAACTTTGATGTGGGGTAGTTTTCACAACATGGCATATTATCTGACAGTTATAGAACACTTTTGAGCTACATGAGATTTATCCTTTAAATCAGAAATATGAGAACATAACCCAGTACTCAGAACTGTGTTGGTGCAAACTGGCATATTACCTGACAGTTACAGAACACTTTTGAGTACATGCCATTTATCCTTTAAATCAGAAATATGAGAACATAACCCAGTACTCAGAACTGTGTTGGTGCAAACTGGTCCCTGTTTTAGCAACATGCTTGGTGTGAAAACAAGGGATAAAGAAAACTCAAGGAACATGAGCATATTCCTGCTATTGATCTTTGTCATTTTGTTTTACCTCCGGGAGTGGGGAATGAGTGATGCGATTATGAGGGTTAAGTGACGTGACCAAGGCAAATCTATGTTCCACACAAGCTTAAAGGGGGTACCCAATGCTGAAACAATGTTAGCTCATTTAAAAGATCATGATTTTATTAGAAGAAAATCATCTGCCTTAAATTTTTTTTTAATTCGTGTTGCCAGAAAATCCCCGAAATATGGTAAGATTTCAGGATATTTTGGCCCCTCAGCTGTGTCCCAATTTCAGCTAGGTAACCACAATGACGTCAAAGTGGTTACCTTGTCGCGCAATTATAGCAAAATGCGCGCAAGGTGTAATGCATTTTGTACAGTCTAGCGCGCAACACATCTGCAATACGCGAACCTGGGTAACCACTTTGACGTCATTGTGGTTACCTAGCTGAAATTGGGACACAGCTGAGGGGCCAAAATATCCTGAAGTCTTACCATATTTCGGGGATTTTTCTGGCAACACGAATTTTTAAAAAACTTAAGGCAGATGATTTTCTGCTAATAAAATCATGATCTTTTAAATGAACTAACATTGTTTCAGCATTGGGTACCCCCTTTAAAGTGAAGAACTGATAAGTAAACTTTCATGGAACATTATCCCAGTAATAATAGAGAGCAAAAATATGAACACATGTGATACATGAATTTATATACTGTACATTTCTGTATGTATCTATATTGATTTACATGTGTTTGTTGATAAACATTAGGACATGATTATGAGCATGTTTTTCAACAAACACATGTAACTTTCTCAAATACAAGGTTATAGTTTTGCAAACATACATTATAAAATAATGTGGAACATATTTACACAGAGGCCATGATTTTCTGGATATTCCACCTCATACATCCTTTATTAGTTAGCAAATATTGTATTTCCTTAGTCAGGTTCACACAAAGGGAGCTAAACTTTAGGTTTCGCTTGTAGTTTCAAAACTTAAGTTATCTTGTAGTTATCTTGTAGTTTCTGACTGTATGAACGTACTTGTAGTTTTGAAACTTAAAATTTACTTACAGTTCCAGAACCACAAACGAGCATGTAGTTAAAGCCGAAACCACAAGCAGCAGGGGGGGGGGGGGGGGAGGGCCTCTGTGTAGTTACGGACCATGTGGACGGAATAAACTTTAAGTTTAGCAATCTCGTTGTTAATGATGACCTCTCTGCTCATGTTAAACAACGATCACGTAGCTATTGACATACCCCTTTAGAAAGAATGAATTTCATAAATTGCTGAATTTGTGGTAAATATTATATATCAAATTTATTTTACTTGCATTAAGTCATGATTGAGAAAAAAAAAGTTGTTTTCAAGTTATCATATATTGCTAGAGTTATACTGTTGCAGTTAAGGAGAGTAGAATGTACATGGAAAATTCCAAGAAAGGTTCAAGAAAAATCACAAGACAGTGACTCAGCAGGGGCTAATTTGGAGGTGCAATAACAACATCTTTTTTATGGACTTTGCCTCTAGGCTTAGTTTATGATTTTTCTATCTGTCTGTCTGGGGAAAATTAATGTCTCCTAACCTAATTCAATTCCAATAGCAATAATGAAGAGGGAGAGTGAAGTAACACATCATCAACAAGGCAGGTTGTTAATTGCTTCTTTTATGCAGTGGTGGAATAAGCATCATCAACTTCCATGGCAACAACATTATCAATGCAAAAATGATATTTGCCCACTTACATGATTGTATTTTTGTTTGTTTGGTTTTTTTTTGGTTCTATTTCTTCTCTCCTCTGTATTTCCCCTTTTCTTTTTTTTTCCATCCTTATCTCTATATTTTGCTCAACCCTCCTCTCTCTCTCTCTGTATTTATCATTGACTTTACCTGTCAGCATCTATCTATTTTCTTCCTCCACTCTCTCTCTCTCTTTCAATGGCACAGTTTGTTTCATGAATTTCCCTTCTTCCCTCCCAAATTTACTTTTCCATTTCTCCTTTCCAACATATCCCCTAGCCCCCCCCCCCTTTTTTTTGTCTTCCTCCCTTTTTCTCTCTCCTTCTCCTTCCCTAGCTCTCTGTCTCTCATTCTCGTCCTCTCTCTGGTATTTAAGCAGAGTGTTTTTCCTCATGACTCATCCACTGATATAGCTGAAGTAATAAAGCAGTCTCCTTTCTAAATCATTCTTCCTTTTAAGATCCCCCTAGTCTCTTTAGAATGTTAATAAATGACAGAAAAGTATCAATCCTAAGACATACTGTCTGCCAAATATGTAGTCACGGGCCACTATGTTGTATGTCAATGCTACCGGTTGTCTAGAATTAGGAGAAAAACTGTACCTCAACCATCAAGTTAAATACAAACTTACATGTATAACACATATACAATTATTGTGTGCAGAGAGTTTTTTATCATGCTTCCTTTTTCAGTATCAACTTCAGTGCACGGTTACAGCTTTGCAATTTATGAACACATCTTTAATTTCAGGGAGGAATTTCTACAATTGCCCATGCATCAACATTTCCTCACACTAAAAGCAACCTGGATCATTTTTATTGCAAACGCATGACCAAATATCTTTACCTCTACTGATTGATTGATCAAGACTGCTCCAGCACAGTCATATGGATTTCACCTAAAATTGAATTATTGGGGCAGGATTGACTGGCGATTGGTGTAGGATGATAGAATATGAGAACTACAAGAAATCATTTGCTTGAACTATGCATGATAACAAAGTCAGCCAAGCAACAGTGAATATAATGATGATTGCTATGGTGATACAAAGAGAGAGGAGGAGGAGGTGGAGGAGGACAACGAGGAGGATGGTAAGACAATCGGAGTTGGTTGTCATGGCAATCGCGATGTTAAGGATGTGTGGTGTCAAAAATGGGGCTCATTAGTCTCAAACAAACACTCGGCTTCAAAAGAAAATGCTACTGATTTATGCATTTATCTTGTGTGTTTCCATTAGGAACTACATGTACATTGTACATAATGCAAGAAGACAATGGTACGTAATTTATGATTCAAATGGGCAGGGTTCGACAATTACTAACACGACCTTGAAATTGTAAATAAATATTACGACTGGAGTTTTGATATCATGCCAATTTTAGCCCAACTCTGCAACCATCCTTCTAACTAATTCTGAAAGATGATATTTGAGCGAGTCAGTTGCTTCAGATTGATATTTAAGTACTGAAGCATCACTTCTCACACAAGCAGTTGAAGTCAACAGACTAAAGAAAACATCCCTAAAGGCAACATAAACCTTGTAATTATGACATTTTTATATTTTTCTAAACTAGGAGATATTGCCTTGTATCCTATGGTATAGGTAATATATAAATCAAATGATTTTTATCATTTTTCATCACCAATATCAATACATTCCATAAACCTGTAACATTTATAAACAGATATTGTGAAGTCAATAAAGTATTCAGAAATAGGGGTAGCACTTTCGATGTAATAGTACTTTGTTTAAAATATTTTCTTTCACTGAAAAAGAAAACTAAAAATATACTATAAAAATGACATCACTCATGCCACATATGCGTAAATCATATATCGATTTCCTTCACCTATCTGATTTTTTATAAAACACTGCTTAGATAGAACAAAGTAGAAACATTATTTTTCCACTGAAAATATCACATTTCGCCAGGATGTGTTCCACTTTATATTCAATCTTTCAACACAGTTAAGATGTTATCCCTTTAAATTGGAAAGAAAATTTTCTATCCTTCATCTTTATGAGGCACATATTCACATGATCTATCTATAAAAGCTACATGTACATGTATCTAGGTCAAATTTAATTACCACCCCTACATGGGGGTTTGATGTACTTGCAGACTTGACAACATGGTTGATTTACTGAATTAGGTTAGCACAGTCAGGGTTGAAATTAATTCCCTTGAAAGTGTGACAGTGCACGTGGTACATATCATATGATGAGGGTATGAATATTTCAGTTCCTAAAACATCTAGTCAACCCTGTCTCTTAGCAGACAGCATTTTCATTTCCTGATCGATGGTGGAAGTGGAACCTTGTCCATAAGAATACTTTCTGATATCAATAAACAGTACAGGATAATCAAGTCTTGCATGTTACATACTGTACTTTTGCATGAACTCAGTTTAGACTAGCAACATTTACATGTATCTTATAGTTCTACAATACCCATAAACCTATACAATAAGTGGTTGTTAATCTAGTCCGAACGACATACATGTACATGTATACAGGTAACTAAATGTTGTAGAGTGAAACAGCTTTAAGCATCGTTTGAACAAAAATTCTATAAAGAATCGGGGTCCACTTAATAATGACCATATTCTGGATTTATGTAGTGCTTTTATGTCTCTAAGGGCTTTACAGACATATTATTACCTCGGTCATCGGATCCCTGGGTGGGAAACACTCTAGCCAGGTGCCTGGCTCACAATGCTGAACAAACCGCATTGACTTTCGCATCATACCAGGTACTCATTTAACACCAGGTACTCATTTAACACCAGGTACTCATTTAACACCAGGTACTCATTTAACACCAGGTACTCATTTAATACCAGGTACTCATTTAACACCAGGTACTCATTTAACACCAGGTACTCATTTAACACCAGGTACTCATTTAACACCAGGTACTCATTTAACACCAGGTACTCATTTAACACCAGGTACTCATTTAACACCAGGTACTCATTTAATACCAGGTACTCATTTAACACCAGGTACTCATTTAATACCAGGTACTCATTTAACACCAGGTACTCATTTAACACCAGGTACTCATTTAACACCAGGTACTCATTTAACACCAGGTACTCATTTAACACCAGGTACTCATTTAATACCAGGTACTCATTTAACACCAGGTACTCATTTAACACCAGGTACTCATTTAACACCAGGTACTCATTTAACACCAGGTACTCATTTAACACCTGGGTGGAGAGGAGCAATACAGATAAAATTCCTTGCTCTGGGACATAAGTGCCATGCCAGGATTGAACCCTCGACCTTCCTATCTCCAGTCGGGTGCTTGAACCACTCAACAATGTTGTATCTTACGAAAACCCGTATAACTTGGCGGGGCTTATTTTGAACTGATATATGACTGGCCACCTTGTTATCTTGTATCCTTGAGCAACCCCATGACAGAAGCTGACACTAAACTGATGCCAAAACTAGTTTCTCTGAATAATGTTTCTTTATACCACACTTTTTTGGCACATTTCTTTATACGGATTTCTTGTCAATTTCCTCTAGTCTGAACAGGCTAAAACTGAACGACATTTAGGCATTCAGGGGTAGTGGTTAAAAGGAATCATTATGGATAGGGCTTATGCAGCCTTCCATAAGAATTTAATCACTGCCATCCTTTTTACTGGCTCTCATCTGCACTGCCCCATATGATGGCCCCCAGCCTGGATAAACATTCAGCAACGACTCTGATGGCAACGTCTAATTTCACATCAGTGTCACATCAAAAAGCATAAACCATTCTCAGGCTCAGCTCACAACTTTGAAAGTCTTCTTGAAAATATTTTTAGCCTGCTGCACTAACCCATTCTAGTCTCCAGTCTTGTCACTGACATGCAGGCTACATTGACTGATCAGTGAAAAAAATAATAATTTGTCATATTTAAATTATTGGAATGTCATTCTCTCCTCTACATTTTTAATGTTGGAAAAAATGTTCTCTTGTCCAGATGAATTTATGTTGCATTTAATTGAATTCTTAATATGAAGTACATGTATCTGTTTTTTTACGATAGCAAGTGTTCTTCTGTCTTGGTGTATTCATGCTGTGTTTCATTAAATTTTTATGAAGTGTTTTGTTTTTAATACTGGCGACTGTGTTCTTTTGTCTAGATGCATTTTTGCAGTGCTTCATGCAGTGTTTCATTAAGTATTTATATATTATTGAATGGCCTTGAGTGGGATACAAATATATATCGCGTGAGCTAGGAGCATATTTGAGTGTTGGCATGACGAGTGAAATATTTTCAAAGCGAGTGCGATATACCCTTGTCTCCCACAAAAGAAAAGCCATTCAATATTATCATTATTAATTGTTTGAAACCTATTTCCTCAATTTTCACATAAAACACAGGTACATGTAGAAAAACATTATTTGGCCTTACCTAAGCATCTTGCAAGGGCTTCGCACATACATCCATTGTCTTAACCTTTGCATATTCACTTTTTCATGCTTCATGAGATATGGAATTATATTGCATGGTCATCCGGGTACCTTACACAAACCATGAGATACGCCTATTTTACTGGTCACCTGAAAAACCCTTCATTCAAATAATAATTGTTCTTAATGTGGATAAAAGTGTTCTCTTGTCTTGCTGAATTCATGCAGTATTTCATTAGATTCTTCTATCAAAGTCTAGGGGAATAAACAGTTGACTGGAGATGCGCAGGATTTGGGATGGAGACCCAACACGACGTTAAAAAGTGATTTGGTAACTTTGTAGAGGCTTGATAAAATCTGAGCTGCCTGGCCCTACATGCTATCAGTCTATGTAATATGGTGTAAAAATGAAGCCCAGGAAAAAAAAAGCACTTCAAAATCATCATGTGCTTCACAAAAGTAAACATATGCAAGTGACCGGAAATGCCAGACTCATTTTCGCCCATAGACTCAGTGTTAGACTAAAGCGTATGGCCATACGCTTTCGTAAATGCGAGTATTCAGTCATAGATATCTTAATAATAGCATTATATATTTGAAAACCTTTCTATGCCTGGCTATTTATTAATCCTTCTGAACATCATTATACAAGACAGATATCAAAATTCAACAATTTATTAAATCAAGCCTCCACAAAGTTACCAAATCCCTTTCATGTCCTTCGACAAGGCACTAATCTACACTTGCCATTCTTGACCCAAGAGTAGTAAGTAGTGTCAGTACCTGGTGGGAAGAAATTTCTTGAATCTGTACAAGAGAATGAAGCACTGTATGACAGACATATGCAGGATACAAGAACCTGCTATCAGGGGCATCGCTAGAAGGGGGTTGTTTGCAAACTTGGGAATGGGATGAAGTGTGCTACACAGCCCCTTCACCCACTACATTCAACCCCTCTCCCTATCAAACATTTTCTGTAGGCAAATTTAACAAAGTCAGCAAAAACTCTGGAGTACTTATTCATTATTTTCTTTATTTTTGGAAAATTTTCAGCTATCTTATCAGCAAAATTGATATGACACCCCCTCCCCCTTCAAAATGGTCCAGCATAGCCTCTGACTATGATTATTATTATTATCATGATCTTACCTTCTTTCTTGCTCTTGTCTTGTTACCCTGCATCTTGATGAACTCCTGTGCAGCGGGCACCCAAAGAGTGTCCCACATCCGTGATATCCTCGTCTTGATCCAGCGGAACTTAGTGGGCTCCTGCATCAGATTGAAGAGCCCTTGTTTCTCCAGCCGGAACTCAGCCTAGAGAATGGAATCAAAGAAGACAAGGACGTAGATAGAATATATATGCTGTGAAGAGTGCAATGCATATTAACCCGGTCAATACTGAATTAAGCACTGAAATTCCTCGCTGCACAATATACATCGTAATGTTGATTTTGTTCCTAATGCATGCATGTACTGTTAGCTCTGAGCAATGTCGTCTCAAACATTTTTTTTTTTGGGGGGGGGACTCCTTACAGGGTTTCCACTTTCTATCACCAAAAGTTACATGAAATGAAAAACGCTCCACACCTGCAATATTTCTGTTTCTGATAGTGTTCCTCTTTTCGTATTTAGATATCACATGAAATTTTTATCACTGTGTCTATCTCTCTATTTAAAAATCTAGTTCTATCACTCTCAACCTATACATCTCCTCTCCTTTCCTCCCTATTCCCTGGCCAGCTTGAGTTCCTGAAAATAAAATCAACAATACAAACCACAGGCCTTTAATACTAAATGTACCTCGTCAAGTAAAAATTGATTTCTTATTACAGCTGACGGTGGCGTAAGAGTCATCCCTACTCACTAGCAGAGGTGTCGGACAAAAAAAATAATGAATATGGAATGAACCCTGGGAATGAGTCTATCAAACTTCCAAGGACCTTAGTCCCTCTGGACTGTTTGGGGCAGCATTTCTAGCCCACATCCCAGGCAGAAAGAAAGGCATACTAACCACTCCTCCGAAAGAAGTCACAATAAGCCTTGTCGTCATTAGCCAGAGTTTTCAAAATAGCCTGCTAATTCCGATCCAGGGGGAAATTAGCCAGATTACAACTAGCTTGAGCTAATCCGCAGTGAAGATGAAAATAGTGGGCCATTTCACAAATGCGGATGAGAATTTAGCTCAAGCCAATTGGAGCCATTGTCCCAAGCAAACTAGGGTTGATCCGTGAAATAGCATGCTATTTGGCCAAACAGTAGGACTAATTTAGCTCGAGCCATTGCCCCAAGAAAACTAGGGCTTGATCAGTGAAATAGCACGCTATTTGGCCAAATAGTGGGACTAATCAGCACTTGGACGTGCTCATCCTGTTACGGTACTCTGAATATGCTTTGGCAACAATTGCTGCAGGCTTTATTTCATCAAAGATGGATAGGCTTTGGGCAAGGGTTGCAACTGGGTTTTAGGTCAGGTCAGGGTAAGGGTTGGGTATAAAGTTTGGTCCGAGTTGAGAATTTGGTTAGTGTACGAAATTGACTCAGAGCAATAAGCAAGTTCGTAATTACAATTTGCGCATGTGCAGATAACGGTCATTTGTAACAAGTACAATTGACCTTTATATGCTGTCATTTTGTACGCACCACGATGCGTACACCAGTATGTTTTACATGTAAAACAAGTAGCGTGTCCACCAAAACAAATGCAAGTGATGATTGGGGTCATTTCAGGGTCATTTGTACCATGAACTAATTACAAACTGGGGCTTATTGTCGCCGGAGCACGTGTCCGACAACCTCTGTAGCTCGAGCTAATTCCTCTGGCAAGCGTGGAATGATCGACTTGTGGTAATGATGATGATGATGATGATTCACAGCATATGTACGGCGCCATATTTCTGTTAACAACATTCAAAGGTGCAGGCTCCTCCAATAAAGTCATAATAATAATAATAATATATTATTATGTGAATACTTCAATGCACTTTACAATGTTATTTATTATTAATTACACACCTGATGAAATAGGTATGTTTTGAAGCAATGGAAATGGAAACAAGGAACTTCAAACTCTTGACTATTTTCTTGAGACACGCCGATCGATCTAATATCTCAACTTTCAAGCTAGAGCTTGTTCTGGCTAATGGAGATGCACCTTTTCTTAAGCCAAATTCATGAATACCACATGAGGAACAGGAGCAAAATAGGCCATGGGGGTGCAGATGACCCGTGCCTAGTGTAATATTTATCACCTGTCAGCCATTTCATATGCCTATTAACGCCACCATCTGACATGTTACCTTAGGCTTTCCATCTTGAATGTCCCTTGAAAGGGTTTTATCCAGAGTTAGCTAGTGTTGTGAAATCAATACATTATGAAATCAATATGCACATGCAAAAATAACCCAATATGTAAGCAGTGTGGTGTACTTCACTTAATGCATATTTTATGCAGGCAATTGGTAGGTCACACATACAGGAGTAGACTGTAACGATTAAGTACCATGAGCGGTGAAGAGTGCAGTGAAGAGTACAATGAGTGTTTACTGCTTCTAGTAATAGAATTGAGCACTGAACAGACACATCTGCTAAGCTGACAAAGCTGGTACTCACTTAGGTCACAATATGAATATGCCATTCCAAAAAAATAAATGGCAATCTTCTATCAAAGACCCTATTTTACTTATGCACAGCTGTATGCACACAGAAAGGCATAAGCTTCATATTACAAGAACAATTCAAATGGACATTTGTGTCAACAGGAATACTTGAGACAAAGCAAAAAGAAATTACTTTATCTTTGGATGAAATATTTCTTTCCAGCTTGACTAATGAATCACAGTCATCTAGTACATGTATCTGAAACATGTCCACTGCAGTTGAGGCTTCCTTCGCAATTTTTGCTCAGTGCATTTAATTGAGTGCCTGGGGAGGCCTTAATGTTTTCATTTTAAAAAAGCAAAAATTGGAACACCTGAGCAGCAAAGCATGAAATAATATATATTTTCTCTTTAATCTGCAACAACTGTTGATTTAACTTGGATGACTGAACAGTGTCAACCAATTCAAACAGAAGTAATACATTTAACCTTTCTTCCTGGTAACGGGGAACGGCATAATATGGAGCTAATGCAAATTCATGGCCTTTTTTTTCCTCCTTCCAGGCCTCTTTGTTTGTTTGTGAATGCCTCAGTAATAATTGATGTTGTGTAAATATCTGTCCATGCAGAACTTTATTACTGCACAAAAGAAGAGAAATGACTGTTTCATCTTATTCATGAAATTGAACAAATTACATTTACATCCCCTTGACAAGACATTGTCTGTTGAGAGCCAGAAGGATGTTAACTCTGTGTAAAATAATGTGAATTAATGCCCTTCTGGCTCCAAACAGGCGACAAGTTCATATCCACTGTAGATGTCGAAAGGCAACACCACAGAGGGAAAAATTAGCACAAATTCTTTTTAAAAGTTTACCAAAACATAGTGAAGTTATAAATTCTCAATTTTTATACAAAAGTTGTTTTCATCACAAAGAGCAAAACACATTTCAGCATTCCAATTGAAAATTACAAAATTCAGACTTTTTTTTCCAACTGAAACACAGAAGGTGCAAATTCTGAAAGCATTTCCATTTAATAAACAATTATTTTTTTTCTTGAGCCTTCCATGTGTGAGTAATGACATTTTGATTAAATTTTTTTTCCAATATAGGAAGTGCACCATCTGACTAAACAAATGTAAATGAAAAGTATCAAAATTGAAGGTGTTCCTTTATTAAACAATGTATTTCAGTAATTAAATGCATCGATTCTGTCAGTAAAAATATACCTAAACATACAAACTATCCCCTATTGGTCTGATTTGGGGCATGCAGTTGATAGTGTGAGCAAACAGGCGTTTGACCACGAGATACACATGGCACATGACATAAATGGAACCCTGGGCTACCAACTAAAAATCTACCATTTTTTTTCGATCAATTATTTTTTCAGGGTTGTACACTGGGTTTCCAAAAAGTCTAAATTATTTTGGCAATACGCACAATAAAAGTTCAAAAGATCTTATTTTGCAAAATGTCCTAGGTTGGATGTCTTTTGCAGCAATAAAGACAAAGGAAATGACAAAATTTTACGACTAATTGAATGCTTTACTTCTGGTAGATGTAAGATGGCTCCACACAATGTGATAACCGCCGGTAAAACAATAAGCCTGCATCTTGTGTGATTCATGACATGAAGAGTACATAACATGCTTCTGTTCTGCGTTATCATCTACCATGGCCCTGGATATGACAATTATAAAGATGAGAAAAGCTAATCAAATGAAAATCCAAACTAGGTTACAAGCTCAGTGTGGGTGTATGAAAACTACATGGCTTTTATATCCCTGATATTATTGCCAAACAGTGTCATGGTGATTTGTAGGTATCTCCTGTATAAGTAACAAAATAAAGAGCTCACGCTATCTATGCATGCTGATTTATGGCTGCTAATTAAGGAAAGCATACATGTGTAAAGTCGAAGACAAATGGAGGATATTGAAATGAAAAATCGTTTCGTCTTTATCAACACCCTGCTTTGCCTAAAGCTTATGTACTTTTCCAAATATTGAAACAGTATGTTTGAAAAGATGGCACATCCTATCCAAATCTTTTTTTTTTTTTTTTTTTAATACACTATGCTTTGAAAAATAAGAGCTGGCTTTCCTCCAAATTTTCTTTTTCAAAAGACTGCCTACATTTATTTTGTTTATAATTAATACTATGGAACACTCCTTGTGTGGGAATAATTAAGAGTAAAAGTAAGCAAGTAAGACTTCATGAGGAAGTTCACTCTGATATTTAGTTGATTTGAATAAAAGCAGAAAAATGAGAGAAACAAATAAGTGGATTTTGAGGAAAATCAGACAAGAAATAAGAAAGTTTTGAGTATTTGAAGTTGTGATCAATCAAACACAAATTGGCAACTTGGTGACATATCTTGCAAGCTCTTCTTTCATTAAGACTGTATACATAATGACAAAAATTTTCATTTTCTTAGTGGTTGATAAAGGAATACATTTGCTTCATACAGGTTTTGGGTTTACCCCTTTAAAAGATAGAACTATGCGTCTTTGATGCCTATTTGTAGGGTAGGTGGCAAAGTAAGGGGTATATCAAACAATATGTTTTCATGGACTTATCAGGGAAAACTTCAACATATTATTTAAAACTAAGGTGTGAATGCACCTTTGCGATGAAATATTTCATAAACTAAATATAATAAATAAACAGATGTTATGAGTTCAACGCTCAATCAAATACTCCATAGCTGAATGAATTGATGTGCATCACGTCTGGATGAAGAATATAACAAACAAAACTTATGTTTGTTCTCATTTCTGAGCAAAAAATATATGGCAGCAGAGAGTGACTCAGCTCTGGACAGCTCCAAAAGAGGTCTGGAAATCTCTGAGGGAACTCTGGTTAAAAAAATAATATAGTGTAAATGTATATTCTAATTAATTGCTCTGATAAAATCTCACTTTTACAGTAAAGAATCATGAAAGAGCTCCTGTGAACGAAAAAAGGAAGAATATTTTGACACCGATTCTGATTTTCTAAGAGTGATCATTAATATACAGCAGTGATACTCCATACCAAGTAAGACCTTTTCAAAGACTTTAATTGGGCTAAAAACAACAAAAAATAATCTCAAGTGTTTAGGGCATCTAGATAAGATTCACCTAGATAGCAATACACTCTAAAAACGTAAAGCAACATTTAAAAAGGATAAGGGATGTGTAGTCTGGTTCACTATGTAAGAAAATGGGCTTTCGTTCAAAATTTTTGGAGATTAGCAAAACTATACATTTTTATAATCGTTAGAACATGGGAAATTCAAAAATTGATGTTGGCATTTGCACAAATTACCGGCATAGCAGCCATTTTGGATTTTCAAAATGGCCGCTATGTGTAACTCGTACTGAACAAATTAGAAGATATTTTTTTAACAGAGCCTCATCTTACCATGTATGTATCATCATATTAAAGGGCATTACATTTTCTACAACATGATACCACATTTAATGGGTTTGGTGATGATTTGCGATACGATTCTTGGCCAAGAATGTGATTGTTTACATAATTTTTTACAAATATGAATTTCTTCAAAATACGTATTTCTCATTATTTCAAAAGTTATTTTCACTAATTAGTTCAAACTTTTCAGAAAACTGCGCATATGTACGGTTAATATCATATAAAAATTACAAGTCCATTGCTTATAAAACAAAACAGTTATAGCGCTCTAAAGTTGACACTTTGATATTAGCTAAAGTAGAGAATCGATAACAAAAGTGGTTACTAAGTGCTGCCTTCTCCCTGACAGTTGTAACATTTGGGAGACGTGAAATGGATTATTTCGGTAGTACATGCTATTGTCATGCAGATGAATATTTTAATAGGAAGTGTGATGTCAGATGATTCAGTACGATCACATTTTAGTGATGTGCAATTGTTTATTAGTTCCCGTTGCTATGATACAAATGTGCCTAATAACCGATGATATGTGTTGAGAAATAAAAAGGCTAACTGTCCAATAATGTATGTGAGGAAACTTGGTTTTAAGTGATAATCACGATTCACACTCCAACACACGTATATATACTAGATTATAGGGTACAGAACTTGCACCCCTACATGTCCATGCCTTCCCCTCCCCCTTTCTGTTTTTAAAACGAGACAAATTGGTACAAAGTAATATTCATAAAGTACTTTGGATAAGGGTAAAAAAAATCAATGAGCCTTGACAAATCATTAAAATCTCATGGTTACTGGAAAAATATCTGCCAATGCCTTACCATTCTCCTCCCCCACCACTTTCCCTCTAAAATTTAACTTAAAACAATACCTACAAGTATTATTGGTACAAGGAAGCAATTTAGGCCATCAGTGAAATAACATGGGACCTGTATTCACGTGATAGACAAGATTTACACTCTAAAACATGTAGATACTTGGTGGTGGGGTTCAAAACTTGCGCCCGCACCTTCTCTCTCTCCCCCCCCCCCCCCCCCTCAGTTGTACAGGGAGGACATATTGATACCAAACAGTTTTTACCATCAATCCAAGGCCGCCATATGGTTGACCCCCAAAATTGGGTCCCCTGTAACATTTCCAAGCACTTTCAATATTAAAACGAGCATAGTCTTACGAGGTGGGGAGGGGTGGGGGCTAGGGGCTGAAAGTAAAGTTTACATTCGGGCAAGAGGCGTCAGCCCCCCCCCCCCCCATGGCTCAGTTGTAGATAAAGTTCATCAGTTGGTCTCAATCAGCGCATTTCACGCCTCTCTAAATTTTGACTTTCTTCATTTCAGCATTGCAAAAATCTTTTGCCACGAAAGATCCTTCTAAACTTAGGTGACGTTTTGAGTAAAAAGTGATTTAACACAATATTTCTTGCTTCCACTGTTTATCTTATATTTTTAAAAAATTGTCTTACTTAAGCTTTACTATTTACCTTAAATAGAAGAACTGAAAGCAAAAAAATGTGACCTTTCGAGATTTTTTCTCTGTTTTTGTACAAAGTGGTTAAAATGCAATATTTCATATTCTATTTGTATATCTTTTTTTCTCCTTATTTATGTTATTAAGCTTTTACTATTTACCTTAAAAAGCAGAACTGAAAGTAAATTAAGTTAAAAACAAAACAAAACAATATGACATGTAGGAAATGAGCATTTTAAAGGTTGTGAGCTGTCTGTGCTGTAATGGCGTGATCTTACAATACAATTGTAATAGATTAGCCTAACTGGAGTGCCCTAAAACGTCTTTGGGCCAAGTAAAGTACATGTATGTAATAAATATTTGTTGTACTGTAAAATACAATTATTTAGTTTGCACATGCTGGTCGACATATTAGAACAGGAAGTCTGTCTCTAGTTTAATACAGTATAATTGAGTATATAGTAGGTTACAATAATACAGCTAAAGAACTGCACTTGGTATTTAATTCAAGGGGTAGTTATCCGGGGGAGGGGGGGGGGATGACCAGTGATGATAGTCGATGGGAAAGTTCGTAGACTGAAAAACAAAAGTCGTTAAAAAGTGACTTTATTCATTTGCATTCAATTGTTTTTCAACCATATCTTGCTTTATAGGTCTGTTATTAGAGGGTCTTTTTTTCTGAATCAATATTCAGATAGAAAAGGGATAATAAAAGAAGAAGAAATTACAAATGATCTACAAAGAAATAAAATCAAATTGCTGTTTTTCATTCAAATTGTACAAAAATATAAATTCTTGCCTGAAGAGAAGAAAATTAGAAACCAAAATATAGCATGACTGTATAATTTTTCTAAACTTGGTGTCAAAATATGTGCAAGACTTCAAGGACAAAAGCCAGAACGTGGCACAGTTTCAGTTTAGAGACGAAATGAAATTTGTCTGAGGGCTCCTGTGCAAGACTTCAAGGACAAAAGCCAGAACGTGGCATAGTTTCAGTTTAGAGACGCAGTGAAATTTGTCTGAGGGCTCCTAGCGCCCCAAATGCTTAAAGTGAAGGAAGAATCAAGATTATAAGTTTGTGATAGCACCAAATATTTCCCTTATCAAGATAAGCATCATATTTCATGTAGTTTTTATGTTGACCACAGAGAAAGGGCAAAATATGCATTTTATGTCGGTCATTTTGAAAATCCAAGATGGAAGCCACATGAAGCGTTGAGATAGGGACTCTAATGACGTCACCAATGTTTTTCCTGACCCTGGAAACATAGTATTAGAATATTCCAATATGTTTCTAGGCTGCCTTGAAGCAGAGATAGGGCAATATAATATTTCATGGCAGCCAATTTGAAAATCCAAAATGGCCGCCATATGCGATGAAGCGTTGGGAGTAGAAGTCTAGTAATGTCACAGATTCTTTTCTCGACCCAAGAAACGTAGGATTAGCATATTTCATTCAGTTTCTACGTTGAAAAGAAGCCGACGTAGGGGAAAAAATGTATTTGTGGCGGCCACTTTTAAAATTCAAAATGGCCACCATGTCCAATGAAGCGTTGAGATTGGAAGTTTAATTATATGTCACTAATCGTTTTCCTGACCCAGGAAACAAAGTACTAGCATATTCTGTTAAGTTGCTATTGGTTGACTTGAATATATATATATATACATACATACATACATACATACATACATATGTGTGCCATTTTTAAAATACAAAATGGCCGCCGTGTGCGATGACGCATTAAGATTAGAAGTCTAAATATGTCACAAATTGTTTTATCGACCCAAGAAACGTAGGATCAGCATATTTCATACAGTTTCTACGTTGAAAAGAAGCCGACGTAGGGGAATAAATGTATTTGTGGCGGCCACTTTGAAAATTCAAAATGGCCACCATGTCCAATGAAGCGTTGAGATTGAAAGTTTAATTATGTCACTAATCGTTTTCCTGACCCAGGAAACAAAGTACTAGCATATTCTGTTAAGTTGCTATTGGTTGACTTGAATATATATATATACATACATACATATGTGTGCCATTTTTTAAATACAAAATGGCCGCCGTGTGCGATGACGCATTAAGATTAGAAGTCTAAATATGTCACCAATTGTTTTATCGACCGAGAAAAGGATTAGAATATTTTTGCTAAGTTCCTAGGTTGACCAGAAGCAGAGAGGAGGCAACTTATATATTACACGTATGCCATTTTGAAAATCCAAAATGGCCTCCATATGCGAGGAAGCGGTAGAAGAAGATGTCTAGATGTCACCATTTTTTTTCTGCACCCATAAATAGTAGGACTGGTCCATTTCATTACGTTTATACCTTTAAAAGAAGCTGAGATAAGGCAAATTATGTATTTTATGGCGGCCATTTTGAAAATCCAAAATGGCCACCAAGCCGGTGTTTGTGCAAATGCCAACATCATTATTTTGCTTATCCATGCTCTAACGATTCCGAAAATGTATAGTTTTGCTTATCTCCCAAAACTTTGAACAAAAATATATAGTGAACTGACTAGAAGGCAGCCCTTGGCTTTATTTCTCTGTTTTAGAAAATATCAAAGTGTGAACTTTAGAGTACTATAACTTTTTTGTTAGAAAAGTAATGAACTTGTAATTTTTATATGATATTGACCCTATATATGGTTGATTTTCTGTAAAGTTGGAAGTCATTAGTGAAATGGACTTTTGAAATATGGAGAAATATGTAATTTGAAGCAATTCATATTTTTGAAAAAAAATGATAAAAATCACATTTTCTGCCCCAAATAGTTGTACAAATCATCACGAAACCCATCGAATGTGGTGTCATGCTGTAGAGAATTTAATGCCCTTTAATATGCTACCACAAAAATGACAGAATGAGGTTCTGTTACAAAAATATCTTCAAAAGTGTTCAATACTAGTTACATATGGCGGCCATTTTGAAAATCCAAAATGGCTGCTCGGTCAGGGTTTTGTGCAAATGCCAACATCAATTTTCTGATTCCCCATGTTCTACCAATTCCAAAAATGTATAGTTTTGCTAATCTCCAAAAACTTTGAACAAAAATACATAGTGAACCTGACTAGTGACAGCATTTTTCAAAATTGTAGATCTAACATTTTTTACATCCCGGATGGAACCTAATCCATGATGCTGGATCCAACCAATAGAAAGAGTGATATACATTTTGAAAATGCTGTCAGTCTTCAGTCTTTTTAAATCTTTAGACTAATGTTCAATAAACACATTTTACAGAATGAAATATGTCTCTCCAAAATTCAAAGGTCATTTTGGCATTCCTCTCCCTAAAATAAAAAAAATGCACTGAGGAGGCAGGCTCAAAACTTCTTGTCAATGTATATGCACCCACACAAAAAAAATATAAGGAAAGATTCTTTAGGAACTTACAACTCAGTCTCATAAGAAACGGTGTAAATGATAGAGATTCTCATCTGATATTAGGTGGGGATTGGAACTGTGTAGTAGATGTACATTGTGATGTTCAAGGTAAATGTAGTAAATTTTATAAAAAACCACAAAACTTTTGTAGATTATTAAAACAATAATTACTATGTGATATTTGGAGAAAAACAAACCCACATTGTAGTCAATTTACTTGGAGAAACCATTCTCTAAAAATTGCTTCAAGACTAGACTATTGGCTAGTAAACAAAAACGTTCAAGTTAGAGTAATAAAATCAGATATTGGATCGGCAATAGGTGCCGATCATAATGCAGTATCTCTCGAACTTCGAACAAAAGATAATAAAACTGGTTCAGGTTACTGGAAAATGAACACTAATAATGAAATTTACACCCCATTGCCATTTTAGAGACTTCATTTACATTTAAATTGTTCTTATTCAAGAATGGCACAGGGTACTGCATTAAAATGGACTCAAAATTTCCAGTCATTTTTGCTCTTTTTGCCCATGTATAAAGTATAATTCCTATCTTTATGGATCAAAAAATTATCCAAAAACATTTCTAAATTGAGCCACTGAATGGCTATGGGTTAATGGGTAAATTCACACTCATAATATAGCATTTGAAAACAATTAACAGAAGAACAATACTGATATTAAAGTTACATTCCCTATTTGTTGAACAAATCCATCATGATTTGGTAGACTATGGAAATAGCTTATGTACAATTCTCAACAAATGAATTGAGGAATAATATATGAATGGAAAAAATAAAGTTCTCTAAAAAAAAAAAATGACTTCCTCATATTTTTTTTTTAAGGAACAAATTTGGAGTTCCTGCATTCCTAAAGAGAGTTTCAGAAAACTTTTTCTCTTAGACTAGTCATTCTGTAATACAAAGCTCACAGTTCTACAATTTCTCTTTAACAAAATCCAATAAATTATTATAAACAGATGGAACAAACAAGAGATCCTCTTCAAATTACTCCATATCATCAATTACAGTAAAATTAGTTGCTAGCATCTGTGCATTTAAACAAATAATACATTGTCTATTTCTTTCTTTAAAATCTAAAATCAAATTGAGACACATCTAGTAATGATGATATTGATCATTCTATCATACTGTTTCACATATGTATGCGGCTTCTTTGTAGAGAATTTATATGATCATTGTAAACAATAAAAATCCTCTCAAAAATCAATTCATATTTCAGAACAAAATCCAAGCTCATTGTTTTCCAATAGGTACAAATCAAATGATTAAAACTATAAATATTTGCAATTCAAGGCAACATCAGCAAAAAGAAAATGTCGAAATAAATTCAAATTGATAAGTTTATAAGTTGCCAGATATTCTTTTTATAAAAAACAGGAAGAAAAAATGAATCAACAAAATTTTAGAAATTCACATTTGTTTGCTTGAAGCAAAGATCATTACTACAACTGACCTGTTAACAATATTATAATCATTTTAGCATTTGATACTGAAGTGTGGTCAAATAACCCTGTGACTGTTCAGCATGACTATGTAGGAATTTATTTCTTTTGTTTCCTCTCTTTGAAAGGTCACAATGGCATTAAAGCTATCTTCTCAACGAGAATGGAAAAATCCAAAATATAAACCTCCAAATAAACCCCCCTTATAATTCAGAACCACTTTTTTAATCATGCATGTAGCTCCTGAAAATCCTTAGCATCATCTGAAATGGATTTCAGGCTAGCTATGTATTAGGCTCCCTGACTTATCCACCCAATGATTTAAAAGAACTTGAAGTGAAGACATAGAGAGAGGACAAAAATGATAGTTTGTCATCCTCATGAATAAAAGATGAAGTTAGGAAAGGGAGGTCCCAGGGCAGTCCTAAGGAAAAAAGCTTTGAAATAAAAATTCATCAATGTCAGCTCTGATAGCATCATTCACAGACAGATATCTATATCATTTCATACTTAGGTTACTTTCAAAAGTGATTTCCTGCCTTGATCCCTGGAAAAGAAATGGAGGGGAAATATCTTCAATTAAAATCCAAATTTTGCATCGCCTAAAAAAGTCTTAGGTCGATAATAGCATGACTAAATATATCTCAAACTATCCTTAGTGCTAGAAATTCTTTCTTTAAATTAATTCAAATCCAGAGGGGAAAAAATAGCATGCATCATATCAACTGGTGGATAATTACAAATTTCCTGCTATCAAGAGCTCTTTGAGTTCAGTATTTGAGAGAAGAAGGTACAGTATAATGGTAAATGCTACTTCTTGGTAATGAACAACTTCAAAGTATTATCATTCATTCCTAATATCTTTCACAAATGGATGGGAAACTTACTGCCCTAATTTCAAAGACAGTGAACAAATTTATAACCAACAATTTCAAGTTCAAATGGGAATGAACTATAAATCATTTTCTCTCTCTCTCTCTTGACCAGTTCAGTTCCTCCCATTCTCTCAAACCTTAATACCTTTTCAGAATCTTGAAGAATTAAGTTGGACGAAACGTTATCTCTGCCTTTTACTCTTGGGCACCAGTTTTCCACCTGCAGCAAAAAAAAAAAAAAAGGAAGATAAGATGAAAAACACATGAATAACCACATCAATACTCCTTCTTTATGATCACATAGATAAATTATATGAAGAAGAATCAACATTTAATTACAATTTTCCTTGACTACAACACAACGCATAGAAGAGAGGTAAATATATGTAATGAAGATAAGAGAGATATATAGAAAAGAGATAGAAAAATAAAATAACAAATAATAACAGATATGAAAGAGAAATAGATATATGCAATAAAATTTTCAAGGGCAGACAAATGGATATGAGTAAGGGCAATCAAATACATACATGTACATAAAACTAAAAGGTCAAGCTCCTATTACGCGCACTAAAATAGTGCACCTTAAACAATTAAAATCATGTTCATAAATATCAAAAGCTGCATGATAAGAGCAATATTCAGATAAACTGCATCATGCAGGATCTGTGAATTGAAAGAGAAAACTTTGCTATGCATGGTGCAGGAAATCAAATGATCTTTGACCAAAATCAGGGTGCGATAATGCGAGGTCCGCATTACTGCATTCATACACCTAGCATTTGGTGGAAAATGCAGCTACTATGCGCATTATTTTGATGCAGATACATTCATAAAATGCTCTCATTCTGCTCCTATTTTGCATTCTTGGGAGTTTATGAAAGGGGTGTAAGTGTGGATAAACATTTCAAAGTACTGTCAAAGGTCACTTGATCACAAGCACAAAATGGTACCATGAATATAGCCCAGTACTATGGTGTCCTGAACAGAAACATTGCGTTAATTTTAGAGGACTGTACGTGCAGTTACCAGAACTAGAACAAGTGGTTGTGAAATTAGTGCTTTTATTATGCAGGTCTCAAGAGTGTAAGAACACAATGTTTATTGTTTCATGGTATGCTCATTTCTAAAAATGGCATAATTAATGGAATCATGGGTTTATATGTCAAAACTTGCCTTTACATTTATTCCATATAGTGTGGAAAGAATGTATTTAAAGTATTTTGCACATCGTTATTTTAGTTGATAGGAAGCAAACGCATTTCAAGTACTTCTCCAGTTGAATTCCACTGTATTTTTAATTACCAAGACTCATCTCGTCTTAAAGTGTACCAATCACCTACAAAAATTAATTTGTGTACAGCTAGAAAGAGTAAAGGTAACCACAAAACACCTTACCTGACCTTGTATGGGTTAATTGAGGAGTATGTAGAAAACAAAAGAAAACATAAGCCCCCCCCCCCCCCCTTGCACTGAACCCAACTCATACTTTGGTTCCGCGAGGGCCCTACGAGCACGTACGGGTGTGTCAACTAGTCTACTCGCAAGTCCCTGTAATGTTTATTCAGAGTGTATTTAAACTTGCAATATCTCTTTATAGAATCAACATTTGAAGCTCATACTTTGAGTATAGTACATGTATAGCAACATGGAACCCCTAACAAACAGAGCAAAATATTTTGGGGTAATTTTTATCCTTTAAAATGGCATTATGTGGAAAAAGATGCTCATTACATTTATTTTCTTTGTCACATCAAAAAATTCTAGAATAATTCAGGACATACCCTACTCCCTGAAAATAGTATCTTGCAAGAAAGCAAATCGAAATTTAATGGAATTCATTGGGCATGGATATTATTTTTAGCAATGACATGTGAAGCAAAATGGGTCTTCCATGAAGTTGGTCTTACTGTAGAACAAAACGAAATGTTTAATTTCCAAATACATGTAATAATACAATAATAACACAACATATTTGAAGGTTTGTACCGCCACAACATGAGGACGCCATACTGCAACAGAAAGATTTTCAATCTTTGCACCATGGAAATGGCGCTAAACCAGCTATTTACTTCAACCACTGTGACTTATCGAGAGTTTGCCCAACCAATCTATTCTGATAAGGGTGAGATTTTTTCATGTGATAGGTTTGATTTTACCGACCCTACATTTAACTCCATGGACACTGAGTGAGTGGCTAGTAGTACTGAAGGGTGGTACTTAAGAATGCTTGATCATATTCTGATTTTATTTATCAAATATTACTGGCATGATATTTACCTCATTATGGATAGTAAGATTTATAACTATCCCATAAATGCAACATTGGCTGAAATTACCCACTCTACCTATTCATTATTAGTGGACACTGCCTGCAGAGGCGGTAATGCCAACTTTGCGAAGTCTGCTATAAAAAATGTTTGATGAATCAGTCTTGTTTTGATTTTGATTACATTCAAATGAAGTTAAAGTGTATATTGCTTATCAGTATTGGAGTCAATTTTTTATTTCACTCCTGGAAACAAGCAGTAACTATATAAATTTTTATGTCACACTTTTTCATTAAAATTGATGATAGACATTAACATTTAATGCTTAATTTTCTTACAATGGGTCAGCATGTATGTTTGAATATTCACACACAGAAACATTATCATTGTGTTTTAAATAAAACCTCCAATAATGAAAAGTGTCTGCTTTACATGGAGTAATACTTGTTTATATTACCAGGGATCCACTGGCAATTGTCTCTAGGGCCAGAAAATTCTTTTTTTTTTACAAACTTCATTTGTATGTAATCAAAGTCAAAGTGCACATCACGAGCGCGAAGTCCCTTGCAGCCGGGGTCCAGGACCCGCTCAAGGGCCCTTCATAGCTCTGGGGTTCTAGATGCTCCCTAGTTGGCAGGCACAAACCCTGGTCAGTCGTAAAAGAGTGTCTGCACTATAAGACTACCATAGGCCATGTACTATAGCTGCTCCTGATATTGACGTGACCAGTAGGTAGCTGGGCTAGGCTTCTCCAAGTACAAAATGATTTTCTGATAAAGTGTCAAATTAGGGTCTGTGCTTTCAGACTAGATCGATGCTTCCTGATGCAATCTCAGCCATATTTTGCACCATTTACAATGTTTTTTTAAACCTCTTTCTTTATATTTTTACAGCATTATTTTAGGCAAGTTATCTCACTTACACCCAAATACTTACATCCAAATAATTTTCAAGTGTCAAAAAAGTCCCGTTAGCAGTGATGAACATACTGCGTAGAATTCGCTTACCTTAGCTGTGCTAGCTAGCTTACACAGTAGCTACGTATGTACGTATATACGTACATGTGTGCATGTTGCAAGCATGTATGCGCTTGAGCTAGCTAGCTCCAGCTAGCTCCAAGCACATGGATCTCAAGTGTGTGTGTTATCTCACTAGTTTCCGATCCAGTTGTTTTGCGATATTCGCACGTCCAAATACACACAGAACGTACTTCAAGAATTATGAAAGCCCATGTCCACTAAGTTTAGATATAGACTCTTACACCAGCAGTTTTAACAATAATTTGTACTTTCCGTACACTACAATACATACATGGTAATATACTGAAAAACACATCGAAGTCTATTCCTTTTTTTTTTCCCTGGCACTCTTCTCAAATGCTAAAATGCCGGTATTCCGGCAATTGCCAGAAAAGTGGCATCCCTGTATTACCCATCAGTTGTGAATTTTTGTGAAGATCCCAACTTCATTGCAAACCCAAATACATGAAGAAGAAGAAGGAGGGCCCAAATCCATCAAAACCGTTTTTGAGTTCTTGAAGAAAAACTTAATACTTTGGTAAGTTTACATGTATAAGCCTGAATATTTTCATCTTCGTATATTGGATGTATGTCATTTATAACATTTTCCTGCAAAGATAAAGAGGATTTGTCTTTTAATCTTATTTAGAACTATATTAAGTTTTTCTTAATAACTCAAAAAGGGTTTTGATGGAGATGAGCGCTCCTTTCTATCATGTATTCAATTGAACCACTACATCAGGTGCATTATTCTGATGATTAGAAGCACTGGACCAAAGTTGATACCTTAGTGGTTCTAAAGACAGCACCCACCACAACAAAAAAATTTTTGGTGCGTGTATAATGTGTTTATGCATGATTACGAAATAAGGTTGATCTGAATGTGGACTTGAATGGCTGGAACAACTCTTACCTCGCTCAGATAAACCCGGAATGAGCACTCTGTACCGTCTACTCCATAGTGTGAATAGCATGAATCAGACCGCCACATGTCCCTCATCCACTGTTTGGAAGAATAAATTCAATAAAAAGTTAAATTATGAGAATTATAATATGTAACTGACCATGTTTTTGTTAGTATATTGCTATATTAATACACAATATACCTTCATATTCACAGGATAAAAACAAATATCTAACCTTTAAATTATCCACATGACTCTCTTATAAATTTACTGTTGTTTTGTATTCACTGATTTATTGTTGTCTTTGCCGAATAAAAAAATTAATAATAATAATAATAATATTTGTAGGAAGAAAGAGGCAATGATTACCCTTCTCCCACCCCCAACCTATCTCTCTCTCTTTCTCTCTCTCTCTCTCTCACTTACTCTCTCATTTCTTTTCTCTCCTTGATATCCTATCTCTCCCTTTCTCTCTCTCTCTCTTTCTCTGTGTCCCCCCCCCCCCCTCTCTCTCTCTCTCATTTTCATATCATCATCACCATTTTGCAGTCCATAAATATATGTATTTATCATTTGTGATTTTGAATTTCTCTGATGACTTAATATGTAAAATCTGTATTTACATTCTAAAAATTGAAATACATGTAGCACTACTCAGTCTCATAATATTACATTTTTGTACAATTCTATCAATGATGGTACTACAGTATTGAAGTGATATTGCAACTAAAGGTGTTTTCCCCCTCTGAGAGGGATTTTTGTAACATTCTATGCTAATTCAAAGAAGATAATGCAACAACTTCAACGATTTTATGGCTGAAATTGAAAAAGGCCCATTTCCGATTTTGACATTTAGAAATGATCCCTCTAAATGAATACATGTACGTGTATTGGGTGGATTTTTTTTTAATTTTTTGATTTAATTTATTTTCTTCTGCATTCATATAAGTACAACATTTTTCGGTACCATATATAAAATAAAATACAAAAGTACTTTTTGACAATGAATCATAAATAGCAAGTATATGTAATAATCATTTTTCAAAAACAAACACGAAAAGATAAATGTGCTTGCTATATTGATAAAACATCTCGCTGCAAGCATATCTTTGCAGTGTTATGCAGTCTTACATTGTGCAAACATAATTTGTAATCAATATTTTCATATTGGATATCAAGGGTTAATAAGTATAAAATAATTACATTTTGGTAAAATAAACTACATGTACATTCTGCAAAGTACACAACATATAGATTTTAGCACTTGGAAGTTTTTCTATATACCCAGCATCTTATTTTATCAAAGACTTGCTCCTATATGCACTCTACATGTTAATGCACATACTTGTATAATGTACATCTATGTAAATGTGTAGCTTGTTAGGACTCAAATGTCAGTTGGACAAGGTTTATCTTTCATCATTACCAATATCATTATCAATATCATGGGCAATTCCATAGCTAGTAATGTTAAATTTCATTTTTAAGAGAAATTTTGCCTTTTGGGCCTCATAGAAAGAAAACTTGGGCATGTTCTCTGTAATTACACCAAGGGTAGTTCTTGTGTAGACCTTGTGTACTTTAACTTGTGGGAAATAGAATAATTTGGGCTTTGCTTGAAGCTACATGTACCGGGTAACTTCGCTAGTCATAAGGACCGCTATTCATAAGGACCACTTATTCATAAGGACCGCTATCCATAACGCGTGACTAAATGAATAGCGGTTTTGTAGTAATAGCGGTCCTTCTGAATAGCGAGCAAATCATAGAGAAATTACCTCACTATTCATAAGGACATCCATTCATAAGGACCACTATTCATAACTACTCATAAGGACCGCTATTCATAATGCGTGTTAAATGAATAGCGGTTTTCTATGAATAGAAGTTCTGATGAATAGCGAGCGGATCCCACATGTACAGCGGCGACTCAAATTTTGGTTAGTAACATTACAAAAAAAGGACATGAAAAATTAGGGGTCATCTTTGGTAGGACTATACACGCCTAATGGGAAAAGTTAGATGAAATGATATTTCTTCAATTATTTTCCAGGTTCTAATCTTTGTTTCTGTATGAAATTTTTTTTCATTTGACCTTTTATTTTCAAGTGACATTAAAGGAGAATGAAACCCTGGGGAAAATCATTTTTAATGAAAAGAGAGGATAGAGAGAAGCAATTTTAAAAAAGTTCCATCAAAGTCGGTTAAGAAATGAGAAAGTTATGAAAGTTTGAAAAGTCTCAATTTACTTTCTATGGCGATCCTCAAATTGGCAATGTTGCTTCAAAATGACAGGTTTAGCAGGACAACTCTCCATATGTTTTGTACACAAAATTTCATATTTTCCCCATTATCTCTGAAGGTGCAGCTTGTCTCCTTCTTAGCTCAAGATATATCTTGGAGAAATGTATTTGACACAACATATGTTGAGTTCACTAAAAGATTAGCATCATTTTTAGAGATAATGGAGAAAATATGAAATTTTGTTTAGAAAACACATTGAGAGTTGTCCTACTCTACCTGTCACTTTCAAGCAACATTGCCAATTTGAGGATCGCCATAGAAAGTAAATTGAGACTTTGAAACTTTCATAACTTTCTCATTTCTTAACTGATTTTGATGTAACTTTTTTTAAAAATTACTTCTCTATCCTCTCTTTTTATTAAAATGGATTTTTCCCTAGGGTTTCATTCCCCTTTAAAGAACGATGGTTAGTAACGTTACAGGTTAGGAACATCACACTGTTTTACTCATATTTTCTGTTCTTTAAACATCTGGAAATATAGTTTATAATGAAATTCATTGATTTAGTGCATTTCCATCTAAAATACGAATTTTCAAAGTACATATATGCTAAAACGAAGATTTATAGATTAATTTTGGGGGGTAGCCCCACATATATCGAAGCATGTTTAGTTTTAGATTATCAATGAAGGAGATAGGCAAGGATAAAATTAATGGGGGAAAATTCCCCAATTCAATCCAAACATATGGTTCAAATTTCAACCATTTTGGGCATAAAACATGGAAGAAATACTGATCTTTAAATTGTTTGTCATGTCTCACTAATTGTAGAATTGCCCTCATTATCAGACAGCATCACCAGCCCGAGGAAAGGGAAGTTAATTGTTGACATTTGGATTTCAGGACTTCCTGTATAACTGATCGCGTATCTACTATACAATAGGCATAACTGTACAATCACAATAGTTAGGTTCATGCACAAGAGAGGCCCTAACCATTAAGTTTAACTTGCGATTTTAAACTTCAAGGTTGTCATGTAGTTACGGAAGTGTGGACGTACTCATGTTTATGTAACTTGAAGTTTACTTGCAGTTTTGAACCATGGGTGATCCGTATATGTCAATGCAAAAACTACGAGCAGTGGGGGGGGGGGGGAGTCCTCACTCGAAGTTATATGTACATGTGCTGTGCGGACGATGATCCTGTGTGAACGTACATGTAGCTAATAACAGATTCATGGGTTTTCGGTGACCTCCTAGAGGTGATCATTATTATACTATTAATACATGGTTGGGAGTGCGTTTAGTGCGATCTGGCAACACAAAGGTTTTTATCGTGGTGTACTAACGCACGAGGCGTAGCCGAGTGTGTTAGACACCACGATAAAAACCTGCGTGTTGCTGGATGCACTAATGCACGACCTCACAACCATGTATTAAAAGTTTTATAAAACGGGTCTACAATCTTAGTGTTTTCGTACAATCTTAGTGTTTGATCCGGATTAGCCGTGCGTTAGTCCCCTCGCCGTGCGTTATCACTTTTTTTTTGCACGGTCACGTGGTGTTATTTGACCAATCAGGATGGCTACATTCTTGAACCCGTTTTATAAAACACTTTGGTTGCATGTGTTTTGCAGCAGTATAACAGCGATAGTAAGAATCAATAATCATAACAATAACAGTGAGAATGAAAACAATCTCTTGTAACAAAATATTGAGCGGTTCTAGGAGTCTAGACACCAAATACCATAAGAGATTAGTTCTTTAATGCTAAACAGTCATAGGCATGGGGAGGTGATGCCTTTATTTTTTTTTTAAAGGATGATGATTTAGGAGTTTCACACTCATTAGTCATTGACTCACTATTTTTATATTTACACCTAGTAAATGTAGAGGGTTTTCCCCAATATGTCAACATTTTTCAGTCACACAACAGATTTCACCCATAAATAATGATACTTACAGGTACTCCTTTTTGTCAATATCCTTTTAGACCTAGGGGTTTCAACGGTCAATTTTGTTAATTTACTCTTTAAATCTATTACACCCTGATTTATATCCTACACAGGTACATACATGTAGACCTAAGGGTGTCACCTACCATTTGTTGCTGTATGCAGATCTATATACTTGCATGTACATATGTAGAAGTATCGATCCAAATCTGTCAACCTAATTCGGTTACACCTTGTTGAGGCTTCATCCAATTTTTTTTGATGATTTTCATCCACAACCTGTCAATATTTGCACCCCATATTGTGTCAATTTTTGGTCCCATTATTTTTTTCTTAATCTTTCATAGTTATATTTTGCAGAACTTTTCACCCCATTGTGATATGTGTTTTCATACCTTGAAATAACAGTATTCCTCACTAATTCACCTTTAATAATTGTCTGCAATTTCTATTCATGAAAAAAAAATCAACAGCACGTTTGAAAGTGAGCCTAGTTGGAGGATAACTCCAATGCATGTAATCTATAAGAAGTGCTGACTGTGTATTGTGCAGTGAACAATAATGATAAATGTGATTGTGAGCATGGAGAAGGGGCATCAAAGGGCAGATCATATTCATTTCCCCGACACAAATCCCAGCGTAAATGGTACAGATCTAGAGTGTGTCTGTCATTAAGCAAATGGAATCTGATCTCACTTTGGTAAAACTACACACTTGATGACCACATTTATAAAATACTTTGTTTTATATTATTGCCTTTAGCAATAACAGATTTTTTTATTTATTTATATATTTATTTTTGTTCTGTGTTAACAATGTACCTCCTCCTATTTTGTCCTCATTTGTCCACTTAATCTTTATGAACAGCTTTTGGCTTCATGTTGAAAAAAAAACCCAGCAATTTCTTTCTACGTCACTTCAAGATTCCCAGACATAATAGCCCTTATAGAATGTCTTTATTCATGAAACATGGCCTCTATAGCAATCCTTAATCTGGTATTATTGATAATTTTATATGGTTGTGAAAGGAGTGAAATTTTAAGCTGACATAAAATGTAAGTTACAACTCTGAAAATCTGAAGGAAAATGATGAATGTTTTTAGTTTAGGGAAAATAAAAGATCATTTTCAGAAAGTATGTATACATAAACCTAAAATGATAATTAAAGGAATAGTTTCAAAGAATTCCATAACATTACTGTGATTTATAGAGACAGCAATGTGATTAAGATTATCATCTCTTCTAAATACAGTCAAACTTGTATACATATAAAGACTGCAGGGGATAACAGGAAAAGCAGTCTTCATATGTATGCAGGTGGTCTTTAACTCTTTCAGTGCTGCTGTCACGTATATGTGACAGACAGACTTGTCATTTTCATTCACCAATTGCTCGACCACTGGAAAGGTATATGGTGGTCAATGTATATCAACATTTTGAGCATAAATCAAGCATTCTAAATATATGATTATAATTATATGCTACCATAGACATTTTTCAGAGAAAATTGCAGATTTAAAAAAAGATATTACCTTATTTCAACATTAAATAATAGTAAACAAATGAGAAAACAAAAAATAAGGGACGAAAAAGAAACTCAAATGTAATTTTAAATAATTCTTATGCATAAAGTTGCGTAAAGGAATAATGTTTGGTATCATAGGAAATGGTAATAAATTTCCTACAAGTTTTGTACACAATATTTTGTGAAATAATAGATGGTTAATGAAGTGCAGACATTTGAAAAGTAAGCATTGATCACATTTTGATAACATTTTGAAGAGAGCTAAACCCCTTGGCATGGTAAGAGTAAAGTACAACTTTTAGTGTGAATCACTCTCCAAAGGAAACAAAAAATGTGGTCTTTATAGACAGATGTTTCTCTCTTTTTCTTTTTCTTTTAAATATAGGTTGTTGCTAAAGCAAGTTTGATTGTACATGAACTACATACCGCCATTTTCGCCTTACAGCTAGAGAATCCACCAAGTTCTGCTTCGGTCAAAGAGCAATCCACACCTCCTCCAACAAGTTCTTAAAGAGATTATTGTATTAAACAAGAAGACAAATGAAATACATTTAAAGTCAAGAAATATCTACTGTGAATCAGAAAGCATACAGTTGAAGAAACACTGATATTCATCATAAAATGTCTCTTTTAAAATTGTTAATTGTATGATACCCTTTAAAAGGGAAATGTTTACATCACAGGCTACAGTATGTTATAGTGCCTGTTTTCCACATACAGTTGTATCTTTGTACTTTGATAGTATAAAAGAAATACTTGTCCACAGTAAATTTACTCCTCCTGCACAGTGTACATGTACCTCGAAAGTTTACATAAAAATATTAATGATAAACAATTATCTACTTTTTAAAGGATGCATGTGCATGTCAGTGAATTCTGCAATTGAAAAAAAAAATCCATACTGTATGCACTTGTGCTGGTGTCTTCATTATCAATTTGCAACCTTAACCCTTTCGTGACAATTGACCATATTTTGTGGTTTGGCTAAATAACTTTTGATTCAGAGCTCTAAACAATATAACATATGCATGAGTAGAAAGAGCAAAAATTTCTGCACACACTATGTCCATTTTTGTTGCATGACCATATTGCATTTGATGCCAGGAATTTTGAAAATGAGAATAAGCTTTGAAATCCCTAAATTGGCAACATATTGAGAGGTTAAAAAATCATTGTTTTTTATCAAAATTGGCAATTTTTTTCAAATTTTCAACAAAAAACCTTATTACATGTAGAACCATGTAGCACTAAAAGAAAAATATTATTGTTGCCAATTTGAAGAACAAAATGTGATCAATCTAGCTAGCCCTTAAATAATTTCTGTCCTGATCAGGGTTAAACATGTACAAAACAAGTAAAAAACAGTTAACAAATTACTTCATATGCACTTATTATATATTCAACAAATTACCATCATGGAAACTGATGGAAGAGAAAAACTTTTAAATAGAATAAATTTAAATGCATGTACAAACTATATTCATCCCATATTTAAAACTGATCACAAGCATAAATGCAATTACAGGATAAAAATTTGAACTTCTTCTGCGAAATTCTTCATCATCTAAAATGAAACTGCAAGAATGGATAGAACAAGCCTGTCATCCTTTTGTACAACAGAGTCTAACAAGGTAAATGAATTTGATATAGCGATCAGATAATTTGTTCTAATCAACTCTACAAATTTGATGAAAATCTTCAAGAAAATGATTAGTTTTGTCATGCACATGAGACACAGATGGAATGCAATAAACTTAACATTTAATCAAGTTATAATGATCACCTGATTTTATCATTGATTGGCTTGAATAGCAGTGTACTATTTAAATATGATTGTTTTTTTTAAGCTGGAAGCAGAAATACAATGTAGAACATGAAACTGATCAAAAACCATGGTCTAAATCACTGATTTACTATGGAAAGCCATTAAAGCAAAAAAAATAAACAAACATGAACATTTCTTCCTGTTTTGAAAGATGAGTGCTAAGACGTGATCTCCATTTTTGAAAAAAATATTATACAAACAAAAAGGTCATTTCCTTCGTTTTCGACTGTTTTGGTTATTTTAATTTTGATGTTATGGCTGTCCAGTAAATCAATGTTTTTTTTTTACTTTAAACCACGGTTTAGGATTAAAACTACCTTCATGAAGGCTAACATGTTCAATAATATATTTTGGAGACTGTGAACATTGTTTATGAACATGGGGAATGAACTGGCATAGAATGGATTCTTTTATTCCAGTACGAATGCAATGATAAGGTGTGGAAAATGTGAACCTTTATGTACAGAAGTACATGTAGATGAACAAATATCAACAATAAATATGTAAAACATATATTAATAATTGATCATTAGATTACAGATATCTTGCAATGAAAGTTAAATTAACACTGACCTCCAGGGCCCTGTTGCATAAAACTTAGTATTAACCCTTTCGAGACAATTGACCACATTTTGTGGTTTGGCTCAATAACTTTTGATTCAGAGCCCTGAAAAATATACCAGATACATGAGTAGAAAGAGCAAAAATTTCTGCACACATTAGGTCCATTTTCGTTAAATGACCATACTGCAATTGATCCCAGGAATTTTAAAAAGGAGAATAAGCTTTAAAATCCTTAAATTGGCAACACATTGAGAGGTTCAAAATCATGGTTTTTTTTTATCAAAATTGGCAACTTTTCCAACTTTTTGACAATTCTTTTAACCATGTATATTGTTTTCAAAGACATTACCACTTATTACAATCTTGTAGCACTAAAAGAAAAATATTATTGTTGCCAATTTGAAGAGCAAAATGTGATCAATTTAGCTCTTAAATAATTCTTGTCCTGAAAGGGTTAAAGGCATTAACAGTAACTTTGCCATCAATGGTAACTCCCATGGATACCTTGATTTTGATTGGCTGTTGAGTGATGTTACCATGATAGTTACCATTGATAGCAGAGTTACCATTAATGGTAAGTTTTATGCAACGGGGCCTAGGTCTACATGCAGGCTTACAGTACCATTGGCAGAGCTCAGTGACCGACTTATTTACAACTCGGACCATACACATGTTGTATTTGGTTACGACACCTTGATTTTTTGGTATTACAAAGTTGCACCACCTTTGTGCAACAATATACTGTGTGATCCCATGGGAATAAGGAATTTGCCATTTCAAGTACATCATCTCAGAATGGTAGTTTCTCCCTGGACAAACATACTTTTACCCTTTTGAGTGTTGACCTAGACTGGACCCCCAATGTGAAAGCTAATATCAGTGACATCAGCATTACGTTACTTCAATCTATACTTCTAGCAAAATTTTTGACCTGCTCTGAGAGGAGATTGGAGTACACAGCCAGTTTGCACAGCAACAGGAAGTGATTTCGCCTTAATAATTGTATGAATGGTATCTGCACTACTAGATGCAGGTCTACATGTAGATGTAGGTCTCTGCGGATGTACTGTACTATATTTTATCATAGGGTGCCAGCAGGGGGATTAAAAAACCATGGGAATATGAAGCATATAACCTTGTGCTCAAACAATGACACAAATGACCCTAGCGGACATGGTCGATCTGCTTTAGCTGCTGTGCATTTGAAAGGTACATGTACTGTAGCATGATTTGGGATGGAGATCAACTTACATATAGCTCTATCACTCCAGACTAACCCCCCATTAGTTCAGACTACCTGTAAGTTCACAGTATAGCTATATGATAAGTAAAAGTCTGAACGTTGTGTAAAGAGATGTCGTATAGTGAATTGTTTGAGCATCGTCTCAAACAAAAACTCGATAAAGAATCAGCATCCCCTTGTTGTCTCAACATCATATTGTATGGGAATTGTATAACTGGGCATGTTGATGTGACCATTCAGCTGTAATCTTGCATCGCTGTCCATGACGTAACCTGATACAAAAGCATATCAGCTAACTTCCCCCAAAACCAGTTTCTTATACGATGTTGTCGTCCAGTCTATATGCCCCTGTCACTATACAATGATTCTTTATACGTTTCTTTATACAAATTTTGTATAACTTTCCGTAGTCTGAACAGGCTATGGATCTTTCCACCTCCCTCATCTGTCCAAACTCAACCATTTTTGGCAAAGAATATATAAAAACTACAGTATACTGCTAAATTCAGTTCTGATTACACTCCCTGGAGAGCAGAAGAGTGGCACATCCTGACCCATCTAAAAAATGGTACCAAAAGAGGTCACAAGAGTTCAGCATATCATAAAGATCCAATTTGCAAGATTTGCAATTTTCTTGCTTTTATTGGTTTGTTGAGAACGTAATGGAGGCAAAACATTCTCAGCATTGGGAGTTTACAAGTACATTTTGTAGTTCCAACTTTGAACTTACATGCAATTTCCTAAAAATGAAATTTCATTTGTTCAGGCAAAAATAAGTTCAAAACTGCTTGAATTAATGATTTATTTCACTTTATTTAATACTAAAGTTAGACAGGGTTTTCTCTCTTCATATGAGAAAATCTTTTAAAGGGAAATCCAACCATATTAGCAAGTTGTTCTGACAGAAAGTAGAAACATCAGAGAAGCAGATTGGTGAAAGTTTGAACAAAATCGGACAAGTAATGAGAAAGTTAGGAATTTTGGAAAATCGTAATCACTATACATACATGTAAATAGAAATTTCAAATTGGCTGAATCGGTATATAAATGTCACTGTGATGTAGTGTCGGACAACTCCCCCTTTGCTCCAACACACAAAATGACTAAAATGTCATTTCTTTCAAAGGAAGTATTACTCAGTAGGATCTTTTTATTTTATGAGAATCTACAATGTATAACAATATGCTATATACAATATATTTTGAGTACTGCCCCGAGGGAAAAGGTGCTTCAGAGAAAACCGCAAATTAATATTTGTGTGTACTACAAACGGGATAGTTACATGTAACTGCCAGTATGTCACAATCAACTCACCAAACTGCCAATTTGAGATTCGCATAGATTATTAGTGATCTCATTTTTCAAACATTCTTATCTTTCTTATTCCTTGTCCGATTTCTTTCAAACTTTTACCATCCAGTTTTTCTTATTTTTCTGCTGCTACACAAATCACCTTATTACCAAGGTTGGATTGCCCTTTACAGAAAATATAGAAGGCCGGTGGAAAAAAGAAAGAGGGCAGAGAAAAGAGGTGGGATAGAGAGGACTGGACAAAAAAACCAGAGGAATTTCATTTGATTTGACTGGGGGAATTGTATATACATGTAACATATCATGGCAGCTCTGTTTGCAAAGGGTTATATGTGAGCTCAACAATAGTTACTTACATGTAGAGACCCAATCATATTTCAATACAGAGAAACTCGTGACACTGTTAGCTGATAAGGTTCCAAAGTACATTTACAACTCCATTGTTAGAACAAAAAAATTTCTGATAATTGTGAAATAAAATGAGGCATTTTGAGATAAGAAATATCCCATTTCCCCTACAAGAGGCTTGTACTACAGGTAGACTGGTCAGTTGTTAACAGAAAGTGCACGATGAGGTGGAAATTAACAAAAGAAATTTTTTTCCAGAGATATTTACAATGATTTTAAAAGGATACCCTGGATTCTTGACACACATGTACATGTATCAGAAGAAACACCTAGCATGTACATGTAATGAATTTGTGCACCACTTAATTCAATTGAGTAAGACCTAGAAGGACACACCCCAGTAAATAGGTCCAGAAAAGGGAAATTTCCCTAAGCTGATCTTATCAAAGATGATGTAAAGGTGGAAAAAATAATCATATAAAACCATTATTACAAGATCAATGTTTTTTTTATATGTGGAGAAAGAGGGATCATTAGAACTTCATATGAGCCATTTCAAGCCATATGAAAGAAAATCCAGCTGAAAAATGTGCCTAAATACTTTCAGGAGGTAAAGACAAATATGTGATCTAATGATGTAAGCATGAAAGGTTTCATAGGTAACATTGATTTGTCACAATTTTTTTTTTTCCTTTCCATTTCTAACACCCTACAGGGAAATAATCAGTGGGGTGTGACCAGGGGGGCGTTTCATGGAGTGTCTTGTCAGTGATTTTTACTGACAAATTTGCTCTCAGCCGATCAGATGCAACGATTTCAGTAGCTTATAACAGTTATTGCAACTGGTCATTGATGACAAGTTTTATGAAACAGGGCCTAGAATGCTGCCTGGCCAGCCTGGTCATAGGGTACATGTAAATAGAAAGTGAACCACATCAACACATGGTCTGAGGCAGGCCAAGGGGGAGGTTTAATCGGTTAAAAAGGTTGAAGAGCATCAGCCAGACCTAGTTAGGCAGATTATGGGTGGTACCCAGAATATCATATAATAATATAATAAAAATGGCAAAACTGCAAAATATATATATATATATATATATCATTAATCAAGAACTGGTCTCTTTTAATTCTACATGTGTAGGTCCAATGGTCCATAGAAAATCTTTTTAATACAGAAAATGTTAACATGAATTCTTCTATAGTTCTCCTGCTTTGTAACAGGATGCAACTATAATTGCCTTCCTCACTCTCAACAGACAATTTAACAATTTTGTAAAGAGTAAATTCGTGACAGCATTGTGCCAAAAGACAGGAAGCCTCACTAATAACACCCAAGTACATGTACAAGCAAGTTTCCCATACATGTATGTACCAACTACAACCAAATTTAGCGCGACTTCATATCTTTCATCAAATAGGCCCCCGCATTTGTTTAACCCATAGCAGTACAGTGTCTCCTTTTTATGTGACATTTTTGCAATATCTTTTGATCCACATTGCTGGGAATTACATACGATACATGTGCAGAAAGTGCAAAAATTGCTGACAAATTTGAGTCCATTTCTGTTGCACTACTGTACATGTACATTGGGCCTTGATGAATAAGAGCAATTTATTCAAAAATAATAATTGAAGTCGAGCTAACTTGGCAATGTGGGGTGAAATTCATAATCACTATTTTCATCTATAAATGGGCAATTTCTTGTTTATATTTTGTAATTTGCATTCACATTGGTTCATTCAGCATTTTAATTTTTTTGAAACTATGAAAAAGTAGAAATTACAAATAATTGGTGCCAATTTGAGGAGTAAAAGTTGATTCATTTAGACCTCAAGAAAACTCTGAACTGCCTCTCGAGGCCTACAGTTCAATAAATGTACACATACATGTACATGCAACTTGCATACATGTATATTCAGTACTTAGTAAAAGCTCACCATGCATGTTAATCTGCCTTATAGCAGTTCATCATCTGGAGCAAAAATGTATACTACAATGAAAAACAATGCAGCACTTGAAAGCACAATAAGAGCTCCGGAAGGGAAGACAAAAAAAAAAAGGGAATCATAAAATTCGGACTGAAGCCAAGTCAACATCTAGGGACACTGATTTTCCGTTTCAAAAAATGGCCTTTTCCGTTTCAGAAAATCTGGAATTCCGTTTCAGATGGGCTGAAAAACGTAAATTCCGTTTTGCCATAGACTTTGTACACATGAAAAAAATAAATTCCATTTACATAAGATTTGCGTACAAACATGAACTTGTAGGGTACAAATGTTCTAACATTACAGAGTCAGTTAAAATTCAGGTATTCGACTTGCATTTCATAATCATGACTGGATCAAAAAGGATCTTACATGACAAACCATGAAAATCTGTGTAGTACCCAGGAAGCAGATTATTTCAACATGATGCACAGAACTTTTACGATTTCTGAGCACTCGATCTATCGCACCGCGTATTATACCGACGTCGACGAAAACATTTCAGTCTTGGCTGGCCGGCTGTCATGTCAGCGATCAATCGATGTTAGGCGCACACGCCAGCCCCTTTTTCGAACTGTACAACAGCATGTGTACAATCTCGCCGCACTTAGCGCCCGCTGCTGGCGTGTGCGTGCCTAGTTTACGTCTACGTAATACTAGGCGCACACGCCAGCCCCTTTACTAAAAAAGTGCTGACTGTGTACGGCAATCCCGCCTTGCTTCCCTCTCGGCCGCATGAGTATGCGCCTAACTTGCGTAATAGGGATTTGCTGCTCCTATGGTACCGTGTTTTATGTCACGATCTCCATTGGTCCAGCAAAACAAAATGGCAGCGCCCTGTCTCCGAAGAATCTGACGAATATCGCCAAGTATTCGGAGTTATTGACCATGATTTTAGGCCTGATATTTTTTCACTGCATAACAAATCACAAGAATAGTGTAAGTTTTACGATTTTATTCTTGAAAAAAATGAAAAATTTTGAGGTGAAAGGGGTTTTCCGCGACTTTCCGTTCCAAATTGCATTTTCCGTTTCAAATGGTCATTTCCGTGAATTCCGTCCGTTTTCCGTGATCGTGGAAAATCAGTGTCCCTAAACATCGTTTCCTACAAAAATGAAGCTATATTTACACTGCATAATTGATGCAAGGAAAAGGAATTATACACACTTAGATTATAAAATACCAGCTTGCAAGGGGAATACCACCCAGGGATCAAGTTGACTCGTGTTGAAGAAAAATGAAAGTGAAAAAGAACAGTGAAAATTTGAGGAAAATCCGATAAAGTTGTGATCAATCAAAACTAATTGGCAACTTCGGAATAAATTCCATTGCAAGCAGCTTTCCATAATTTGTGTGGTATTGAAAATGCAAATAGTTTTTATTTTTGCATCTGTGATCATTGTACACACATTCTCTCTATGAAATTGATCTATACATGTATGTATTACTTCAACAACCAGGAAGAGAAGTATTTCACATAATTCTTTGTAATTCTAACTCATACTTTGTCAGTTTGAGTTGGATCAATTACAGCTTTTAAAATTCATACCTTTCTTTAAAAAATCCTTTATCAGGTTTTCCTCAAACTTTCAATGATCAGTCAGTCTCTTTCATTTTCCTCCTTTTGTTACAACCAACTTGATACTAGGGTGGACTTTTTCTTTAAAGGGAAGCTTGAGTTCTGGGTGAGGTAAAAAAATAATTTGTGAGCTTTCTCATTCTTTTTAGGTTAGTTTGGAAGATTACCATAGTACAGTAGATATGTCACCTGAAAAAGATTGCTCTTCAAATGCTCCATTATTCAAAATATGACAAGAAACAGCTGAAATGTTCGGGCCAAACATTTGTGTGAAGTCCCATATACACATTTCTGTGTGCAGTGCATGTGACTCTCAGCAGGATTGAGTCAATTTCTTATCATTTTAGTGATTCCAAAACCTTACAGCATACACCAATTCTTATGTGCTACATGTATATAATCAACCTTTCCAAATCGCTTTGAGACAGTTTCTTTCACAATTCAATCTCATAGCCAGAACTCAACTTTATCTTTAAACGTTCTTCATGTCATGATAAGGTAATCTAAAAGACTATGCAATTTCAAAACAGGTCTTTGCTTTAACAATATATATATATATATATATATTTCATGAATAAAAGACTCATTTTGAGTACAAGCATATGATGAAGACTTTGGCACAGAAATTTTGAATAAAATTTTTCATGAAGATGAGCTTTGGGGAAGAAAACGTTACCATGATTAGACTTATCTACAAGTACAGTATGCACACAAAATGGTCACAACTTTATAAGAAAATGAAAGAAATGTTACAATATAGTGTAGGGAGGCCTGTATGAATGATTTCAATAAAAAGATGGAAAGTTTACACCACTTTAAGAGACCACAGTAGGAAACAAGATGAATGCGACTGCGTCTCCTATATGGATGGCTCAAACTGTTCTTGAAATCTTGTGATAACCAGAATAAAAAGCCTCTAATTACATGTTACCGGTAATTGACCTCTTTGACATTTGACCTTACACCTTATAACCCAAAAGTCTGATCACTTTATCTCCTCCTAATTATGAATACAAAATAGTTGAGATATAGTGATAACAAAGGTAAAAAAAATAATAATTTCACATACACCTGTATAATGACCTCTATGACCTGTCATCTTTGACCTACATTAACAAAAATCTAATCAGTTCGTCTCATTATGGTGATGCATGCATACTAGTTCCAAGTTTGAAGTTAATGGATCAAATGGTTCTTGAGATATCAGGTTAAGGCTAAAACCTGCAATTTCAGAAGTGACTTCTATGACCTTTGACCTACATATCCCAAAATCTAACCAGATCGTCTTTCTATGGTGATACATACTAGTACCAAGTTTAAAGTTCATACCTCAAATGGTTCTTGAGATATCACGTTATTAACAAGGCTAACACCTGAAATTTCAGAAATTGACCTGTGACCTTTGACCTTTGACCTACATACCCCCAAATCTAATCAGATCCTCTTCTTATGGTGATATATACTAGCACCAAGTTTGAAGTTCATACCTCAAATGGTTCTTGAGTTATCGTGAGAACGAGTCTAACACCTGAAATTTCAGAAATTGGCCTCTGTGACCTTGACCTTTGACCTACGTACCCCAAAATCTGATCAGATCATCTTCCTATGGTGATACATATTAGCACCAAGTTTGAAGTTCATACCTCAGATGGTTCTTGAGTTATCGCTAGAACAAGGCTAACACCTGAAATTTAAGAAATTGTCCTCTGTGACCTTGACCTTTGACCTATGTACCCCAAAATCTAATCAGAACATCTTCCTATGGTGATACATACTAGCACTAAGTTTGAAGTTCATACCTCAAATGGTTGAGTTATTGCTAGAATGAGCCTAACACCTGAAATTTCAGAAAATTGGCCTCTGTGACCTTGACCTTTGAACTAAGTACCCCAAAATCTAATCAGATCGTCTTCCTGTGGTGATACATACTAGCACCAAGTTTGAAGTTCATACCTCATGTGGTTCTTGAGTTATTGCTAGAACAAGAAAGCAGGACGGACAGACAGACGGACAACCCGAAACATACAGTGTAATGCCTCGCGGAGGCATAAAAAGCGTATTTCAAAATATGCTTGTGAAGAGGCTATGGTATGATGCAATTTTTGTGAGTACATACTCAGCACATATAGCATAGGGGATTAAACTCCTTACCATGCAGTACACCAGCTACGTACTTGCGTATCATGGTTGCGTTAACTTCAACTTCAGGGTCAAGAAAGTCACGAGAATCTTAATCAAAGCAAGAGGCACATGCACAAAAATATCACATTCCAGAGGTTGATCCAGGATTGTCACAGTGAGGAGGGGAAATGTTTGAAAACCACATAATAGTTCTCATGGGGAATTTGACATTCAGGATTGCAGGTACATGTATGGGGCAATTCCATGCAATGTGTCCCTTCAGACATACAGCATGTTATCCTATATTCATACAACGTATGGATATAAAACGTACTGATATGAGAGCATTCAGACAAAACTTAATGTTATACAATAATTGTACGCAGCATTCAGACCTCGTGCACTGTCAGGTTCATGGGAAGCTCATGAATATGTACGAGTCTCTCCCTTGCGCAGTACGAACTTTGCGCGGGCCTTGCGCATTATGTTTATATTTTGTTTTGGATTCATCTGACAATTCGCGCTTCTTATAAGACGTATGGATATAAGGGCATTCAGACACAAATATACGTCGTACGTATGAATATAGGATCATCGTACGAAACAATGCTCTACCATCGTTTCGATATACGACATATGAGATATGAAGTATCAATATAAGAGCATTCAGACACATAAAAACATCCTATATCCATACGTCGTACATCCATACAAAAACTCTCTAGTCTGAAAGCGAGGATCTGTTTATTTCCTTTTTTAAAAATTGAACTCTTGATGTGACCATCTAAAAAAATGTAATGTGTAATGTGTAATCCTTGAATATGTATACTATCCTATAATATGTTTTGTACACTGTAAATAAGTAGTTGTATATTAAACAATTTTGGTATTCCAAGTGTGTTTCTATACTGAGCTAAAGTAGTCTTTATATACTACACATGTATATTTTCAAAACTATATAATGCCATTTCAAAATGACTAATGGTTATTTTTCAATGGATTTTAGAAAATTAATAATAATACAGTGTACATATGATTTATTAAGATGCTACAAATGTGCAACGACTTTTTCGTAAAAAACAAACATTATTTACAAGGATACCAAATACTTTGTATATATATTTATTTATGTTATTTATTTTTTGTTATGAGCCATTTTCAAGATTTTGTTGACTATTATTGTTACATGTACTTATTATTGCTATCAGGGCCTCATGGATGACCATCACTATTGGTGATAATGAGTTTCCCTGTCTAAATATCAGAAATAAATTATACATAAATTTACTAATGGCAGTGATACTGAAAGAACCATTAATTAATGGTCACATTACGAGATTTTAATTCTGGGATGAAATAAACAGATAAAAAAAAAAAACCATATTGCTTTCTGATCTCTTGTTGGCAAGTGGGCCATGAGAGATGCGTTTTTCTGCATGCAAGATTTGGACAAACATTTAAAGTGCGAATTCGATCAAGTCCCACGCAAGTGAACTGTGACACATTGTACATGGAAATTCCAGAATGTATAAACGAGTATTTTAAAAACCCTGAAAACCCCTTGAAAGAGAAGGTCGAGTTCTGGGAATAGTAAAAAAATAATTTGTGAGCTTTTTCATTCTTTTTATGTTAGTTTGGAAACTACTTAGAAATGTCCCCTGAAAAGGATTGCTCTTAAAATATGCCCTTACATTCAAAATATGACAAGGAACAGCCGAAATGTTCGGGCCGAACATTTGCGTGTAGTCCCATATTCGTAATTCCGTGTGCAGTTCATGTGAGTCTCAGCAGGATTGGGTCAATTTCTTATCATTTTGGTGATTCCAAGACCTTACAGCATACACTAATTCTTATGTGATATTATAATCAACCTTTCCAAATTGCTTTGAGACAGTTTCTTTCACAATTCAATCTCATGACCAGAACTCAAATCTTTCAATGCCTTATAATGCCTTATAAACCCTGGAAACAGCTAGGTGCTAAGCATTGGTCCATCATTTCAAGACCCTGGAAGCTAAAAACTCATATTTGGCAAAGAAATCAATATTACTCTTTAAAAGGCAAATGTTAACTTTTTTGGTTACAAAGCATTCAATTCTGATTCACCTAAACTAAGATCTCAACAGCTCTACATTATACAATGTACTTTCCTTGCTACCCTAATGATTTATGCTCCTTAATAATAATAAAGAATACTTATTATTAAGTGCATATTAAATCGGATAGTTCTCTAGAATATTTGCACCTAATATTTTATAATGTGCTCTTTACAATGCTCCCTGGCTAACATTTCTGTTATAACAGTAAATTTGGGGAGTCTTGACCACCCTCTTCCTTTTTTAAAAGCAATCTTTTGAAATTAAGGGTTCTCATTAGAAGTACATGTAGCTTTATAACCCTGTCAGCAAAATGCCATTGAAGGTAATCTTTTCTCCAAATGTTACAGCTCTAAAAATAAATGACATCTGTCCAATGAACTTGACATCCATGTACATGTACGTCGTACATGAACATGTAAAAAACGAGTAACTGTAGAGTAAAGAGCAAACTATTATCACTAAATCCTAAATAATCATTATCAACAACTTACATGTACATAGGAAGTATAAACAAGTACAATTGTACAAGAAATATGAAGAAAAAGGTGATGTTATGTCAATACATGTATCTCAAAGTACATAGTATTGTGACTTTGAATATATTCAAAGTCACAATACTACATGTATGTACTTTGAGATAATTGCCCTCTATATCAGAGTACCAGAGTATATAATTTACTTAAATTTCTCATAAATCTTTGTACAGTACTTACATGTACATGTACATGTACTTCAACATCAGGTACATACAAGATAGACAGAATATTATTATATTATTATATGGCATTTTGCAATAAATTTTTTTATCAAACACGAAATCAAGTACAACCGTATGTTTAGCCAATCAGAATCATACATTAAGGACATGTATGCATTTACATGTATTTATTCCTTATTATTATTTTATTCTTTTTATTATTTTTTGTGCTGCTGCATTTGATTACAACTTGTGATGCAAAATTGAAGGCCAGTGATGTGTACCTTTCTCTTATTTTGAACTTAATCTGTCCCTACGACAATTACCAGCTTACCTTTTGCTTTATTGACGGCCTCGTTTGAATCCATTGCCTCTCCTCCTCCTCCTCCATCTCCTTCTTTGTGTTCCACGTTCATCCCATCCTGGTGGAGACTGGAATTCCGAAGAATATTCTGCGTGCCGTTGGTGATTGCCTTGTCCACTCTCTTCTCTAACTTTCCAAGTCTCTCTAATATGCTGTCCAGCAGCACGGCCATAGTTTTTTTGAGATCTGCAGCAGACAATAAGAAAGAATTGGTTAGAGAGTGAGCAAGAAAATAACAAGCATATGAACATGTACATGTACATTTTGAACAATTGTTGCAGTGAAAGCTTGGATGATTTTCAAAAAAAATCATGTATTTCCTTACAAGAGCGAGACTAATCCCTATTTGCAATGTATTTGCAGGTTGAATGATTGCAGGTGTGTTACAAGGGCGAGAAGAAGTAAATCGTCATTGACCTTGTTCGATTCTTCAGTGGTGGACGTCATTAAATCTGTTCCATGTTAAATTAAACCTCAATCTACATCCAGTAGTTTTGGCTCGCCAAGAATATAGCATAATAATTAGCAAAAATTTGTCCAGCTTGATAACTCAGGTCGCTGGATATTTACCACAATTAAGATCAAGCTACATGTACATGTATATTGAATCTGAAATATGGAGAAAGCAGACAGTTACCGGTGCAAAGAGAAGTTTAACCGAGGCGGCATCACGGATCTGAAGAAGTGTAACATGAATGTCGAATGCAATACAGATAAGTCAGAGAGATGTGAAAGTGGTAATACATGTACGCCTGATTAAGTTATTAGTTTGGTGCTTAATTTTGAAAAGAATTATTATGTGTATGTAGTGTCATGTTGTGAATATGGTGAGATAATTATGTAGTATGTGTATGACAACAGCAGAGTCTGATGAGAAATGAAAGAGGGAACATTTGGTTACAAAAACAGCAAGTTATTTTTTCCCTTAGATCAGTTAAGCATTACATGTAGAAGAACATACACATTAATAGATTATGCAATTAGAGTTGAACGAAAATAAAATTTCTTTGACATACATGTAGAAATATGGCACAGTCTTATGTGAATGTAATTTGATGGAAGTATAAGTGCTACGTGTAGTACAGTACATGATGCTTATTTCCACCAGAAATTTCGATATTAATATCACATTATTTTGATAATACTCATGCTTGTATTCAATTTACAGTGTCGGTGTAGTATCTATACATTTTACACAAGTAAAAATTTAGAAACACAAGTCTGGCCATCCAAGCCTAGAAGTTGTAAGGGTCAGCATGCCCTATCTGATTTTGAAGCTATTGAACATGATGAATAGAGATCTGAATGATACTAAAATTACGTAAAGGAACTTCATTGTCAGTACATGTACTGGCATGTATTTGCTTTATAGTTCGTCACAGGGTTACGTTACGTTAGGGTTGCGTTTTAGGAAATATTTAATTTACGTTTGAGGGACGAATTAGGGAATAATTCATCTTTCTTTTTCCTTTAAAAGACTACATGTACATACATTCATGTACATGAACATCAATGAGCAGACTGTCCTGATAAATTGTACTTGTCACAAAAGGAACCTCACTTTTAAATGAATTGCAGTACACCGATGTACTCCTACATGTATCATTATACTATTAATACATGGTTGGGAGTGCGTTAGTGCGATCTGGCAACACAAAGGTTTTTATCGTGGTGTACTAACTCACGAGGCGTAGCCGAGTGTGTTAGACACCACGATAAAAACCTGCGTGTTGCTGGATTGCACTAACGCACGAACTCACAACCATGTATTAATAGTTTTATAAAACGGGTCTACAATCTTAGTGTTTTCTTACAATCTTAGTGTTTGATCTGGATTAGCCGTGCGTTAGTCCCCTCGCCGTGCGTTATCACTTTTTTTTGCACGGTCACGTGGTGTTATTTGACCAATCAGGATGGCTACATTCTTGAACCCGTTTTATAATTGCTTTTAATGGGTTATCTTTACTACACATACATGTAACATTTCAAACCTACAAGTATTTTGTATCATATCATTTTCACAACTAACTTTACTTTCAATAATTCTAAATAACAATAATTAATAATAAAAACTCCTTTCGAAAAATAAACTCAAAGGCAATTTCAAAGGCCTATTGTACTTCCCATAGAAATCCGGTTCGGATTACGTAATATGCCATTGTAATGTTCGCACATTTCTAAAGGTGATAGACAGGGCTATTGAAATTGCCTGGAGTTGATTTTTCGAAAATAATTTTTATCGTGTTTAACATACAATTTTTTTCAACTACATGTATTCTAGATTTGTGAATGTACCAACATAAATAAAATTTTATTTAATTCAATCTATCTTCTACAGACATCTGTGTCAGGTCTGGCACATTTCATTCCACTTTAAACCTGTCCTTACATGATTTTTGTGTAGTCTCATCAGCCTGCTAGCCAGAAGAGGTAATGAATTATTTCCTCTTTCTAGCCTTTCAAGTTCAACTTCAGGTCAATTTCACAATCTTCCCCTTCACCTCAAATACAGTACTGTATGCACACTTAGTTCAAGAAAATTTTAGGCTGCACAAGGTTGTATAAACTGCCTGCCCAAATAATAGGAAGTTATAGGAATACAATTTTCTTCAATTTGGAAAAAAAAAGTTTAGCGCTAAGGGTAGGATGCACCATATGTATGTACATGTACACTGTACATTGATATTTGATAATATTTCAAGACTTTGAACATGTCCATGAACATGTACATGTTATCTACATGTGCATTGTGAAAATTGTACAATCTAGCTTTATCAACCACAATATTGTATTTTCCTACAGAGATGAGTGTAAAAGAAACAACGTTTCTAATAACTGTTGGTAATGAAAGCTTCTGCTAGATGACACTTTCAAAACTGCACAATTATTTGAAGTGCTATGATTTCATTATTTTGGGGCTTGAATATATGGACTGCTTGCGACATTCACATTCTACAGTAATATTTGCACGCTTTGTATTTTCTCGTTTTACAATATATTTGCATGTTTTACAGTATGTAAGTGTTTCTCTAATCTCGTTCACATATCACATGGTTGATAACATACAACATAAATTTTTCTTAATAAAGGCTAGAAATGATCAGGGTCTTTACATACATATACAGTATATCGTGTATGATTTATACACTGTACATGTACATGTGTAAAGCAAGTTGTATTGTAGGCCTACATTCTACATGTTGAAGAGGAACTTTCCGGTTTTCCAATATAAACACTTTTCACTAGGGAGTGTACCAGGCATAAAAAATTGTTAAATGTTTACACATGTACATGTGTGAACACTAGCATTTGTTGAATACAATATGTCCTTTGTTCATATTCATTCAAATGGTAATGATGCCTGTCTCGTTTTCTAAGAGACAGCAAAAGAAGAAAAAATGGTAAGATATCAAAACTAAGTAGATTCTTTTTCTGTAAAACAAAATCTCCAAATGCAGGCTTGTGTTCTACACGTACATGAACATGTACCTCTGTTCAAGTTGTGCAATATAAAAATTGTAAGAGAAAAAAAAACAGGAAAGAGGAATGCTCATAGCTACATGTACATGTGTATGTATAAAAAAAGAATAAGAAACAACCTTGTGATACAAATGACCATTATTAAACAAATAATGTGAATTGTTATCGCCCTAATCTCATAAGCCTTCACAGATTTTCATTTCTACATTGTGTAATACACAAAATTCAGATCAATTTTCTTGAAAATTCCCTTGTGGGTCACAAAAAACCAAATGATTTTCCCCTCTTTTTAACAACATTAAAGTTATTGTATAATTCATCTACTGGAATTAATTTCACAGTGTTTTTTTTAGTGTAAATGGTTAATATTCTTTTCATTTTTTTCTTAAGCTTAAATGCAATCCTGAATACATGTATCTGTACCAGACACACCAACTAATCAAAGCAAATATTTTGTCAATCTTTTAAAAACTTTCAGGTTAAATTTAGAATTCAAATTTAAGCAAAAGTTCTGCTGTACATTTGTTGTACAAACTGCCAAGTTGCCAAGATGTACAATAAAATAAACAGATCAATTTTTACTTACCATAACTAGTATTTGCCTCTGGCAGGTTCCTTCCTTCCCCTTGTTCTTCTGCTAAAGCCTTCACATACTGCTTGCTCAGTTCTAAAATTTGCTCCTTAAGCTTTTCACTCTCTGGAACGTCCGGTTCTGTGCGGTACAGCGTGAATGTGAATAACGTATACGTCCATAGAATCATTGTAAGGAATGCAATGATCCCAAAACGTCTTGATAGGATTGGCGGGGGTAAAAGCCATGATCTCCGAGTTCTGCTTTGGTTTCGCATTATGCCGAATGTATCTCTTAACCGCTAACACAAGGAGTACCTCACCAGTAGCTCCGATTCATGAATACACAATCTTGCAAAGGACTGGTCCAAGTCCATTATCATCTCTGCAAATGCATCTTTGGTATGATATGATACTTCCCACAGGAGGTTAAAGAATTTGAACACTTTCTGGACTCCACCACAAAGCTAGAAATCTTTCAACAGCACAGCAATGTCGAATTTCATTAAATCCTCACTCAACAGTTCTTCTATTTACAATACAAAATCATAATTGCTATTCCAAATATCCACAATGCATGACACATCAGTCATCACTTTTTCTCCTTCTAATCATTCAAAGGCTTCAAATGATCCCTCTTGCCTAGTGCTATTCATAAATGTCAGTATTTCACCATAAACATCTGTCACAGCTCCAGTACTTTTTGGTGGTCACATATAGCTCTGGACAAAATCTATGACTTAAAATAAACCTCTTTCATTCCCTTGAATACAGGAGAGTACTGTACCACACAACGTTCCTCCTACATGTACGTATTAAGTGAGGTAGAAGAATTGCCTACTCTCACCTAATATGCTGATTTACAATAGCATATGATGGATGTGGTTCATATGATGGATGTGGTTCCGTGTGGCAAACTGCTTGTCTATTGTTGCTTACAGGTACCAGTATACTGAAAAGAAAAATGAGATGAAACGGATACCAGCAATGCAAGAGAATAAGCAGAAACAATGGGTTGTCACAATGGAATACAACTTCCACAAGGTCAAAGGTTTACATGTAGATATATTTATGCATTGCTTTTGGTGTAGGCAAAATTGGTTTTGCTATCAAGTTACATGACATACTTTGCTGAGTAACATAGGTCTCTGAACTACATGTGTATGGTAGCCTATTAATATACACATGTATGAAGATCCAGGAGAATAAAAGATATTAAGGGACTAACTTTACAAAGTATGCTTTCTTTATGACTGCCACAAAATTCTTCTATCCCCTTTCTCTTCATTTTTTTTTTTTTTTTTCCTTTGGGGGAGGGGGGGGGGTAATTTGTTTCAACTTACATGTACATGTAGATGATGAAGACGATTTGTAAATGGTTTGGTTGTTGCTACTGGGTTCTTACAGTGCATTTATCATTTCAAATCAATGAAATTCAAGGGAAAATTATAAAATATATAAATTGTACATGTAATTTCAATGGCCCATCTCAAGAAATAAGAACTGACAGACCTTTGCCTTGTCAGGTCACATTCTTGGGGAACACCTAACTGTGTTTGTGCACCAAAAACCACCAAAATGTTGCAGTGTGATTTTCAGTTAGAGCTCAATGAATGTGTCAGTCAGATTGTAATTTCTTTCATTTCATGAAAGAGCATACTTTCTTCTACGTAATTTCAAAATATAGAAGCATAAAAAAGTCTTAAAGTGGAGTTTTTGAAAGTTTTTGGACACCTGTGTTTGTCTAATAATGAGTTACATGTACATGTACATGTACACAGTTGTTCTGGTTTAATTTCTTTGTGACCATTGTCTCATTTTGATTGAGTCCTATAATTTTGAAATAGACTACATGTAAGCTGTTGCACAGATACATGAACATGAAAACAAAAAGGATATTCTGAATTAATGTATATCCCTTCTATGAATATTCATGAGTATTCTAAATACATGATTGGTCAATTGGTGCTCACATGATAAAATATAATTTCACTAGGAAAAACAAATCTCTGCCAGAGCTCCGAATAGCTTTAACTATTTTTTCCTGGGCAGAACTGCGCATGCTCTATTTAATATTTTCTTCCAAGGCACTACTGCGCATGCTCACTGTTCACTGACAAAATCTGTGTCAAATTCGAACGCACAACAGTACAGACCACCCCGCTAAGCAAGTCCTTATATGGACTGCTCATAACCTTGCCGCCCGCAGTATCGGCGCAAGTCACCGGTACTTTAATTAGCCCCGCGCTATATAGCGCTCGATCCAGATCAGCTGGTAGCTAATCGGTTCGGGTCGGATATGTAAACAAACATGGTGGCCTCCGAAGAAGTTCGCTTTGACCTCTTATAAGAGGCAGATATCGACGATTTTATTGCTTCCACTGACAGTTCAAATACGAAGAAAGTGATCAAGTTTGGTTTGGTTGTTTTTTGTGAATTCTGCAGAGTGACTAACGTCACTTTTGAGGAACTTTCAAATCAAGATTTGGACAGCGTTTTGGCGAAATTCTACATTGCTGCAAAAAACAAATGAGAGGATTATTTTGAATTAGTTGTAAAGAAGAGATATAAAACAAATATACCAAGCATTTGATTTAGTTCGAAAGTATAGTGGAAATTATATATCTTCGGAGGGAATGGCAATAGTTACTATTTTTTATGCCAGTCCTTCCTCAGATAAATAATTTTCCACTATACTTTCTCAAAGCTTGGTATATTTGTATATTAATCATTGTGCCAAGTTTTATGACAATCTGAAAATAGGAAATCCCTTCAATTTCATAGAAATTGCTGTTAAGTTCTAATCCTCTTTTTGTTCACCTTGAACAACTTTTTGTTCACCTTGAACAACTTTTTGTGAGTCAGAGTGCTTCAGTAAACTCCAAATTTAAAACATCTTTTTCTCAAAAGTATCATTCTTTGGGACTGCATATTCTTCTCCTTTTCATTGGGTGAGGAACATCCAATTCTGATGAATTGTCATTTTAAAGCTGAGAATCTCCATTTAAATAGACCAAAATTAAAAAATTAAAAAATAATAATTTCTGGCAACTTCTTGGTGGTTTTGTGGTGCTGGGTCACGTATTAAAAAGTGCTTCAAGAGACCTTTTGACAAAATTTAACTTTCTTCCTTGTACCAAGAGCCTAAAGAAAATTGAGTCACAAACTTCACAAGGTTTCCCTCTTTCAAACGGTAAAATCTAAGTAAATGACTACAAACTTGAGTGGACTGGTCCTTCATTAAAATTCCACTGCACCACAATGCGCACTGATGTACACTTGTTGTGCTAGTTATCTGGGATAACCAGGAGAGCGTTTCATCAAGCGTTTTGTCAGTGATTTTTACCAACAACTGTAGAAGCTTCTGAAATCCTGGCATCTGATTGGCTGAGAGCAAATTTGTCAGTAAAAATCACTGACAAAACGCTTGATGAAACGTTCCCCAGGTATTTAGGATAACCTTGTATCTGGGATTATGGTCATTGCCATACCAAGGCTCATTAAATTACCAGACACCAGTACATGCATACATATCTCCAGACCAGAATTAGATCACATCAAAAACTGTTACAAATTGGCCTATATTGCAGGCCAATTCATAAAAGACCCCGTTCTCATTACGAGATTGGAAAGTGGATCGCTCCATCGTGGATCGCGCCAGGGCGGTCCACTGGCACGCTGCTGGCACGCCGCGGGTTCACACCTGCTGAGGGTAGCGCGATCTATCGTCGCACTTCTCTTTTTCAGGGTTCTTGTTGCCATGACATCTGATGTAATGGGGTCAACGTTTTCGCGCATAATTCGATTCGGCTTAAAGCTAGCGATCTATACCGACTGTATACTGTGCGCTATATGCGAGCTGTATCCTTACATTGTAAACACTTCGTGGGTCACGGCGTACTTCCGGCGTACTTCGCATCTTCCTGTTCTCACTACAAAAGAGAGATCGATCTAGCGCGCGCTAGATCGCGCTATCTCTCGTAGACCACCCCCCAGAGGTGGTCCGGTTTGGGATCGCTGTGGATCGCCCTGGATCGCGCCGGAACGACGTCGCCGCGTTCTCACCATAGAGGTGGCGCGATCTAGCGCGCGCTAGATCGCTCTATCCCTTGTAATGAGAACGGGGTCTAAGTCTGATAAATTTTTTGTGTGTGATCTAATTCTGGAGATATACTGGGATTCCGGTTTAACAATTCAATAAGCCAGTATACAAGGTTACCTTGCATGGCTTAAACTATGTTCAAATGTCATATTTCATAGAACATCAAGCCTGTACATGTATGTTTAATGTAGATCATGGAAGATCTACAGTATATATCACAGAGGAAGATCTACTGAAAGAATATATCTAGATAAATGACTTTTAAGCCTTTGAAAATGGTCCCCATACAAGCCATGAGGCTCGACATTGTTCTTGTTAAAATTTTGATGAGATTTTTGGCACCCTTACTCTTAAAAATATGATAGATGAAATAATATTAATCTGCTACATCGGGGATAAGGAAACCACTCATGTGCATGCTATGACTAGAACTAACAGTTAGATCTACATGTATGCCTACATGTTGTAATGGACCTTGTGGCAGATTAGCCTTGTGCTAAACAAGTTATCCAATATTTAAGTACTATTACTACTAATGGTGGGGGGGGGGGGGGGGGGGGGGTCGGGGAGAAGACACCAGTGGCAATGCATGTGAAGCAATTACGACCTTGCAAACCACCTTAGGCTTCAGAGTTTGCTAAAATCTTCCTCTTCCAGCTCCTCCGACCACTCCGACCACGGTTTCATGAGAAATATGAAGAACAAGATGAATGGGACTGCGTCTCCTACTCTCCTATTATATGCTTCCGCCTAAATTAGAACCTAACCAGAATAAAAAGCCTATAATTACATGTACATGTTTAAGTAGACCTCTTTGACATTGGACCTTACACCTTACACCTTATAACCCCAAAGTCTGATCACTTTATCTCCTTCTAGTCATGAATACAAAATAGTTTAGATATTATGGTGATAACAAAGCTTTAAAAAAACAATTAATTTCACTTATAATGACATCTACATGTATAACCTGTTGACTTTGACCTACGTGAACAAAAATCTAATCAGTAGTAGTTCCAAGTTTGAAGTTAAAGGAGAATGAAACCCTGGGGAAATATCAATGTTAATGAAAAGAGAGGATAGAGAGGAGCAAGTTTTAAAAAGTTCCATCAAAATCGGTTATAAAATAAAAAAGTTATGAGTTTGAAAAAAAATAATTGGCAAATGTAGGTCAAAGGTCATGGAGGTTAGGCTGGTTTAGTAGTACAACTCTCAATATGTTTTGTACACAAAATTTCATATTTTCTCCATTATCTCTAAAGATGCTGCTTGTCTTTTTGTGAACTCAACATATTTTGTGTCAAATACATTTTCCCATGGTATACCTTGAGCTAAGGAGACAAGCTGCACCTTGAGAGAGAATGGGGAAAATATGAAATTTTGTGTACAAAACATAGCGAGAGTTGTACTACTAAACCTGTCACTTTGAAGCAACATTGCCAAATTTAGGATGGCCATAGAAAGTAAATTGAGACTTTTCAAACTTTCATAACTTTCTCATTTGCAGTAATTTGCAGTTTTGCAAAATGTGTGTCCGACTCATGGCTCCGAATACCATACCAAACACAGTGCATGCTACGGCCTACGCATGGCGATTAATTGCGAGCCATGTCGTGTGATTAAACTACCTAAAATGTCACTTTTATATTCCAGGATTATCTTCAAACTTCAAAGTGAGTATTTCATTCTTTCAAAAAGAATGGTAAATAAACGTATTCTTACTAGCTAGTAATCACAATAAAACCTTACGGATTGGTATTTCATGATCGATTTAAACCCTCCGGGCGAACTCGGCCTCACTTTTCCGGTATAGTGCTGAGTTAGCTTGACCCCGTGTATGACTGGTCGGTCACAAAATTAAATACCGGTACCTCTCTCGATCTCTTGTATCCTTCCTCCGCTAAGGTCGGAGATCGTAGGCACTTTGAGTCTGCCAAAGTTTATTAAGTGGCTTTCTATGGGTCATTGGAGTACTCAACTGTTGCTGAGAAGATTTTGACGAGTTGTGTGAAGATTATGTACATGTATGAAACAGAGGATAACATGCAGCTGAATTTTGACACTATACCGTAGGCGTAAGCATAAAGCCCACCGCACACTAGATCTATACGATCGACTATGATCCGATTTTGAAATTAAATTGCAATAACATTAAACAGACCTGTAGAGCACGTTCCCCGGTGAGCGGCAATACCTGGTGTGCGGCCAGTGGTAAAGATCAAAGAAAAAAAAATTATGCAAATTAATATTAGTACATGTATGTGATTGACAACCGCCGATACCAATTTCAGCAGGTGCTAACTAGTAAGTTAGGAGACTTAAACATAAAGTTTTAGATACATATTGTAGCTCCATTTGTCCGATTTGAGGTGAAATTTTATGTTGATGTGGGAGTATGATGGCTGTGGTCTTACCCCTATTGCAGAAATTTTGATTGCGCTGCTGCAGATGAAGTTGCAGGGGTGGCCATTTACCAATGACGTGATTGATGGCCATACCCTGCGTGCGGCCGGGGGTCGGCAGTGTTAACCTGGCGGGCGGCAGTGCGTAATTGATGACGGCCGGGGGTGGACATCAATTACGCACTGCCACCCGCCGTGTAATGCACGGTCACACACCGGAGAATATACTCAAGGCATTTTAACAAGTGAAAGCTACCTGATTCAGGTACTGAACAATAATATGAATAACGTTACTCAGCATAAGAATTTGGTGCGTTGTCAGCCTTAAATGGGCCAAATCAGTTTCAAATCGTAGACAATCACAGGACTGCTCTGACATCACTACGATTAGGAGCCGATTTGGCCTTTCCTAGCTCCGACTAAAGAAGGCTCGTAATAGGCCGATTTTACTATCTATGTAACTATTCAGAACCTCAATCAAACATATTTTATGTGTTTAACTGTTTATATCTAATGGCAATGCTTTAACATTTTCTTTCAAAATAAAATCGGATTGTAGTCTCGTAGACCCATCGTATAGTCATACTCATAGGCCAAAATTCACAAGGTGGTTTCAATTCAGACCATGGTTTATGCAGATTTCGTGGTATAAATACGCTTGATTTAGCGCATATAAGATCCAATAATGAAAGCGCGCCGGTAGCGCGTGGTTGGCAAAAGCGCTAAATTCACGCTAGTTGCCATGGTTCAGACCATGGTTTACATAAATTAATTTAAATAAACCATGGTCTGAATTTACATAAACCATGGTCTGAACTATGGCAACATGCATGAATTTAGCTCTTTTGCCAACCACGCGTGACCGGCGCGCGTTCATTATTGGATGTTTTTGAGTGTATAGTCATGCACTGTATTTCCGAACAGCATTGTATTACCTAACACGTACAGTTAAGCGCCTAAAATGGCTTATACACGTGGGACTACATGCATGTTCTCCACACAATTTGACACACAGAACACAGGGCAGAAGATCATAAAATGTGGCAAAAAACATAATATCTATAACCTGCTCTCTCGTCACCCCCAGTCTTCATCCCATTGGCCCGAAATCGGGGTAGGCCCTAGGTTGTGTCTTTTTCCCATAGGTTTCACACGTTAGGTAATACAATACCTTTTTCAAGGGACCAAAACGCTGCGTCGTTGAGAAGGGGTTCGCTCAGAAGGGAATATCGTATTAAATCTAGATCTACGTTGTCTTTTTCAAATCAAATTCCACCAACTTCTTTCTTTATAACAAAGTTAGGACTTTCATGTTAAGCATTCATTTAGTCAAGTTTGACAGATATATTCGTTTGATATCTGTCAAACGAATATCTCATCTGTCAAACTTACATACACTGTAGTCATGATAGACGAACAAGTAACTCACTGATATTCGTTTGATATTTTATTTGCTATCGTTGATTTTCTGAAAAGTGTTTGGAAATAGGATCCACTACCATATGCGCTAAATCAAACATATTTATACCACGAAATCTGCATAAACCATGGTCTGAATTGAAACCACCTATGTGAATTCCGGCCATAGATAGTGTGCGGTGGACTTAAGCCATGCCATATGGTGGTGGATCCAGTGTCTGAACACTTTTCAGAAAATCAACGATAGCAAATAAAATATCAAACGAATATCTGTCAAACTTACATAATGAATGTTCAAAGTCCTACAGAAAAAGAAGTTGATGGAATTTTAAAAAGACAACGTAGATTTAATACGATATTCCCTTCCGAGTGAACCCCTTCCCAACGACGCGGCGTTTTGGTCCCTTGAAAAAGGTACCGGTACCGGTACTGTATTTCCGAACGTGTAAAACCTATGGGAAAAAGACACAACCTTTGTTTCAATAGTGTGGTTTTCATACGCGTAATCCCACGCGTATGAAAACCCATTTTAGGCGTTTAACTGTACACGTTCGGTAATGCAATCTGTTCGGAAATAGAATCCTTGAGTCTGACTAGATCTATACGGTGTAGATCTACAGCGTCAATAACAACGAACCGGCTTCTTCACTCAGTTTACAGCCGAGTTCTCATTCATGTCATTTCTGCCTTCATTCATCTTCAGCCATAGACCGAAAATTCTGTCTCTCGTTCATTAGCCTCTTAATTTTGACAGGGTCGGCCATTCATTCTAAGTGAATGGCCGACCCTGTCAAAATTAAGAGGCTAATGAACGAGAGACAGAATTTTCGGTCTACTTCAGCCACAACACTCGGCGGAACCCTTCATCAATTCAAATTACATCATCAAGCATTCATACTTGCTGGACAAAGCAAGTCATATTTCCACTAAATATTCACTGACATATACAGTACTTACACAATTTATAGCCTTGTCCTTACAACCCTACAGTAAAATGCAACATAACTTCTTCTCCAACAGGATCTGGATACCCAATGACCTCGGCTCGAAGCTCGGAGTCGGTCGGCGGTCGGTCGCGTCGATCATATCATAGCATCGAATCCGGTATGTATGCAGGATACCAAAGATCTTAAAAGGGAAGATAGGACACTCCCCCAGTCCCCTATTTTTATGTAACGGAAGAGGCCTCATCGGAGGGCATAGTTACTTATGATCGAATCTCTCTGGGCCTCATGGGGAAGGACGCCCAACAGCGTTGGGTAGGTAAACTTACCAGCGACTCGACGTTGACATTACGTGCAAAACAATGGCGAGCAGGTCGAAGATGTGTAGTGCTCTGCTTTGAATTGTTCAAACAACCCCCACAAAGCACCCAATCTGCACTTCTTTCGATTTCCCAGAAACAAAAATAGTCTTGCACTTATTTTAATTAAGCCACATTTCATTATAAATGAACGAGATTTCTTTAGTGTACAGTGAGTCTCAGAAAAAACAAAACCCTAAAATAAATGACTGTTGTGACCATAGTATGTGTACTATGACAATTATTATTTAATCATTTTCTAATTTCCTTAAATTGGAAGTATTATGCTTTCAGGACATGGGTGTCGATCCGGGGGGGGGGGGTATATATCCCCAACAAAATTTGAGGTGGGGAATGGCCTGTGGCATCCCCCAATATTTTGGGATAAAATAAATAAGAATACATTAACTTAAAACTAATAATTATCCAAACTCATTATGTTTGATCTTGAAATACCATCACATTCTTTAATGATTAGAAGTAAGGAAATATATTTAAAAATGCCATAATTTCAATGCGAAAATATCGAAGAAATTGTATAATAAAACTTCTTCTTCTAGCATTGATCAAGAAACTATCAGCCTTCTTTTTCCTGCCTTTACAAATAATTTATAACACACATATCTGAATATATTATGTTATGATTATTAATATTGTGTTGTATTTAATTACACAGAAAAGCCTTTTGGGATGCTCTAAAATGCAAGTTTACAGACAGATTTTTGAAAAAGTCCCTTGTGTGGGAGGGGGAGGGGGTACCCCCCTTCCACACCCTCCCTCCCTCCGCTCGGTCGCTTCGCTCCCTCACTGGTCACCCTCCTCCCCCCCCCCCCCGGCCACACAAAACGTTTTCAGAACGTTCACAAAACGTTTTTATTAGGTCCGCTACGTCTTCGTCTTAATAAACGTTTACAAAACGTTTTTATTAGGTCCACTACGTCTTCGTCTTTAATGAACGTTCACAAAACGTTTTTATTAGGTCCGCTACGACTTCGTCTTTATTAAACGTTTAAAAAACGTTTACAAAACGTTTTACCAAGACGTATTTTGCTGAACGTTTAACTGGAGTAGATGTTTATTATCATTATTATTATATGATTCTTACTGTAATTGTTGATGTTATTATCATCATCTTTATTGTTATTATTATTATTTTTATTATTATTATTATCATTATTATTATTATTACTATTATTATTATTATTGTTATCATCAATATTATTATTATCATCATAATTAATGTTATCATTATCAGTATTATTATTATTATTATTATTATTATTCAAAGTAAACACCAAACGTTTTTAAAACGTACAAAAGAAAACGTTTTTTAATCGTTTAAAATTGGACCATGTACATGATATAATCGATCATGATTCATGAAAATTCACAAAAAACCACGATTGACCAAAATCATATTTTAAAAAGGATAAACGGCAATCTATTTTGACAATTAAATTTGTGCTATAATGCAAAATGTATTTACATTAATTTTTATGCCCGATGCAATTCGATGAGGTATTTATAGGTCACAATTGAAAAAATGTAATCTTCAACTATTTTTTACGGTCATTGCCATCTGATCCCTATATATAGAAAAACCTGCCGAAAGAACTGCAAGTAGGTTTAGGATAGCAGTGTATAACAGAATAGGATAAAGGATTTAGAGTTGTTAGAATTATAGGATATAGAATTTAGAGTTATTAGAATTATAGGATGCTAGGATTATAAACCATTATAATGACAATGTAATTAGCAGAAACACCTTCAGTCCAAGGAGACATTGTAGAGTGTATTCTTATGTCTGCCAGGTTTTATAAACGTTCTCTAAAGGTTTTTTGGACGTTTTTAAAACGTCTGCCAGGTTTCAAAACATTCTAGAAAGGTTTTTGAGAAACGTTTTATAAACGTTCATAAAATGTTTGCTGGAGGTTTTTTAAAGGTTCTTCGAACGTTTTTTAAACGTCCGTAGGTTTTCTGCAGGTCCTTCATTTAGAAGCAAATTTTCAAAGGTTTTTATTTGGTTTTTTAAACGTTTAAAAAACGTTTTTTAAACGTATAAAAAAACGTTTTTAAAACGTCCAAAACCTTCCACAAAAATACGTCCAAAAAACGTTTTTACGAAACGTCCAGAGAACCAACTTGGAACGTTTTTAGAACGTTTTAAAAAACGTCCGATTGTTAGCTGGCCCCATCATGAACATGGATCGACACCCCTTTTCAGGTGATACCTTGATGGCTGAGGGGGAAAATTGCCATAATCATATTTTATGCCTTAATTATGTGACCTTTGTGCCATACTTTTGTGATTGTTGACAATGTTAAGTACCAATTACTTTTTACATGTCATTTTCTAAACAATGCTGCCTGGTACAGCCTATACGGATGGACGCCATCAAGGTATCCTTTAAAAGCTCACTGCTTATGTTTTTTGTTGTTTGTTTGTTTGTTGGGTTTTTTTATTTGTCATATAGCACAAAGTTTGGTCATAGTAACCCTTTGTTTTAAGGTTTCCTTTTTTTTTTTTTTTTTTTTTTCTTGGATGCACTGTATATCTCTCAGTAAAATGCTCCTGCAGAAAGCATTTGGGAAGTTGGAAATGCAAAACTATACACAGATATAAGGAATGTCACAAATTTCTATCAGTTTTATTGAGGTGTGAAAATCTTCAAGAATTAATGGTCATCAGGGACTCTTGACAGTTTCACACTTTCACTAAATTTATCTCCTGGAAAGAGTGGTGAGATACTTTTTTGTGAAGTGTTCACTTTCTATGTAAATTGTATTGATGTTGTTAGCATTTTTTCGGGGGAAGGGGTCGTTGTGGCACCACCGTTTCATCATCTGTTATCAAGTTATGGCACTTTACCACTAGTCAATCTTTTATTGAATTATTATGTAACATAGATGTGTATGATCATGCCCTTATGCAGGAAATTTGAAGTAAACAACAACGACAAAATTCATGTTGAATGCTCTGCATGTAACATTGTCATTTGCTTTAAAATTGCCATGAAACTGCCTCGAGATTGTCAATAATGTTATTGTAACATTTTGACTTTCGTCAAAATTTGTCACTGTTATGATTTTCTGAAGATGCAATAGAAATGAAGATCAAAACAAGAATTTTTAGTACATTGTTTCTTTGAAATTGAATCAAATCTTTAAAGTTCACTGTGTGGTAGGCCTGCCCTACATAGTTTAATTGGGTTTCCTTGATATCAAATGCAAAAATTGGTTGCATGTACTAGGTGTTAAAAAAATAAGTTAACATTTTTTATCATTAATAACTCAAGTTATGACAGAATGAGACTTTCACGTTGTTCATTTAACAGATATAAAACATGTAAAATTTATCTGGGATAAGTTCTGTGAAATTTCTCTGATTAATGAACTTAAATTGATGCTCTGAATATAGATTTTCAGGTTTTTGACAAATGAAGACCACAAAATCTGTGTATATCAGTAATAAAATTCAGAAACAACAATACCATTGTGCATGGCACCTGTCATTTCTGCCAGCCTTTTACTATTCAATGTCATTAATGATTCATGACTCTGGGTTAAAAGAGCAGCTCTGGAATTTCAGCTGCAAAGCACAATGACAATTGTTGTGCTCTGAATAACTACTGATACACAGATTTTGTGGCCTTGACTGTTATAGGTGCAGAGACCCCCCCCCCCCTCCTCCCTCCATTTTTTCAAGTACCACAGAAGTGTCCCTTGTTATTTCTGAAATTTACTGCTTTCTGATAACTGCCCCTTTACTTTTCTAGAAAGTGCCATTTCCCCTTCTGATAAGTGCCCCTTTTGAAAGACTTGTACAATATTTTCTCCTTTCAAGTCTGCCCCCTTTTGCTCTGTAATGAGTGCCCTTTCCCCAACTGATATGAGTGTACCTTTTGAGATTTGATCAAATTAAATTTCACTTTTAACTTTTAACTTCTAATGTATTTCTGAAAATACCTTCTCATGACATTGATCGAATTATGTACAACATAATAATTAATGGACGTACATTTTCCATCACAATTAAAAGTGTAATCATTGAATAAAATCCCTCAAATTAAAAGTCATTTATCTATTTCCACAAATTTTTGTCATTTCTGGTCATTCATGAACATTCACGATCGATTATTATACTCGGATCACGACGTAAATATGACGTCTTTTTTGACGTCTTTTGACTTCATTAAAAACTAAAATAGTGAGGAGGTATTCTTATCAGTGCTGTAGTCGAGTCCATCCCATCCGAGTCCGAGTCCGAGTCCGAGTCCGAGTCCGAGTCCAAGTCCGAGTCCAAGTCCGAGTCCAAGTCCGAGTCCTGGCATCCGAGTCCCGAGTCCTGGACATTCGAGTCCGAGTCCGATTCCGAGTCCGAGTCCGAGTCCCGATGGGAACATCTTAAATTGCAAAAAATGTTTACGTCACATTATTTCTATTATGATAAATGCCTTACTGTGAACTCTCTATAACATATAGGCTATTACTAGTATCTAAATAGTTTCTGGCTCACTGAAAATTTCCATTTGTCAGAGAATTTATATTGTAACTTTTTTAAAGTACGAATTCAGACAATTATAAAGGCTTGCTCACAAAAGTGATTTGTCGCCGTGACATGTCGCTTGGTGCTCATAAGAAGATTAAGTTCAGTAAGATTTCCAACTATTAACACTAAAAATTCTGACAGAATGTTAGAAAATTGAATTGAAATTTTGAGATAGGCCTAAATGTCTGTGGTCAGATTTTCGGTGATAGTTTGGTGTACTGGTGGAATTTCAGAAGTTTTATTGACCAAAATACTAAACAAGTGAACATGGACTCCTTTTGTGCCAAGGTACATGTCTCGTTGACAAATGGCTCATATGTGAACAAGCTTTATCAGGCCAGTTATTTTGCTTGTATCCACAGTAATTATAGATCGAGAGTTGACTTTATTGTTTCTGTGATACCTCAAAGAAGAATAGATATGCAAATTAATATTTGTTCATTTCAAAGGCCTGTAATTTCATTTTTTTATAAATTATAAGTCAACAGAACAAAAAGATAACAGGCTGAATACCATTAAAGCCAGATTATAGAAAAGAAAGTTTCCAACTGAAATGCAAAAAAAAAAAAAAAAAAAAAGAGGGAAAAACGATATTTCACCTAGAACACCAATAGTTCAATCTTATCAAATAGCTGATTATAAAAAAGTGAAGTCAAACCCTAATAAAAACCCTTGTATCAGCTAGTTCATTAAACGAGCTTAATGACTTGTAATACAAGTGCAACATTAACATTCATTTTGGAAACTGACTAGATGACTAAGTGACACAAGTAAAACAAAAATAATTGTTAAACCGTAATAAAACCGTTTGACACTGCCCCAAATTATAAATTGCTGACTTTGATTTTTTGTCACATTTGACATTTTGCCACAGGAACATAGGTTGCAAGTAAAAGGACAGAAGATAAAAACTCTACTATAGTTCATAATACTAGCTTGAAATACAATTGGAATAGTAATCTGTTTGAGACTGCCCAAGATATCCCAGGCTGGGGTCTATGGGGAAACGTGTGTTAGGCTATAGATTAATCCATCTCAAAATGGTTAATATCAATTTCAATACTTGTCTGTGTAATACGTGTATAACGAGTGTATACGAGCATAAAACGACCGTGAATCTTAACGTCTATCATCTATTTGGGCACATTCTCGTACCGTTACGGCGATCGATTCGATGTTTTAAAGTTCATGTTCAAAATACCGCTCAATTGAGCAAGGTGCGCGAAAATAGGTGCGGTAATTTTTGGAGCTAAAATAAAAAGGGGAAAACGGAAAAAATTGCCGGTCTCGTTGCCGGTCTCGGCCCGATTTTCGCCCGAGTCACGAGTCACCATTGGTCGAGTCCGAGTCCGAGACCGAGTCCTTGTGGCTCGAGTCCGAGTCCGAGTCCGAGTCCAGAGAAATAGGGACTCGAGACCGGACTCGAGTCCTACAGCACTGATATTATGAGGAGGCATCTTAAATCAAATTGGAAAATTGTAATGATATCATTATCAATAATAATAATGATGATGATGATGATGATGATGATAATAATAATAATATTAATAATAATAATAATTATTATAATAATAATAATAATAATAATAATAATATTGATAATAATAATAATAATAATAATAATAATGATAACAATAATAATGATAATGATAATTATGATGATATTACATGTGTGTAGTAATATTAATGATAGTGATAATAATGATAATGACAATGAAATAATAATTCGTTTTCGAATACAGTAATATCTCATTTATCAGGCCCATAATTCCAACAAAGTCGGGCAACATTTTTCAAAATTATCAGAAAGAAAGGGGCACTTTTCAGGTACTTGTAAAAGTCTGGATCCTGTGCCCCTAGCCCCCCCCCCCACAAAAAAAATCACACACACTCACACACACACGCACACCAGGACCTCCCCACCCCCCTCTGTGCGTGTGTGTGTGTGTGTGTATGATTACTGTTTTAAAATATTTAAAGTGTAAAGAAAATGGGCACTTTCATGGAACAACAATGTGATAGCTGCATGTCCCTTGTTGAATTTACCCCCCCCCCCCTCCCGTTTTTTTTTTTCCTCCTCCTCCGAGTCGTTAATTTTCAAGCCCCTTCCCTCTTCGGAATTCATAGAGACGTCTGGTTTCCTTCCTGTTACAGTATTTCAGCCCCCTGGGTCATTTTCCCCAAATTGGTTTGTACACAGTCAATGCGTCAGTTTACCTACCCAACGCTGTTGGGCGCCCTTCCCCTGGCCGTTCACCTTTTTTTCTTATCTATCTTTGAAAATCTTTATTCAGATTGCAGATTTTGCATTGTATTATTTGTTTTGGATTGAATTATGTATTGTGTTTACAATGTATGAAAAATAATGTATCTCTGTACAATTTTCTTGTCTGAATATCTGAATAAAGACAAAAAAGCATTAAAAAAAAAAGTACCCTGTACAAAATCGGCAGAGTGTCTTATCTTCCCTTTTCACGATCTTTCACGATCTTTTACTATACGTACGTAGATTGTACCATATGCGCGCATACTATGGGTACGGTCAGGGTACGGTACAGGTACGTATGGATGAAATCGGTTGAAATATTAATCACTTGAAGGGCCCATTATCGCAAAATTTAGCATGCACCCATAAATTTTACAATTAGGAAAGCTTTGCCAACACACGCCTATGAATTTTAATTGACATCTATATTATAAAAAAAAAAAACATTTCTCACCGCCATAAGGTTTGGCAACATGAATTAATGGTCTTAGCTGAGGGTGCTATTTTTTTTTCAGGGAGCAGGGATAATTGACCCTAATGGCCTCTCGAAAATGAACTCAAATTTTTCGATCATTCTTAAATTCGTTTATTTCAAACTCTAAGGAATGTTTGCTATAAAAATATGCTTGTCTCATAATAAGATATAGGTCAATTTTACAATATAAGTGACAGCAAAAGATATATGGTAGGCATATAAGTCAGAGGACAAGTTTCATTTTTCATTTTGTTTTTGTTGTTTTTATGTTGCTACTGTTGTTTGTTGGTTCTTGTACAATTATTATCAATGCATGATAAAAAAAGGCCCCAGACTGGATCATGGTGAGGGGGGGGGGGGGGTGTTATAATTTTACATATTATGTTATATTTCATATAGTACTGAACCTATATTTATAAATATGCTTACCTTCCATTTTAAAGATGGACCTTTCACTGAATGAACTTGTATGCCGTAGAATAAATGTGTAAACGGTACAAACTATAAAATTCCCTGTACGTGCACTGAAAAAAATCATCATTATGTGACAGCCAATGATAATCTTAAACTTTTGGAATACATTTATGTTGTCATTTATATTTGATGTCATATACCAGGTACGTTATATTGTACTTTTTTATGTATCCTACCTGCTTATGTACATGTAAAATACCTTCAAATGTAAATATACTCCATCATACCACTCAAACTTTATTTTCTTCTTATACGGAAATGGTTTTGATGTAGTCTATGCCACCCAAATTCTTTTCTTCTTTCACATGCAGAATGCTTTTGAATGTACAGTTTAGTCTATGGTATTCCAACATGGCCAAGTTATGGATACAAAGCATGGGTAATTCTTATTTCAGTGCAGTTTTGGACTTTGATTTCAGTTTGTATTGTAACTTGATAATACAGTGGTTCTTAACCAATTTGTCCGACAAACCCCCCCCCCCCCCCCCAGGAAAAAAAAAGTACATAGAAATAAAAGTGTGGGCCACAGTATTATCCTGACCTTGAGTGCACAATAACAATTTAGTAAACCCCCTTTTGTCACTGGACCATTGTGAATGGGGAGGGGGAGAGGGGTCATCACATCCTATCACACATATGCCCCCCAACACCCTTTTCCATCCTCTAGTGATTCCCCTGAACTGAATACTTTATATTGGGGGGGGGGGGGGGGGCTGCAATGAATCCTCCAGTCTGTGAGCAAGAGTATATCACTGCAATAGTAACTAAACACAAACACCATTAATTTGAGAGAGAAAGAATTTAATCAATTTCAGCAATCATAAGGAAATAAAACTAAGAGAAAAATAATAAAATTTTAAAGTAAAAACACAGATCACGATTCTTCTTTTAGTCAGTTCCATTTTCATATACATATACTTTTCAGCAAAGAATTTACTCTTTACTTTTTTTGTAAAACAATTTTAATCATGATAGGCTGATAAAATAAGGTGTTTTATTTGCAATCTGAATGAGTGAATGTAAATAAAGCCAAGACAGACAATTATACTTTGACAGGCACAGCAGCATAGCCAAGTGGAGGCCTGGGGGAAATGTGACCCCTCTCGCTCTCCCACTGAAAAAAGGTCCAGGCTATGCCACTGGACAGGCACTCATACTGCATGCATGTAGAAACATTCCTGACAGACATATTGTAACAACACTTTCAATGAGAAATCAAAAATAAACTTTTTCTTTATAGGTTGGAGGTTTCACAAACATCTGCCAAAATGGTGTTTGGTTTATAGATAGATCTTGGACTTAACAATATAATTGATTGTTAAATGAGTTTCTCAGAAAACAATGATACTGAAACCACAATATGTCTTGATTTTAGAGTTTACATGACCTACCACATGACAATGAATTATCATTTTCCCCTAAAAATACATCTTTCATTACTTAATCAATGTGTTCAACTGTAATTATCACTATTTTTTTCAAGACAAATCTTACCTTCCATTATCCAAAGATAAACGTAAGATTGATGTCAATTTAAAAAGAATGTTCTAAAAATCAAAGCCTAATGACAGTTCATAACCATCTTTATACAAACTAATAAATAACATTAGTATTATCTAATTTATCTACATAAACTTTAATTGGAAGTGAAATCAACAACACAAACTTAAAATGAAATATGAACACAATTTCCCCTCTATAAATATTAGTATTACAAATAATTTGAAATGTACATGTATTGCAAACAGTATCTAACTACATGTAGGTCAATAGTTCAAAATGAAAAATTTAGGATGAAAGGAAAAACTACAAAACAAAATATGACTGGAATAATATTTTTTTAACTAGAGAATGAATTCTCATACAATGATATGAATGTAAGAGACAGGGGCCTTGAAAATTATTTGATTCAATAGTCTCCCATAATTAATATATTCTTTTCTTTATTCTGTTGTGCTTCATGTTAATTTGTTACTTCACAGATTAACACTTATATTCATTAACTGAATATTGTGGAATATTTCTTTGAAACAAAATGAAAAAGCAACAACAAATCAAAGTAATAACTATACAGTATGCTATCATGATTTAATTTTACAACACAATTAAAAACAACTTGAAATTCATGTTTTTCCTAACTATCTGAATTCTTTTGTTGAGTCGTACAAAATGTATAATGTATAGAAATGTACAAACTCCTTTGACACAAATTTTGAAAATATGGATAGACTTCTTAAATTCTGTAATGCTATATGTAAGGTGGATTGATATAAAATCCAAGCTCTGCCCCATAACAAAGAACTACCTACTTACCAACACAAATAATCTCCAAGTCCAATTAATCCCTTGTATTCTCTCAGTCCATTGTGATTTAATGCACACACAAGTACATAATCATATTGGTTTCACAAATCATAAAGTTATATATGTATACATGTATATTAAAGGGACCTCACACATTAAAACCCTAGCATGAAAAAAAAAATCTATCCAATCCATGGCAATATTTTTGTATCATAATAATCATATATTTTTATAATCAAAATGTGAAAGGAATTGGCAGGATCAACATCCTGAAAGGAGTAGGGCTACATATCTAAGATGGGTTTTTTTAGCCATTAGCAGGCTTTTGAAAGGTGTTTAATTCCAAACAGGGCTTACATACATTTAACTGTCTTAAAAATTGCTGATTAAAAACTCACAAAAAGTGCCTTTGAAAATGTGTTGCAGCTACAGTCAGGCTTTCTCCAATCTCAAAAAAGTAATCAAGAATCAAAAGACTTTTCTATGATGTCAAACATACTTTAGATTCTGGCTTGAGTAGCTCTGAGTATCAAAATACAAAAATTCATACTACAAATGGGGTTTGCAGTACATGTATATCCATTAACGAGGTACCTATAAAGTACAGATATCCAATACTTCCAAATTTGCATTTTACAGCTAAAAGATAATCATTCTGAAATCCTCAAATCTTGTACATTGACTACAAATTTACACAATTTGCCAGCTTTTTAAATCAAAATAATTAGTGCTTGATAAACTGACTCTTTATATTTTAAACCCATACCATACTTCTGAGATTACACTGAAATCACTGGTAATATTTCAAATATATACAGACTCTAAAATTCATGCAACAGAATATCTCTCGCGGAAAGAAAAGAAATCACATCATTTTATTGCTTGACAATAGGTAGGGAGAAGGAAGTAAGGGTCTAAGTGTATCACAACAGAAAGACAGTTTTAAAAAAGCAAGTTCAAATCAGAAAAAAGAAGAAATTTTCCAATCATTTCTCTTTTCTGACATCTTTAATTTCTCATTAAGTTTCAATCTACAAGAGAATTTGAGCAGTTCATTACTCTTCTAACAATTTTTGTAATTTTACAGTATACTTTGAAGTAACAAAACTTACCGGTAATCAAACTTTGGTAAAATATACAATCATTTAACTATGATTAATACTTGCAGCAATGAGGATTTGTTTTGAGTACATGAATATTTGGTGTTGGGAAATGTATTAAATGCATTACTATAAACTCAGAAACTTTTATGACATGAAACTTGCAAATTGCAAAATTCAATGTTGTGAATCGATCATTTTGTGGCATGAAGCTTACATGAATCTCGACCACTCCTGAAATTTGTGAAAATTTCTAGTTTTACAGTAATTTTTTTTTCAAATCCCAGAAAATACTCATAACAGCATTCAGGGTAAAAGCTGCTACCTCATCTATATAGTAAAATATTTGGGGTACAAGATAAAGTTATTCCTATAATATAGAGGGATCATTTTACTCCTGAATGTCATAGTTGTTCTAATTTTGTAAAAATAGAAATCACAAGAAGGGACATGCCAATTTAAAACAAGAGGGCCATTCTCAAAGTTCATCACGGAATGAGTACCGATTTTCACTGGGCATGAGCTTGACAAACTGGCTTTCGGGAGGATCGGTTTTGACGGCGCCCCCTTGAGTCGGAGACTTGGGTGAGCCTGGAGCTGTGTTCTGCTGGACAGGGTCAGGGCCATGATGAAACTCTCGATGGAGTTTGCCAGAGTGCAGGTCTTGCACAAACTGCTTCAGCTTGCCTGGCACACTGGAGGAATTATAAGGAGTTCAGCAAAAAAAGAACAAATTATAAATCACTGTTTCAGTTTTCAAATTTTTAACCATAATAAGAGGATATGATACACTGTCAGTATTTAAGATGGGTTCTCTAAATAAACATTAACAACTTTTACCCAGCAGTGGTATACAGTTAATTGTTTTCACATAGCACAAGCAAGAAGCATGATGGCTCAGTGGTACAGCAGTGGTCTCGTAACTGGGAGGACCCGGGTTCGAAACTAAGTGGATGTGCCAATGCCCTTTGGTAAGGCATTTATACTCATTACCAAGTCCCTGGGAGAGGACTTAAAGCTGTCAGTCCCCTGATTGCTTACTAACAAGCATACACATGCTTTCTTAGCTGTCATGTAAAATAAACCATCAAAACCTTTTGTACACATCCCTGTGAGTGACATACATAGGCCATTTCGTAGACTCAAAGATAATACAGTGTTGGTCAAGGTCATGGATTTTGTGAAATTGTCTACTTCATTAGGTCAGGGCTATCTATTCGCAAAGATGTTTTCTGGTCTAATATTAAATTGCCTCCTTTTAAAAAAGCAAATAACAAGGATCTAGGAGACTTGTTGTGTAAAACATATGATGCATGTCTTCATTCATTCATTATACACTATCAGCTCTCGATGCACCTGTGTGCACCTATTGTAATCAACCTGACAGTTTCGAACAATAGATGCATACAGGCTCATCTCATGCTGACAGAATAGTATGACAAACTTGTTCACATGCATCATCTGTATAATATTTCATGATTACTGACAAATTACAGACAATAATATCACTGAAAAGAACAGATGATACTCACGTTAACTCTTTGACATTAGGGAAAAGATACATATGTCTGAAGCTATCTATAGAAATAACTGGCAAGTCTTTAGGGGTTTTCCCTAAATGATGTAAGGGGTGGGTGAACTTTGTGCCATCTGCTGTCAAGAAATTCATATTGCCTGCAATAGAGAAAATAAAAGGAAATTCAAAAAGAAAGTGTGTCGATAAACCACATGACCTTACAAAATATATTATTACATATATAATATATTCTCCTTCTGTGTTTCAATACTACAATTTTGAATCTTTGCCGCAAATACTATTGGAGATTTTTTGTATTACTACGTAAATTACGTAATAATGATGCGCGTACATTACTTTTTTCTTGTCTTTATCCATCATTTTTATCGTAAAGCGTGCGCATCCTCAGTCAGATCTCTAAAAGACAAGGTTTCTAAGCAACCTATATCTGACTGAGGATGCGCGTGCTATAACTATTTCAATTATTTGTGTGATACCGTATCATTTATTGTTCTCAAGAAGATGCCGGGGAGCTTCGAAAATTTGAGAAAATAAAACATCAAACTTACTGGGTACAATGCATTAACTGTGTTTTTGTCTTTGTCTTTGCCTACGTCAATGCCAGTACTTGAAATATATATATATATATATATATATATATATATGTACAGCCCTGGAAAAAAATATTAGATCAGCTACATTTGGGGGTATGTAAGTAGTGTTCAGTTCATTTTCTATGGAAGTAAGAAAATTATTTTTAACGGCTAATTCATTATAAATGGACAACAATTCCGCAGTACAATTACCTCTAAGACAATTACCCAAGGGCTATTACCATTAGGACAACTACAGCTAGAACAAAATGCTCCAGACAATTTTCCCAGACAATTGCCCCCTCCTCGTTCTTTCTCATGAGAAAGGGTTATGGACCACCTAATTGACTATAAATATACAACCGGGCATACTTTCAAGTTCCTGGATGATTATCCCCAGACCACTACTGCCAGGACCTTTATTCCAAAATCCTTACCCCTGGAGAATATCCCCAGGACAGGTACCCTCAAAGATATTTACATTCTGCTAGTTGATCAGAAGTATTTATCTCTAATTAGGAGGGCCCTTAGATGTAATTGTCCTTTAGGGATATTTGTTCAGTGGTAATTGTCCTAGGGGTAATTACCCTGGTGATAATTTTCCGAGGGGTTAGTTATTGTAGGAGGTAAATGCACTGGGGAGTAGTCATCCACTCATTATGTTTTAATTAGTAGTAATTGTTTGGAAAGTTCAGTTACTAATGTAGCCAACACTTTCCATATAGGCCTTTAAAAGAAGCTGGTCTAATACTTTTTTTCCAGGGCTGTATATGTGTGCACATGAATGGTATCAATCATAGTTGCTTTCTTTCAAAGGAACATTTCAGTCTCCTAGCAGCTAAACATAAATACTTTACAGAAGGATCAGCATTAGCTCCAAAGCTGTCTGGAAACTACTACATACCTTCTAGCTTTATCTCTGGCAATATTACCAGTGCATAGTGCATTTTACAGAATAAATCCCGCAATAATAATACCTTTGTTGAGAAACACAACTGTATATAAAATGCCTTGTCTAAGGACAGACACCAAGATTCTAACCCTGGACCTTTCCATCGATAGTAAAATGGAACTACTATACCACAGTTCCCCCACTTTTATGGTTAATGAAAAGGGGTAAGGTAAAGAATAACAGATCTTACCTCTTTCTGATATAAGCTCTCTTAAAACCATATCATTGAATTGCCTGACTATTTCTGTATCCTCCGGATCATGGAATAGAATTAAGAAAGGTAGTCCTTCCTCGGTTAACTCCTAAGGTAAAATATAAAAGCATGAAAGATCAGATAAATGCCATGTCCCCTTTTTGGCAATTAATTTATTTTCCTAAAACTATAACAATCTTAAATAAATTATTTTCAATTTTCTTTTCAAGAACCTAACCTATGCATGTTTCTATTATATTTCCATATTTGCATTATCCTGAAGTTCAGGATTCATCCAGCCATGTTTCACCTTTTTCTTCTCTCTCTCTTTTCCCTCCCTAAAGTTGGTTTCGATCTCATTTGTCTTATAGTAAATTTAAGTCCTTCATTTTTTTCTTTCTTGCAATTTTTTTTCTTCCAGTTATTGTTTCTATTCCTTTTCGATATTTGCTCTCTCTTCACCTTTCCCCACTTTATATCATTTTCCATTGTCCAATAAAACACCTCAACTTCTCCTCTATAAAACATACCCTTCTATCCACTTGCTAAATCCAAAGAAAGTGTATTCCTACTTCTTACAATGCCAACTAGTTTATGAGAAATTACTAATGAAATCAAACAGAACTATGATTCCATATTTTACTATAAAACTGAACACATAAAATAAAGTGATTTTCACTCAATACACCTGTGATGTGCAAGTTCATTTAGTTAGCCAAATATGATTATTCTAAAATGTTCCAAATAATATTTAAAGGCCAAGTCCACACTAATATCAAGTTGATTTGAATAAATAGAGTAAAATTAAACAAGCATAACAGTGAAAATTTCACTGAAATTGGATGTAAAATAAGAAAGTTACGGCATTTTGAAGTTTTGCATTATTTCATGAAACAGTGATATGCATAACATGGGGGGTATGCAAATCAGTGAACCGATGTCACACACTCAGTTTTCCTTATGTATTTTATTATATGAAATTTCAAATATTTCAATTTCATGGATGTGATAATAAAGAATCTCTCCCTTGTATCAAAATAAGTTACAATAATGATGATTTTACATGTTCCATAAGGAGTCAAACCATGTTTTACATTATTAGAGCAAAAAATTGAAATATATATTTCATATAATAAAATACATAAGGAAAAGTGAGTGTGTGACATCATCAGTTCACTCATTTGCATACTGCCCATGTTATGCATATCACTGTTTCAAGAAATAATGCAAAACTTCAAAATGCCGTAACTTTCTTTCTTATTTTACATCCGATTTCAATAAAATTTTCACTGTTGTGCTTGTTTAATTTTACTCTATTTATTCTAATCAACTTGATATTAGTGTGGACATGGCCTTTAAAGCTACCAGGTAATGGGAAAATATAACAAACTCACCTCTCCATTTTCAAATGTGATTTCCCGAACCAGTGGAATACATTTGTCCGAGGACCACGCTCTTAGAAGTTCTACATTGGTCATGGAGCCAAGAAATAGCATGTCTTGATCTATAGACTGTCAAGGGAAGAAATAAATCGAATAAATATACACAGTGAGATAGGGTCTACTTCACAATTATCTAAAAAAAAGAATTAATATTACATTATATGTAATTTGGGAAGCCATATTATGTCTTACTCTGTAGCCTAATTAGATACATGTATATTGTTAAACCAAATACAAGTAAAAACAAAAATATGTTGTCAGAGAGAAGTAACCTCTTTGCATGAAAGAGAAGGTTAAGTTCTGGGAAAGTAAGCTTTCTCATTCTCTTTATGTCAGTTTGGAAGATAATAATAGAAGAAATGTCCCCCGAAAAGGATTGGTCTTCATATGCCCTCTTATTCGAAATATGACAACAAATAGCTGAAATGTTCGGGCTGAACATTCATGCCACATACCCACAGTCCCACATACCCATTTCTATGTGAAGTGCACGTGCTTTTCAGCCAGACTGCGCCAATTTCTTATCATATTAATGATTCCAAAACTACCAGTGTACACCAATACTTGTGCAGACATTATCAACCTTCCCAAGTGCTTTAAGACAGTTTCTTTCACAGGGTAATCACATGACTATAACTCTCCTTTTTCTTTAAACCATTATATTCTTAAAATTTCATAAAAAGAATTATTATGTGTGTGCAGTCCGATATACCCATTTCTGTGTGTGGTGGATGTGCTATTCAGCGAGATTGCGCAAATTTCTTATCATTTTGAAGATTCCAAAACTACCCAGTATACACCAATACTTGTGTAGACATTATCAACCTTTCCCAAGTGCTTTGAGACAGTTTCTTTTACAGGGTAATCACATGACTAAAACTCTCCTTTTTCTTTAAACCATTATATTCTTAAAATTTCATAAAAAGAATATTATCAGCTGTACATTATGATTATATCACTGGTTTTGGGATCAAGACCCATTATTGATTTAAATAATTCAAGGATTTTTAATGCTTTAATATATAGAAACGTCATGAAAATGGACACAGGGCATGACCATTTCTTTTTTTTTTTTTTCTTTTCTTTCTGCACATGTATCTGGCATGATTAATCAAAAGTTATTTAGTCAAACCACATAATATGGGAAACTGTCCCAAATGGTTTTAATTTGAGAAAAATCACACTGGCTCGTATTCATAAAGGCAGAGTATGTCAAACCTGGTTTAACTTAGTCCACTGATTATGGAGTGCCAAGTGTCACCCTCTGTATTCCGTACAGATCATTACATTTCTGTAACAAAATTACTTGATTTTTGTTTGCTAATTTAATTACAGAATGAATGCAATATTTCCTAGATGAAAAAGTTGACACTAAGCCTTCCGTAATTCACAGGCCAAACTCTACCCACTTAGTGGGCGTTTAAACCTGGACTAACATTCGTCCACTGTTTTAAATGCCAGCCAATGTTCCTCGGAGCGGTCAACTTACCCTTGGAGGACGAAACATGATGCTATTTCCAGGGGCCAATTCTTTACTGAAGGCTTCTCTGAAAATCCCAAACAAAATGGGCGAAAGAGACAATGTAATCATACTGAGTGGCACATAGATCATTGAATCAGTTAACTTCACAACTAACATGTGTTGATTGGGTGTGGTACAAATATCATTGACCCTTCAAAATTAAGTTGAATCTTTAAGTTGAAACATTTGTGCTTGAACTTTGTTTTGGAATAGTGATGAAATGCACATTAGAAGGAGAGGAACGTTACTACAGCAACCACTTGAATACAAAGACCAACTGTCAATTAAAAGTAACAGATAGTTTTGGGAAGCCCTCAAAAACTTTTTATGAGATTTCTTTGATTTTACTTAATAGCAGGGTACTAACATAACTAAGATGCTGTGAAGTTTTTTACCTCCTCAAGTGAAATATTTATCGAATGAGAGGTGAAAAGTAATAAAAATCCCTGGCCCCAAAAAGAGGGGATGTAAATTCAAACAACGGCCACGCACACTACTCACATGAGGATTGCTGTGTGTATAGAATACGCCACACATAGTGCAAAGCACTGGGTTTATTGTGCAGGGAACCTTCGGGTGGCTATGGTCTTAGCGTGAGGCAGTGAAAAGCCGTTACCAAGCGTTTCTTACAGATATTTGCACTACAATTTGTTCGAAATCGTGAATGGAATGTTAAATAATCTCGTACATGCGTCTTATGATAAAAGGAGAATAGTATGTGACTATTTCAGATAAGTTTCTTGCCAGTATGATTTTTGCTACCGAGACTGTCTATCAGCTTTAAGACAACAAAAAAACATGAGATACATGTAGTCTGTGTAGTCTGTAACTCTGTGTCATATAAACACAGTGATCACAGGGTGGGAGCTCACGCTCTAAAATGTCTCACAAACTCAAAGTTCTTAGTCCGTGCGTCAATTAGGAAAGTTTATTTCTAATATTCTCCTTGTTAGCAAAAGTTATTCTTGTGATGATGTGACAGCAGGGAACAAATACGTCTACAGAGATTTTTCTAAGGGCGATTAAAACGTCTAGTGAGAAGGACTTTAGAATATCAACTTTCCATTACTTACCCAGATCCAGCATAGAAGGTGCAGTCATCTCGAAGACCATTGGCTACCTTCCTAAAGGTGTTGTATTCTTGGTCATCGTAGCTCTTGAAATAACCAATAACCTTACGTTTGGTTTCCTGTGAAGTATGAAATGGAAATGATGCAAGACACTCCACTAAAGGGCCTTAAATCATATGCATGGAAAGATTATAAATGTTTGAAGGAAAAAAGTAAAAGAAGGGCTCATGAAATACTGGTTCCGTTTTCATGAATTAGAAAACACGCTACAGATATCTGTTCTCTATTCTCATTTTCTTTCTCACTATTTGTATTAGAGTACTTATGTTAGAGGTGTAGCTTGGAACCAGAACCAGTCTTAAACTTGCCAGACTGAGGGTTTTCAGCCGAGCCAGACACGAGCCAGACACGAACCAGACTAAAACTCTAATTGGGTCAACTTGGTAACAGAGGTCTGGTAGAAAAAAGTTGTGAAAAGGCTTATTTTTTGTCATTTTATCACTCAGAAAGTGTATTTTTCTAAGAAATTTGTGTGTAGATAGGCATATCTGCCTAAAGTGTATTGAAATATGTGTTACAAAGCCCTCTAGGGAAGAACAGACATTTTTTGTTGGCAATATTTTCATGACAGACTGAACTATGTTCCCTAATGAGTTAGTGGACCGGTCCAGAACACGATAAGGATTTTTAGAAGTTAACGAGCCAGACCAGAGCAGGACTTTGGGTTGCGAGCTGCACTAACTTATGTTTACACAATTCATACAGGCATTATGCCACAGAAAGGCAACTCTGTTTGTCGTAAATAAAGTGGGATAAAAATTAATCTTATTCTGAATCTGAAATTGTTCTCTGACTTCCCTTCTCCTATTTCATGTATTTTCTCATCATCCTGCTTTTCTCTCTTTTTCATAATCATTTTTTGTCTGAACCTTCTTATTCCCCCTTTTCTCTTTTCTCCTATCCTAGTCCTCTTCTCCATTTTCTCCCCTCCTTTGTTCTATCGCTCTCCTTCTTTGTGATCTCTCTGCTTTGCTCAATGTGAGGTGAACTAACATGCAGATTTTTTCCCCACATCTAGAACTGCCCTAATATATTTGAAAGGTGTCATAAGTCAGCAGCACTATTAATTCAGTATTAATGCTATTTTTCTGTTACAGTAAGGGGTGTTATATATTGTAATTAAATAATTTGAATTATACAATCAAGTACCTGTAAAAATCCAAAATCTGATAACCTAACAAGCAACCATATCTAAATAAAAGGTACTTCAATGGATACATTCCATCTCTACGTGCAGGCACAGAGATACATATTTAATGAACTATCATTGGGATGTCATTCCTAGATATCATGCTCTTTAAAAAAAAAAAAAAATTAAATGCACTTTTTAAAGGGCGATAAATTATCCAAAAATATTTTACTTTATAGATTTGGGGGTTCCACAATAAATGCAGTTTAAATATCATCTTCAAATACTGTATACACCATATATTTCACGGGGGTTTTATTTTCGCGAATTTCGAAAATCGTGAGTAGCTTGCGAATTTAACAACACCCCGCCAAAATATTGCCAACATTAGAAGTCGGTTGAATTTGTTGTCTCCTGGTCAGAAATTCACCACTTCGTTTTGCAAAAGTACATCATCACCGCTGTTTGTAGATTTGAGAATTTTCCGACCGCGAATTCAACCACTCGCGAAATAGTCTGGTTAGTCCTATTCGCGAAAATTTATGGCCGCGAAATTTATGGCTTATACAGTAATGCTTGTGTAAAGAGATAACAAGTTTATACATGTATCCAAAATTACATTTTAAATACAGGTAAAAGCGATCTGTAAGTAGACTATTTGACACACTTGTGTACACATACAAGCACTAACTTATATTTAACTCCCATGGCGGCCTTGATATAATATCAATTTTATGCTCTCTAATCCTTAACCATCTGGGGCCAGTTTCTCGAAACCGTCATAAGTCTAAGTTCATGGACATCCCATAGAAACGCGTGTTGAAGAATTAACACGCATTTCAATGGGATGTCCACAAACTTAGACTTATGACGGTTTCGAGAAACTGGCCCCTGAATATCTCATATGCTTTTTGGTGGGTGCTTTCTTGTCTTCTAACAATATACAGGCATGAAAAGTGCTGTTAAAAAAAAACACTGAAAAACTTTCGCGAACCAAAGCGAGGGAGCGAAGCGACCGAGCGGGGGAGGGTGTGGGAGGGGGGTATCCCCCCTCCCACGGTAGGGAAATTTTTCAAATTTGGGGTTAAGAATTGTGCAATCTAGTGCATTCTGTGGTGAGATATTTAACCTCATATTCAATGAGAATCTGGATTAAGATAGCATAAGTCATACCCCAAAACAGGCTCTGAATACACATTTTTATCAATACCACCGAATGTGTTTAATGTGTATTATGTGCAGAGCACTTTCATGAATAAAACTGAGCTGAATAAGCAACAAATGGATTTTGCCTCTCCTGTATCACTATCTCTTTCGATGATGTCTTTGCGCTTTATTTTGAGGCCACAGAATGCCATGATTTCAGTAGTGTTGACGATGTGTAGTTGTTGTGACTTCGTGCCGTGCGTTCAACACAGCCGCCGTGAGCGATCAAAATATCTCATCGTCGATGATCACACACCTTGCAAAATGCATGCCGTTTACTTTTTTCCAGATGCCGGGATGAAGTCAAACTTTAGTCTTATCCACAATCTTGCTATAAAACTGGGTATTTCCAAGGCTTATCCTTTTAATATTACAATCCAACTCGGCAAAAGACAGATCATTCGCTCACTTGAAACATCACGTCGCGACTGCACTGGCAAACACATGTGCACTGCACATGCGTTGTGTGACTGTGTACATGTAATAACATGCATTTGCTTGTAGTATGAATAGCCTTCCGCCTTCATGCGAGTGCGCAATTACGGGCGGGGGTATTTTGCGTATGCACACAAATCCTCTGCGGTTATTAGGCGATCCCTTCGCATGCACGTAGAGAGCATACACGGACACGAGGTGCAGTGCGAGTATGTATGTGTAGTAAGTTAAGGGATCGCCTCCGATTCCGTCTTTATTGCATGCCCATGTATTACTGTGTATACACGATGGCATATGCGCGGAAATTGGATTTTTTTTAATGGAAAAGTGAAATACGCGGAAAAAAATCTAGGATCGGAGGAAAAAGCGGAAATCCGCGGATACGCGGAAAATTTTCATGCCTGAATATAAATACTTTTTTTGGGGGGGGGGGGGGAAGAGTAGGTAACTGATGCCCTATAAAGATGTGATACAGCCCATGTTGAACCAACCTTGAAATTGTATAATTTTTTGTGGAGTAAACCAAATGAATTTATGTATCCTTTTGGGGCTTTGGCAGTCACTGTCTACAAGCATGTTTTCCAAACATGATATAATAATAGTCAAATTTTTGTTCTCTCATTTTTAAAGTCTTTCCTTCATCTTTTTTCTTTGTCCTCATCATTTTACACACCAAACAGATCTTTGTTTATAATGCCACTAGCCCACTATAGCTACTGTAAAACCAGAAATTTTTCGCGTGCATGAAATCTTCGTGAATTTCGCGAGTGGTCAAGATTCGCGAAAGTTTCATGCTGCAAAATAATCAAATCACAATTGAAACAACATAAAATCATTGCAATTTGCAAAAGTTTCTTGCAGCAAAAAATTGGCTGTCATTAACAATTCACGAAAGTTTTATGTCACAAAATTTTCTGGTTTTACAGTATGTTAACAACATTAATTGTTAAGCAAAACCTCTGAAGCCCTAGCCTGTTTCAAAGTGGAATTAGGGTTCCCTGCTCTCAATGAAACGGTGGTATACAGAGTAGAGAATATAAGTAGACCAACATCACACTATTTTTGTTTTTCTAAGGATAGATCAGTGGGCGATATTGTAACTGGGGTGGTTCCTGCTCAACATTTACACAACATTAAGTTATTCTTTCTGCTTAAGCAACATGTCATTGCCTATTTCAATTTTAACAGGCACCTTCTGGCAGGCCGACAATACCATCACTTTAATATTGCTAAAGTGGGCACTGTGGGTGAGTGGTACAGACTACTTACATCTAGACCTGAAACTTCATCTGGACTTGTGAGCCTAATGACTGGGTCTTTCAAGTTTTCCCTGACGTGTGAGACAAAAGCATCCTTCGACCTTTGTGACCTGTACTCCCGTTTAGCAAGCTGACCTCCTCTGAATAACTTCAGGGTCGGATACTTGGATATGTGGTACTTCTTGGCGAGAGTCGCTATAAAGACGAATGATTGATTAATGAAGTTATGTTATCAGGGAGTGTTTAAATTTTATTTGTTATCACTTGACTGAAATTATACATGTAGATATGAAACCAAGGGGAATGTGGGACTTTTATCATTGTATCCTATCTAAGGGACTTGGTAATTAAAGATATTGTCAAGACATCATCTTTAACCTTAAGATTACCAATGAGCCCTAGCCTATTGACTTGAATTCCAACATAAAACCTATTACTTCTAAGACCATTGTACTAACTTAGCTATCATAACTCCAATTCAATCAATTGCAATCAATACCTGTATGTTTTGCCCAAAACAAACTTTTGATGTAGAGTCACAGTGAAGAGTGAATCTCATCTTTTGATAATAAATTCAAACACGGTTAGGGTATAACTTTAACTCTTTCAGTGCCGATGTCACATATATGTGCCAGATAGACTTGTCATTTTCATTCACCAAAAAAAAATTGAAAATTAAATTAAATTTTTGTAAATATGTCAAACAGAAATATATATTTCTTGTTCTTGTGCGCTTAAATTAGCGCATTAGCAATATACTCAAAGACAAAGAAAAAAAATCAGCTAAAGTTATTGTTAAAAAATCCTTTTTTCTTCTTCAATTTTTACAAAAACTTTTGAACAAAGATTTCACTTGCTCATCATGTCATTAATCACTTAGGGATAATTTAGTCAAAGTACAATAGTTAGACGGTACCTTTAATGGGACTAGGAGGCAAGTGACAACAGCATACAGTAAATACACAGACCTGTCATAGACTTATGGTTATTGGTTTCTAGTCAACCAACACCAGCTGCCACATTTCTATTTACATTGGTTTATTTCCCCTTAAAAATGTATCCCTCTTGATAGCTTTCAGAATATAATTAATATATCTCATAACTCTGACTTTGTGGCCAAAATGATCCTCCAAACAATGAAAATAAATAATCAGAGTCTGAAATTTACATATAGACAATTAAGAGTGAGCTGAATAGTCATTCCAATATTGTATTCTATGACCCTGTTTCATAAACCTTTACCAAAATGACAACTGCCAATTAAATGCAATGATTTTAGGTGCTATCAATAATATTCATTTGTTACCATCAAGCTTTATTCATGGGCAAAGATTGAAAGTTAAATTTTTTTTCCAAAGGGTGAAGTATATTTGATAATTCTGTTTCACTTTCAATATTCTAGACTTGGTAGTCATAATTTCATTCACAGGGGAAATGTACATTCTACTTAAAAGCCAGGCTTAAAAGTTCCTCAAAGGAACTAGAACATGCTTTAGCCTATTATCTGTGTTCCTTTAAAACTTGTTTCTCTGAGAACAAGCAGATTTCCAAAGAATACATAAATCATGAAAAACAAGAGCAGAATCTATCACACATTCAAACATGGGCATACATGTATATGCTCTGTGAATATGAAATTCGATACGAATTATCTTTGGTATTAAAGTGTATACAGAACAGTTATCATTCCACACTGTAATTAATTACGATAACCACCATTTGATCACTAATTATCCTGACTCAATAAATTCATTACATGCTCTAAAGCTCTGAGCGGTGACTACACAACCCACATGGAGATAAAGCCTACTCACGATATTTGTCACAGTCGAGACCTCCAAAGACAACTTGACCCTGACCAGTAAACTCTTGTTGGGCAACTTTAGCAGCCTCCTCAAAGATGGGCTTCAACATCTGACTGAATCTACACCTGTATCATCAAGTTAGGAGAGGGTGTTACCGAGGAGAGGACAAGGATTGAGAGGGAGACAGGAACAGAAAGGGGAAAATGGAATGATAAATATTATATGTTGATACAAAAGAAAAAAAAATGAAGCACTTTTCAAAGCAGTACATGTACAGACAGTATTGTATATATTTATGTACCTCTTGATTCTCTAAACAAGATCTACATGTATATGTCCAGTTGGCAACAGTTTTTTTTTTTTCCATTTCATCAAATATCCGAATGCCAATTCACATTTTCCAAAATAATGAAGGATATATTCACACAAAATCAGGTATTTGAGTCTACTACTTAAATGTAAATATGTTGTTTATCATACTGCCTTGTGCTTTGCACTGCACCAAATTACTGTGTGTCCCTATTTTGTATTAAATTGTACATTTGCTGTACTACCATACTGTCAGTAGGCCTATATACATCCAGCATAGTATCTGAATTGTTAGAATGCAACCTAATACTTGTACTTCCTTGTCGAGTTACAAGAAAATATAAAAAATTTCCTGGAAGAGAAATTGATTATGATGTTTTAAAAAATACAAAAGATTTGTAGAAGTATTTATGCACTACATCAACATGGTGAAGCATACAGTATTAAGACGCCAAAGAATAACTTGATAACAAGTTGCCATAACTGATTTGTATCTTTATGCCTTACTATTCTATTCAAGATATTCCACCCAATATATTTCATACATACCCCATTTTTTACCCCCCAAATCAAATGAGTTTATAAAAATACAACAGTGGGGAATAATGCAATATATGAATAATTGTGCTCAAAGACCTCATACATGTAGATATACAGTAATGCCAACACTAATTTGTGATGCATACATACAGTAGTATATGATGAATCACTGATTTCTAATTTAAACAGATATGCTTCAATGGCAGTCTAAAAAGTCTCATTAAAAATCCATTCATTGTTGAAGTTACTTGTTTGCATGTTTACCACTAAATAAATAAATCTGAGCACAGCTGTTAAGCAGACTTGACAAAAGAATATTTTTCTAACAAAGCTAATGGTACAATTTCACATTTACATGTATCATAGCTAACCTAAAACTGAACTCATCCAGGTGTTGCAATTTCCTTATGCACTTATTTCTTTCTTTTTTCCCCTTCGAACATTTTTTGTTTTGTTGTTGTTGTTTTTTTGGGGGGGGCGAAACATTACATGTATACAGAGTCTTGTTTTCATATTTTTTTTTATAAACTAAACACATTTTCGTTCACGTCATACCAGTTGGACTTGGATTATATACTGAACTAGTTAAAATCAAAACCTTTAAATTGGAATTAAAAACAGCTGGGTTGGTCTCCCCCCCCCCCCCCCAAAAAAAAAAAAAAAAAAAAAATATCCTGGTAGGCAGTGACAACAGGTCAGAATTAAGAGCACCAGGCGAAAAAATATTTTTTTTATTTCGGGGGCTACTTTTTGATATCTTTTAAAAATTTCGGGGGCTACTTTTTTAATTACGGGGGCTACAGTTTGTACTTTTTAAGTTTCGGGGGCTACCAATTTTGAGAGCTCTTTTCTCAAATTTTTGAGGGCTACTTCACTGTTCAGCATTCACAACTTTACAACACACAATGTTAATTTCAATTAATTAAGCAGGTTTTCCTCCCTGGTCTGCTGTCACGCTACAGTCTCATTCATGCTAAGTTCAGCTGGTCAGCAACTCAGCATTATGGCATATCATGCAGACTGCAAAAATTTGATTTGACATCAGCCACTCTCTTGAATCTCTCTCAGTCACACTCCCATTTTGGCTGACTCAAAATCGCCTATGCAAAGTTGTGACAAAAAACAAGGTGTGACACCACGCCGATAAATGTTTGTTAAAAACCACATTTCTTATCCCCAGAATAAAATTTGATTATTATCAGAAATTTGAGAATTTTCCGGTCATAATACGAAAGAAGATGAAGGAAATTTGGAATAAAAAAAAAAAACGTTGATAACGTTGGTACTAATGGTACATGTAGGTCTACAATGAAATACTGATGTCATCTGTTGCTATTTATACTTCAGAAATATTGCTATCTCAAAGCCCAAGTCAATGATTTTATCGTTAATGAATTAATTTGGCGGAATTTGTGAAATCCAAGTCGGAAATGGCGTATGCCATCGAAAAAATTTAAGGCATGAACACCGTGACCGCGCGCCTGAGAGATCCCTGGGGCCGGGCCAGAGCAGCGGACAGAAACCACTCGCAATGGCGGGTCAAAATGAGCCCGGCAATACCCCTTTGCGGGGCTCACAGCCTATGCTGGCAGGTGTTGTGCTCTGCTGAGATTGTGCAGAATCGACATGAACGATTTGACCTTACTTTTCATTGTTCCCAACTGAAATACGTCTCACATAGGGGCAGGGCTCTCACATGAATAGTCAAATACAATTCACATTTAATACACAACACAACACTAACAGAAAACAAACAAACAAAAAGAACATTAGCTTTTAATACAAACATGGTACTATTTTCGAATATGCTCCGATATACCGAACGGTACAAGTATATACATGTAGTACAGTACATATCGACGATCGTAAACAATCACAGAAGAATTGCGCTAGCGCGCACTCTCGTAATAATCCGCTGCGCCTAATTCGTCTTCGCTTTCCATGTAGATGAAGGCAGCAGCGAACACAACGGCACTATGAAAGTGTTGCTTATTTCAGTTATCGGAGAGAACGTTACTCTCCAGACCCATACATTTATATATGCTGAAGTTATTGCTACATTGTAATTTGTTTATTCTCAATTTGAAGAGTATATTTGCTGCACAGCGCAAGTACCGATACTCATTACATGTACATTATAGTGATTAATGCGGCGATTCTTGATCTTCAAATTGGCTTTGAGAGTACTGCTAGCACTTGCTCGACGTCAGCTAGCTTACGGTATGTATTCGTGTTGGCTCGTCTATAACGTGGCCCACTATGGGGGCGACTTATCCTGAAAATCTTGATTTTTCAGAATTTCGGGGGCTCTTTCGGTCATTCTGGGTCGAATTCGCCCGCCGCCCCTGTGCATTTTTTCCCTGAAGAGCACTTCTCCTTGGGATATAATTTTAGAAGAGTAAGTTGGTACACAAGTTTGTTCATGTAAAAGTGACAGAAGTAGCTTTAAATTCAACACAAAAAGTTACATACATTGTACATGAAATGCCACTTTTCAACCTTTTTTTTTTTTGCACCCAAGCACATCCTTCATTTTATGAGCAACTTTAGTTGCATGCCTAAAGCAAATGACACTGTTAATCATTAAATGTAGAATCCCCACATGATGACTCAGATGCATTCAATCCCCTACAAAGAATCTTGGCCTTATAATGAAAAGATGTATTTCAACTGCAGATCCTGAGGCATTAGAACTGTGCATTTGGAGGGGGTGTATAAAAGTGTTTGTTATGTCCTTGTATGTCATGGATTTAAACACTTAATGCATATATGTACTCCCCTTTTTCCAGTATTTCTGATGTGAACTTCCACTCATTAGGATATCCATGTACATGTACATGTATGTCCTGGATCTTAAGCTTCATTATGCCTCATGAAGGTCATTGCCCTTACATACGTACATGTACATGTAGTATGTAGGCCAACACATTGTATGCAATGTCAATTTGCAGACAGATTTGTTATTGCACTGCTTATTGATGTGGAAGAATGTTTACCAAATTTATAAAAGTAAAGTTAAGATCACTCTTAAAAATGGGGGTGAGGTACATGTACAGATCAATCACAACTTGCCACTTCATTACATTATAAATCCAATAAGAATCAAGAATATGTTATACATTTATTTTCTGAGAATGCAATGTTGCACTCAATTAACCACATCAACCAAAAGAAATTCTAGTAAGACCCAACCCACAGAATGTGATGATTCCAGGCATTTGTCACAGAGAAGTCAGAGAAGGCCATACATGCACCCAGCAGATAGGAATCAATGTGACATTTCAGTCTCAAACAAATATATATTAGTATTATTCCAAATTCCCAAAAATGAATATTTTCTAAATTAAAAATAAAATGCATGATCAGAAACAAGTATAATAAATTCATCCCCATTCATTTCCTGAAATGTAACTTTGCTTTCATACTAGATTTGTATTGTTTAAGTTGTCCTGTACTTTAAATAAAACATCTTCTTTGGTAATAGTCATAAAAGACTTGAAGGGTATATCACATGCACAGTAGAAGTAAAGCTTGATTATATGTAGTTTGGAAGTGAAAACAAAAATTACATAGAAATGCTCTGTAATACAGTGTGGTATTGCACAAACTGCTCAAGTACTGGTTCATGCTGTATTATAGATTACTGGAGCAATTGCATGCAAACACTGTACATGTACATACATAGGTGAGATACATGCAATTTATCATTCTACTAATAAATCATTTGTGCAGTCATCATTGTACAACATGTATTACTAGTACAGCTACCTTTTTTTTTCCATTTTCTTTTCATGGTCAGCTACACAAATGACAAGGACAATCTTATGGTCTAATGAACATAAAAGTGCATACACACATGATGATGCACTTTGATTTATAAGCAATTATCAAATTGGGAAGGTTGAATAACTACTGGTAAGGGGGGAAATTTGGGGAACAGGCAGTTCATTGAATTTTGGTGAATTTTGGTAAAGCGCATTAAATTACACATATTCCTGTGTGATACAAATGAGCTGAAGCTTCCGATGTAGAGGGAGCACATCTGAAGACCTTTTTTGTTTTTACTGCTCGAGCCTTGAGGACTTACCTATTGAAAACAAACACTCTAAGGTGAATTTTATTGATTCAAATGACATTACAATATCTTAGAACAAATTGAATGATAGATTTCTTTTTTTTTTCTGGATTAGACGTTGGGGGTTATTTATAAGTTCCAACTACAATGTATGTTTTCGAATAGTCAGTGGAAATTTCATTACCCGTGGAGTAACTCTATCGGGTGTGTACTCGAAACGGTAGTATTATGATAACTATTTTGATCACACATATCTTACCAATTGGCGTAAAAGTTGACAAAGACGATCTCGTTGTGCTGCAGAATGGTATCCATGTTGGAGTCCATAAGCTCCACAGTGGCTTGTTGGTTTGTATGGCATACCACACAACAAAGCTGTAAAAACAGATGTACACATGATTAGTACCAGTAGTTCTTCAAGGGATTTTCAATTATTTCTTTTACATTAATAGGTTGAGGTGTACCTTTCCAACATACATGAGGCAAGAGAGCTAAATATCTTCATTTTTACAGCACACCTTCCACAGGAAAAAATAGGAATGTTGTAAGGCGAATTTGGAATACAGTGTATTTGAAAATTTGGAAAACAGAAGTTTTCATAAAAAGAGAGAAATCTAAGACTCATAACATTAGTGTGAAGGCCGAAAAAATGAAGTTTCTTCCAAAATACAAATAGTTGGCAGATCAATGTCTGTCAGACAGAACCATTCACACCTTTATATATTAACCTCAAACGTCATACCACCATGATGTCCTTCAAAGGCCAGTGCATGTGCTCAATTTCATATGAGAGTTTCAAGAGCAAGATCGCTGGTTAAAAACAGAGTGAAAATACCTCTTGATCGAAGTGATAGATATCCTAGAATCAAAGGAATTGTACAGAAATGGGATTTTTACTTATCTTATAATGTAAGATACAAGTATTTTCCCCTGAATTTTGCCACTTATTGTAGCATAGTTGGGCTGCAGCCAAAATTGACATAGCCACACAAACAGATCATTCCATGACTGCAGAAAACAATACTCCTGGCACTCAGCATGTCTACTCTGGCTTTAGCATGGCAAAAATAAGGGTGCTCTCTAGAGCATTCAAGGAATTTCTTCCTACCAAATTGTTATTTTCTATCATGAGAGTAGCAAATTTAGATTATTATTATCCCTATCAGACATGTGAGCTGTGGTTTTATAAAATTGTATTCCCTTGTCTTTGTTAGAGAAAGAGGTGACAATATTTCTTATATCACGCTCTCACACAAAAGCTTATGGAGTTTACGTGTTATAAAACTGGGCAATATAGGCTTGTATTGCCTGGTGGTGCAGCGCTCAGTGCAGTTGGAAAATTGGATTTCCTAATTTTGACAAAAAGGGATTAAATGATGATTTCAGGATCCATTTTATGATCATTTTACCACTTGTTTGCTCTAGATATCTGACGTAGATAATAATAACAATATTGACTGGCCTCTACTTTTGGGAGATATGGCATACATGTATATTGCCTTGTCTTCAACTCGGGCAATATGAATCTAGTTCAGGGAATATATGTTGTATCACACTCAAGGCCAGTCAATATTATATATCACATGTGTCATGCTGCAGCTCAAACCCACAATGTTTGCATGTCAAGTCAAGTGTTTAAACTCCTTGAATAGGACACCTTGGTTATTATTCACTATATGATATTTTCATGAACCACTCAACCAAAACAAAGTCCCCAGAAACTGGTTCTCTCTTTCCAGCAATTTCTGTTCATTCAGACTGTAACAACATGCATGTTCAGATTCTTCTATCCCTAAAGCTAAAATATAGTATTGAAAAGGCTAACACAACATTTTGACAGATTCTTTTCATTTAAGTTTACTAAATGAACAATCTGGAACATTCACTGCTGAACTGGTGTATAAGGAACTCTAAATCAATACAAGCAGGATTTAATTTAATTACATTTGCTGGATTACCTGATTCAGGGACTTTTTAACTATATACTCTGCTACAAATTTGGAGTTTCCAATGATTTTCCCTTTTCTCATGTATGATCTAGCTCGGACTAATCCAGGCTAATACACACAAAGCCTCCATTTTATTCTAGGAATTCAGACAGGAACAAATGTGCAGCCTGGGTAAAATTTTATTTCAAATAACCTTGTATGTGTTATTACCTTGTGACAAAATCTTCTTTTGAACTTTTCAACAAAATTTCAAAAATAATGACCAAAGATCTGCAATTTATTAGTGTTTACATGTACATTCGTTCTAAAAATAAATGTAGACGAGACCCTCTTCAGACAATTTTAGTGACAAGGCAAGGTTCTAGAAATATTCATTTCTACTCAAATGTTATCAAATTGTAACTAAAAAGTGAAACCAACCAATTATGTATTTTACCCCACAATTGATGCATTTATAACTTACCTTTATTTCTCTCTGTTAATATTATGAATAAATCATCTATAGATCGATCTACATGTAGATCTAGATTAAATTTGTGTCCTCTAAAAGTCTGAGTTTGGGCAGAGTTTTTTACCTTTTTGCAATTGTCATGCATAGTGATCTGATCAAGTCTAGATCTAGAGTCTATACAGACTCACTCACACTTATGCAAGGTTATTGGAGATAACCTTGCACTCTGTACCTTCATACCATGAGCAATTGCCTCCCATAGCAAGTGTGTGATATCTTGCACATATATGTGTGCGGCAGAGGAGCTAGATCTCCGACCAAAAACAGCCTGAAAATTTCACTTGATCAAGATGATCAAGATCCTATTAAAGGATCTGGCATGAAATTAGATATTCTATCATTCTAAAATGTATAGAATCTATGTAGAAGGAAGTATTTTCTCAAAATTTTGCCAATTATAATTTATATTGGTGTTTTTACCTCTTCAACTTTGAGGTCGTGACAGGCCGAAATTGACACAGCTCCATATAGTGATGGTCCCATGAGTGATACAGACTAGACTTTTACTGCCTCAAGAAGTAACTTCATTTTTCCATTAGATCCAGTAATACGTAATAAGGTAATATTAGGTAATTGAGCTCCCGGTTTCTCCCACTTACAAGGCTCACACAATGTAGTCTATGCAAGGTTTCTCCAGAATTATTTTTGATACACTTTCAAATTAACGTTAGATCTAACAAGTTACATCCATTAGGAATGATCAAAATTTTTTCTCTTTGGTTTAAATGAACTCAATTAGACTAGCAGTAGCATGACTAGTACATACTACATGTAGGCCTATATTCTGTAGGGCATGAGAAATCATGGTTCCAATACCACATTCCTAATTCCTAAACACATTAAAAATCTGCACAAAATATGAACACATCTTGCAAGTTGCAAATTGCAAGCAGCAAGTGCAAGGCCAGGCCAGGCACCTGCTTCAAAGTTCAAGTTCAACAAACAATAACATGACCCCCAAAAAAGAGCGATCATGAAAAATGATGAAGATAAAATCTAACTTTTACATAACATAGCATTTCTTTCACATACACCAATTACTGATACTTTACTTATCACGTTATCTAAAATTAAGCTAAAATATACATGCTAAGTCTAGTAGTACTAGTACTAGAAGAGCCTAGTAGAGTAGAGGAAATGGAAAATGATCATGAATGAGGAAGCACTTCGCCGGCAATCTCAGCCGGAGCGGCCGGGTTGGTTTCCTTCAGCGAGCGGCTACACACCCACAATTTGCGGCTACCCCGCGATAATGACTCACGGAGGCTCGCTTAGTATTCAATTTTAAGTCAAAAGGATTTCACCAAATCAACTCGAATTGGCTAATTAACTAATGCTCATATTACTCCTTACTCTCAAGACTAAGTAACAACCCATACTTACCAAGAAAATTAAGGTAGAAACGAAATACCGGCAGCCTTTCAAGCTGATAAGAGCCATCTTGGTGATCGTGTCTAGCAACAAACCAGCGGCAGCCACGTTATGCCAGGTGAGGTCAAAGGTCAATGCGCAGAATTTATGATTTATGCAAAGTGAAAAAAGAAAAGGATTATTAAAAGTTCGTCTTTCTCTCGATCCTTATCTTATTCGTGCAATGAGCAATAGGCAAATACAACTTATGTAATAAATATAGAAGTTTTTAAAAAATCTATAGATATTAAGTGAAGATAAAATTATAATATCACAATCAGCCGATGGCACTGGTCATTCTTTGTGAACTCTATAGAGGCTGGGAACTTAGAGACACTGGAGTCTCAGCAGTCAGCAGGACCATAACTGAACTCATGAAAACAATGTCATTCTACCTCTTTTCAAGACGAATATTTAGACAATTTTGAATGGACAAATGAGTCCATTAAATACTTAAGTGTATATATAGCTAAAGAACGAAAAGAATCTGAAAGTTTAAACAGGAATTCAAAATTAGAAAAAGTAAAAATAGTTGAGAGTTTGGAAAATGAGGAATGTAACATTTAAATAAATAACAATTATAAAAACGCTTATACTTTCTCAATTTTATACATTGTGACATATCTACCTATGACCACAAAATATCATTACTACCTTTAAAAAGTTGATTTACAGTTTTCTTGGGGGATCAAAGAAAGAAAACTGAGGTCAAAAGAGCGCTGCAGCGAGCTGGGGTTTATAGAGATGGTATAGACATAACGAACCATATTTCAATCATTGCAATTATCTTGGTTTTCAAAATATAAGGTGGTAAGTCGCAATGAAGAATACTTTTTTCAGATTCTGGATTAGTTCTATTCCAGATAGTGACCGCTAGCTTTAAAAAGGGAACTGGTTTCTCTATATATGTAAAATGATATGTAACCTGATTTCTATGGTTTACCTTCTCGTGTCACTGCAGTGTGAATTGAGAAGTTCTTTTTTTTTTAAACGTGAAAGACATACGTAATTAAATTGTGTGGTACAATAGCAATAGTAAACATGCAAAATGTCTTATTCTTCAAAGAACTGATGGTGCAAATGGAATTCATAAAGTCAGTGACCTATTTGAAAACTCTCCATATACGAGCGATTACTTACAAAATTTGAGTCAACTTTAAATTTTCAAGTTAAAAAAAAGGGCGTTTCCAAAGGAATGGTTGAACAATAGTCCAGATGAAACGGAAAACCTGCAAGAAATGTTTGAGATGTCAAATGGTAACTTGATAATGTAAGTCACATGAAAACACTAACACTTTTATAATTATTATCTTCAATGAATCTAAACAAGAAAATCCCCCGGTTTCAAAGTGTTTTGACAAGAAATATTGCAATTACCGATAAATTATGACTCGGATATGTAGCTAGCTATTACATTTTAAATTTAAAAAAATATATATTTAATAAAGTAAGACAATTCAATTTCAAATTAATTCATAATATTTTATTTTTTAAATATTAAATGGAAACTCTCATCTAACCTGCTTTGTTAATTTTGCTGAGATGTTACGGGCAAGTTGCAGATTTTTGGAAAAGAATTCACCAACTAGTGTCAAATTTGTTTTAAAAAGATATTTTTTAAGAAGAAAAGGTTATAATTGGTTTTAACATGAATGAAGTGAAATTTATGCACGTATTATTTCTGTAAGCTCAGTATACAATCTATAAGGTATATGCTTGATCAGTTTAGAAGTAAGTCCTTTATTACAGTCAGTCAATTTGGATGGCATTCAAAAATGATTTCAAGTTTTAGGTTTATAATTATTATTAAGTCTTATTTTTACAGGGTAGCCCCATGAGTGACATGCACTGTTCTCCCGGGGGCCCTGTTGGAAAATCTCGAGATGTATCTGTTTAGTTCTAGTTAACTCTTATCCCTATTATCCATCCTGTATATTGTATATTGCTGTTGTTCTTTCAAATCTGATAATTGCCCCTCTTCTCTCTCTGCTAAGTGCCCTTTTTATTTCTAATAAATGCCCCTTTTCACCTTATAAATATCCCTTTTCAAATCTCATAATTGCCCCCTTTTCCCTCGAATAATATGCCCTTTTAATAAGTGCCCTTTTACATCTGATAGGTGCCCTTTCCCCCTTCTGATTAGTGCTCCTTTTATTTCTGATTAGTGCTCCTTTTTATTTCTAATAAGTGCCCTTTTCCTTTCTAATTAGTGTCCTTTCCTCTTCCGATAACTGCCCTTTTTCACTTTGTGCCATTGCATAAAGACTTACTATTATAGTAACTTTGCCATCAATGGTAACTACCGTGGTAACGTTGCCCAAGAGCCAATCAAAATCCAGTATTCCATGAAAAGTTACTATAATAGCAAAGTTACTATAATAGCAAGTTTTATGCAACGGCACTGATCAGTACCCCTTTTCCAGTATTATAACTGCCCTTATTTCTTTGATAAATTATGTGCCCTTTTATCCACTGATAAGTACCCTTTTCCTTCTGATAGGTGCCCCTTTTCCCCTTCCGACATGTCTGATAATCAGAAGATTTCTCATTCCGCTCGCTTGAATGTGTCCGTAATTTAAACCAAGTAACAGCAATATTTTCTGAAAATTTCCCCAAAGCTCCCTCGCTACACTCACTTGCTCTTATATACCTAATTATTTATTTTATTTTTTTTAATTTTTATTATTATTATTTTTTTTAATAACACACACGCACACCCTGATATCAATATGCCTTTAGCACTTCATTTATTTGATGTATGATAAAAGAGCAATGTAGATAAAATGCCTTGCTCAAGGGCATAAGTGCCGTGTCGGGGATCGAACGCCCGATCCTCACATCTCCAGTCAAGCGCCTTAAACCACTGGACCACGGCACCTCCAATTATGAAATCAAGCAGATCGCATGTTGATATCGATATAATCTTAAAGAAAAACGACAGGTTATAATGTACAAATTAAATGATCATTCCACATTACCCCCAAATCAATTTGCGGTTGTCATTGTCATTATATATCTCTGTAAATAATGCACAACCCAAGGCCTTCAGCATTAGAAAAAGGTCCGAAAAATTTTGTTCGCTCACTTCACTCACTCGCACATGAATCATTAGATCATTACACGCAACTGCTAATTGGGGAAGCTGAAGCAGTATCCAAGAACCATATAAAGTACATAGAAGCAATCAAAATGAAGACGATAATGCTTGATAATATAATAATTAGACTGTAGGGCAATACCAGTGTTTTAAAAAAAAAAGCCCTTTTTCACTTTGTGTCCACCCTTTGTAGATGCTCTTTTTTCAAAAAAAGTACATATTAACTGGTGCGTCTCCCCCACTTTGAAAGATGCTACGCCCCCCCCCCCCCCCCTGCTGCCTGCAAATCTGTCAGTGAACCCCCGGAATATATCTGAAACGTATATAAGTAATCTAAATCATCAAAGCTGGTACATATGTTGATTACTTTTCATCCCTGATGAAGTTTTAAAACTTGGCCTACTATTACACCTTTCATTAATTCTCATTTCCTTTGTTTTGCTTTGTTCATAATTATTGTTCAAGCTTTCGATTACAAGTTAGGCTGTATGTTTTCATGATTTATAGCGGGTCTACAATGTATTTGCCAATTAATTGCCTATTAATGACCTTGCATGGTGCCCTGGTTGGGGGAGGTCGAGGTCATAATTTGCATACACGGGGCGGAGGGTAAAGAAAGAAGAAAATGTATATCAACAAAATGTGACGGAGAGGAAAGATGAACCAAAAAGAAAAGAAAATGCATTGGAAATTTTTTTTATTCAACATTTTACCCATCATCCTGAAGACTGCTCTGTTGATCAGTTCAAGAAGCTTTAGAAGGCGCACTTGTTTTATGAGAGAGCATGGATTATTATCCATTTTTATTGGCTCAACTGGTCTTTTTGAAGTGTTTTTATCCATTGTTTGAATAAAAAATGTGAAGCGCCTCTGTAGCCTATATCTGGATAGGCTACAATCCAACAGTGCTATTGGATTTCCTGATTTTGAAAACCTAGCAAACGGTGGGTAATTGTATTCTTAAAGAGAATAGAAGACAGCATTAAAATTTCAAAACATGCATGTCATGATAACGCAAAGACATATATAGTATCAGAGAAAGCAAGACAGACAGAGACAGAGACAGAGACAGAGACAGAGACAGAGAGAGAGAGAGAGAGAAAGAGAGAGAGAAAGAAAGAGAGAGAAAGAGAGAGAAGACTGAGGATGGAGGAGGTGTCCTGTAATGTTTCATTCGTGCAAATGGCAATGTAGCCATGGTAGTGTAGCCCCCCTCCCCAAGGGGAAAAATGAATGAAGAGAAAAAAAAAAAAGCTTAAAGGGGAATGAAACCCTGGGGGAAAATCCATTTTAATAAAAAGAGAGGATAGAGAGAAGTAATTTTTAAAAAGTTCCATCAAAATCGGTTAAGAAATGAGAAAGTTATGAAAGTTTGAAAAGTCTCAATTTATTTTCTATGACGATCCTCAAATTGGCAATGTTGCTTCAAAGTGACAGGGAGAGTAGGACAACTCTCCATGTGTTTTCTACACAAAATTTCATATTTTCTCCATTATCTCTAAAAATGATGCTTGTCTTTTTGTGAACTCAATATATGTTGTGTCAAATACATTTCTCCATGATATATCTTGAGCTGAGAAGGAGACAAGCTCCACTTTGAGAGATAATGGGGAAAATATGCAATTTTGTGTACAAAACATATGGAGAGCTTTCCTACTAAACCTGTCATCTTGAAGCAACATTGCCAATTTGAGGATCGCCATAGAAAGTAAATTGAGACTTTTCAAACTATCATAACTTTCTCATTTCTTAACCGATTTTGGTGGAACTTTTTTTAAATTGCTTCTCTCTATCCTCTCTGTTCATTAAAAATGATTTTTGTCCAGGGTTTCATCCTCCTTTAATAACAAGTGACAAATTTAAATAGACTAAATCAGTTGTTGGGATAAAACTCCACATATCAAAAGCAAGGCAGTATATAAAGATTGTATTGTGCGTTCGATTTGAAGCTGAAATTAATCAGACGATTTTATGCAAGAGGGCGCCAAGAGAAGCCCCCCCCCCCCTCCGGCCCCCTCCCCTTCTGCTTCCCTGTCTGCCTCTCTCTCTCTCTCTCTCTCTCTCTCTCTCTCTCTCTCTCTCTCTGTATGTCTCTGTCTCGATATATGTGTGCATGTGTGTGTGTGTGTCTCTCTCTCTCTCTCTTTCCAGTCATTAAATTCTGATGAAGAAATCTAGAGGGAAGTCCCCCTTTTAAACCAAATATTTTCATTTTCTATATATAGGGAAAATCTGATGAAATTAAATTCCCAGGAAAAAAAAATAATATAGGAAACATTATATATCCGCAACCCCTCTCCTTCTGACATTAGTGGATCTACCATGTGTGCGCACGTAGGTCTCACAAGTAGAATTATTGTCCTAGTATTTTTGGTTCTCAGAAAAATAGCCAGCTAATTACTCCACTGTCAAATTTTCACACTAATTAAATTCCTATCATAACCCTGGACTTGACAATATACCTAAACCTAACCTTAACCCTAAATCCTAACCTAATATCTAATCATAACCATCACCCTATATCTTTGACAAAATAATGTCCTCTGTTGCCTCCTTTCTTCTCTCTCCCTCTGACTCTCTTTTTCTTTCTGTCTCTCTCTCTCTTGCTCTTTTCTTTTCTCTCTCCCTATGTTTACGAAGGGCACTTCACAGTGATTTTGTTCATGCACAACATTCAAAAACACAGATACTTCTTTATTCTTATCCATTTCTTTTTATTTTCTTGTGCAAAAAAATAGATAGCACATACAAACATCTATATTGCTGAACAGGTGAAGATGAAATTTTCCAAACCCAAGTCCAATTAACCAAGATAAATTTATAACAAACTCAAACCTTCTTGCATCATTACATAATATGTGGCACATAAAATATATAGTTGAACATACTTAAACTAAATATTAGCGTACAAAAATAGTATCTATAAATTCACATTCCAAACAAATGAATGCATTACATAAACATATATTTACACAGCAATTATGCATTTGATTTATTTTTATTGAATATGACAAAATTCATATGATAAGTCTTTTTAAAAAAGGAATAAAAGCTGCAAAAGTGATTTGAACAATATATATTTTTTTCAATTTCTCATTATCTATTTTACAGTTTTGATCAATATAAAAGCATTCAACTCTTGAAAAAGCTTGCTTTTTATCACAGTCACTAAATATTCCCCCTCACTTTCCCATAGACTGCCAAACAAAATTACCAACATTTTTTATATACACGAATGTACAAGTACAACATAAACAAAATACATTGGATTGTTACAAATAAGTATGATGATGCAAAACTCTTCTCAATTCAAATATGCTTTCTTTAAACTATTCCTCTCATACTTATCACACACATGCCATAAAAATGCTTTGTTTTTCATTTTTTCAGTCTCTTTTCAAACATAGAATGCTAAAGCTGCACATAAGAATATATCATACACAGTCATTTAAATACACAGTGTTTGTTTTTCCTGTGATGTATAATCATGCATCTTTACAAAGATTGAAGAATAAAATCATATAGGCTTCTCATATCAACCTTAATAAAATGTGGATCAGGAAAAATATATCCTCATCACCACCACCAAATTTCACAACACAAGCAGAACACAATATTTTTGTTTATAAATATGGTCATATGAGATAGTAATGGCTCTCCATAAAGTACTAGGTTTAGTATATTTGGTCTAGCAAAAAGAAAAATAGACACCGAAACAAAAACAGTTCATAAACCATCTTAATCTTCAGTTTCTAACTTGAGTGCCAAAGTGATGAAAGCAATACATTCAAAAACACTAAGAAAAACAAATGTTATATTTCAGTTAACCATGATGCCTGATAAAGCAACATTAATGGTTTTGTATATAATTATTGAGCCTTGTTTGTCGAATTTGTACTTACACAAAACAAAATAAAGAATTATTTCAGTCTTAAACTACAAAATATTTAGAGAAAAGGTAGAATGAGTGTCAATGGACTGAAAACCTCTAGACTCTAGCACCACAATCAATGTTTCATTCTTATACTGGTATTTCAGGAAGAGAATGTAAACATCTCATTTTTCAAAAACTAAAATGGTTATTTAAAGTATATATTCTTTATGCAACAATATAAGAATTAGGTTACAAAGGTAAATTATCATTATAACAACCCTCTATTTTATTAGCTTCAGCTAATAACTAAGAAGGTGAGAAAATCATAATGAATTTTTTCAAAACAAATGAAATATATTTCCTCTTATGAAAGCACCATTTATATACTGATTAATTGATAATTGTAATAATTGGAAGCCTATACACAATGCGTGGCAGCAATCAATCCTTCAAATTTTCAACACAAAAATATAAGAAAATTACTGGTCTCAAACATAATCACACAGAAAATTTGAGAATAATATAGATCAATAGCAATATGCAAACACTTCACACCTATTTCTTCAATTTTTCCACATAAATGCCTCAAAACATCTCAGTGAGAAGAAAGCAGTATTACAATATTAAGAGCAAGTGGTATAAATATGTGACACAACACTCATTAAAAGCACATCAGACAGTGCAATTTTTTTGAAAATAGCTGCATATGTACATTCATTAAAGTTTTTTGTTCTTTGTACGTGTGTGTATATCACTTTCAGTGAATGTATGTCACTTTCAGTGAAATAAGGTGAGACTTGCATGTCATCAAATCGGTGTAATTTCTATTTTTGTCTTAGTCTATGACTCGGAAAATAATTCTAAACAAATTAAAAAGAATAATATAAACAAGAAATTTACATTGAATAAAATTTATAGAAACAGTACTCTTAGGCAAAATAGTTTCTTAATCATTATCATTATACTAACAAAATGCAGTGATAAATATATATCTAAATTTCCTTTTATAATGCTCTTCTTTTTTTTACAAAGCCTCTGTATGAGCCTAAATGCTCGTTCAATTTCAAAATTTCATTGCATAGTACTGAAGACAGAGTAGAAAAGAAGTACTCGATGAAAAAATAGAAAAAAGGTTGGAAAATTGTGATTAATACTGTCTCGATTTCAAAATTAGTAATGTAATTACGTTTTCAATTAAGTTTCTTAACAAAGATCTATAAAGAGAAAGAAAGAAAGAATTATGCATTCATGCATGTAATGCATAGTTGCAATACACATGTAGTAGCTGGATTGGCTCATTAGTCATGACTAAGTTTGTGCGAAAATAATATATGTCGAAAGGCAGAAAAAAGACATTGTGTACTCTGCCAGGACAACAGGCCATTGAGCGCCACAAGGACATTAACCCTGGTGTAAATGACAGGAGTTAGCTCCCTTCTGGCTCTGGACAAACGGTATGCAAATGTGATGGCAATAACATGGGTATTAGAAACCTGCTGGTCAACTTGCCCTGACAACTTGGTGCCTATCAGGAAGCTGAATGGATCGGGATGACCTGTTTGGGCAGGAATCAATTCCATCGGTATAATATACATACCATCACAACTGAAATGCCTTTATAGTGAAATTCTGCACAGATACAGTTGCCCAACAGTGACAAAATGGTTAAAACACTCTGTTATTAAGATGGTAAACAATAATTTTTGCACGATTCTGTTGCACTCATTATTTCCCTCAACAATCAAGACTGAAAATTGATCAGAAACCCTCAGTAAGAATTTTACTCTGCAATATTTGTTTGTGCATTCTTGGTACATCTATTAATCATGAACATTAATGGTGACATTGTGTTAAAATGGAATAACCTACGTGCACTAAATATTTGAAAAAAGAACTTAAAAACTGAGATATCTTCATTGTTGAGTACGAGGTATTGTTGCATCATGCATCATATCATCAAAATTATCATGAATAAACTCTTCAACATCAGTAAGTCAAACATTTGGCAGTTTTCTTTTACTGGACGGCTTTGGAAAAATTCTGTAGCATACAACAGTGAGAAAGAAAGTGGCCAAAATATGAACCTTTAAAAGAGTATTCTGTGCATAAATGTTTGTCAAAACATTTTGTGAGAAGGCACTTTCCATTCTCTAATAATCATTACAACAAATGCTAGAAATCATTCCAATTTCATTACTTTTCTGATATCATTCCAATTTTCTTCCTTTGCTAAGTGCCTGAAACTAATACATGTAAGTATAAGTGCATGAACTGCACACATAGATAGCTATAAGTTAGACACTTAACATTTTTTCACCCCAAAGGTTGGAAAGCAATTAAAAATAAGCAGTTTTTAAGAATAATTAGTACAATTTATTGTAGTCTTTATGTACTGTGAAGGAAGCTCAACTCAAGGCTCACATGGTTCACCTGGCAGTAAGTCATAGAGGATCAATACGACCTTTTAACCTTTCATGACCTTCGATGGTATATGATGGTGAAATTACTTTGGTTATCAATGAAAGAAGACTCTCTGTGGAGAAAAGGACTTTTTGGGGTTGATTTCACTGGCTGTCAAATATCAACAAATCACACATGCCACAGAACGCCACAGACCAGAGACAGAAAGCAGTTGACGACCTTTGACCTCTACTGAGGCATGTGGACAGTCTGATACTCATCATCTTCATCCTCGTTAGCATCCACTTCATCACAGTCAAGCTATAAGAAGACAAAAAAACAATAACATTGTTGTGACATCATGGATTAATAATACAATGCACTGATATTATGCTATATACATGTATCTAAATTAACTATCCAAGAGTGCATAAATTATACTAATCCAGACAAAGCCTAGCGGCCCTGATGAGGCGCTGGGGTATTCAAGGAATTTCTTCCAAATACATATGTATGTGAATTACTTCAGCTGGGCTGAGGGTGCCAAAGGAAATTAGTGCTGTGGCAGGCAGGTATTCAAACCCTAAATCTTGTGATCTACAGTCTGGTGACTTATCCACTAGACCACATCACCTCTATAGCATTCAAAAACACACAATCATCTCCTGAAGTTTTCACACAATGTGAATTTCCAGGCTTTTGCCAAATTTTAGCCTCTCTCACTTCTCTGTTTCAGGCTTATTTTATAAGGTTATACATGTAATCTAAAGCTCTGCACACAGAGACATTGCTAAATATGTGAAATGCACTACACAATAACTAAATATTATTTTCTTATCATTACTCTTTACTGGAAGAAATTATCTGAGGGCCAAGAGGAAAGTTGGTACGTACCGCTTCTAATTCCTGCTTGGTAAAGAACCTCTTCATTTGACTTCTGATGGGTACAAGCAGGATGAGGAAGAAAGAGAAAGCCAGGGCAGCAGGAGTAAGCTTGATGATCCACAGGATTCCAAGGCATCCTAGCTGGATGATGGTGAAGATATGCATCCTCCATGTACGAACCTGGATAGCAAAGAGATGGAGATGGTATTGTTTTTGTCACAAAGGATATTAAAGGTGGAATTCAAAATGAACAGCTGATCATACTCTTATCTGCTTTGATTTTTTTCAGTCCATGTTGTTGTGTTACAATGGGGCCTTTAAAAAGATAATGTTCAACCAGTAGTGCATGAATCATGCTTTATCTTACTAGAAATTCACATTAGCAATAAAAAAAACACCTCTGAACTTTGAACCTTTGAACCTTAATTAAACCATTAGCAATCAAACTTATTAGAAATTCCCAAGTGGCAATTAAACCATTTACAATAGGGTTACAAAGTTTTATCATAATAATAGATTCTAGAAAGGAGTACTCAATAAAAAGCAAAATAAGGTTCATCTAGTTGCATGGTACAGTAACCGTGGCTTTGAGCATGTTGCCCAGAACTATGGAACAACATCAGAAATACTGATTCTGCAAGACAATTGAAATCGTGATTAAAACGTACCTACTGACACTATGACAAATGCCCTCAATCAACTTGTACCTTTTCTAGTTACATTCCCTCCTTTTCCTTTTCACCAAATGCACTAAGACCTATAGACCTTTTGCACTATACAAGAACTGCCTCATTACTATCATTATCGAGCATAACCTTAAACTCTAACCTATAATCTTCACGAAATAAATCTTGGAGTGACGTTGCATCACCCACAAAGCTGTCTACTGGGTACATACCTCCCTGACATAGCGTGTATCAGGATGATGTTTGACAGGCATGAAGAGTAGACTACTCCTCTCCACCATCTGGATACCGTTGAGTGAGGTCACACCCATATAGAGGAACACACCAAAGAGGACAGCAAGGGGAACCTGACGAAGGAGGGGCGAAATGGCGATGGATGCACCTGTGGGGAATCAAAAAAATAAACAATCAAGTTCTGCATGTACGTGTACCTTTGTCATTCTCCTTGACAACAAAAAACAACCATACTTTACGATAATCCAATGATGCTTGTAAGACTAGCCCTGTTCATGGATCACTGGGAATAAAACAACTGCTCTGCACTCATTTTCAAGTGCATGCTTGTGTGTGTGGCAAGAAGAAAGTGTTGTTTAGATAGAAAATCCAAAACTGCACACAAACAGAGATGAAAAACAACCATGATTAAGACATGATTTCTCTAGTGATCACGGGTTGGAAAACTTATGCTAAACCTATGCTAAGCCTTGCCACACACACACACACAAGAAAAAAGCACATGGCAAGCTGTTCACCAAAATATTTAGAAACTCAATGTTATGCTCACCTATAACAATATGGATGAAAAGACCAGTGACTCTCTGCTCCAGAATCTTGAGAAGCTTGGGCTTTTCTCCTGGAGCATGGGACTTGCTGAAGACAGACAGGGCTCCGATGTGGGTGACAGATCGGACAGTAGCAGCCCAAACCAGAGGTAACCCCAACAGACCGTTCCAGACAGCCATGCAACCCAGTAGGAACATGTCCAAATGGTAGCCGGAACCCTTCTTGAGCTTGTTGTCCTTCTTGTTCACAATCAGTCTGCACAGGAAAGAAATATTCATATAGAAATAAAGGCATATTTATGTAGGATGACCTGACAAGCTTAGGTGACAATTGCTACAGTCCTCATGTTATCATTTCCCATCAATCTAACTGGTCCATGGAAGATATTGTGAAATCATCTATTTTCTCAAATTAGGAGAGTGGTGTAGATTTGTAGTTTCATGCTGCAAAATAATTGAATCACAACATGAAATAGTTGCAATTCAGAAATTTTTTTACAGTAAAAAAGGGTTTTCATTAAAAGTTTCATTAACCTACCCAGTGATGAGCGTCTCCATGTACATAAGGATGAAAGCCAGGACAGCAGGAATGGCTGCACCAAACATGAGGCCGATACCAAGAGGCTTGTTGATACCTAGGGGGTTCACAAACCAACCACGCTTGCAGGAATCAGATGGCTTCAGACCGTCAGGGACATCCAGTTTCTGCAGCAGAAAGAAAAAGATGACAGGGTAATAATAGAAACAAGAACAGGAACATCAACAATGACGACAACATCATCAAAAACAATAACAATGTACAAATTCTTCTTAAGCATGTTTCATTACAATGATCTCTATATACTGGAAATGAAACAAGAGAGGAAGGGGGTAGTTTCAGTAATACAACATCATAAGTTTGAGTAATTGTTGCATCTCAAAAAGAACAGAAAATGCAAATTCCCATCCTAAAGTTAGGCAAGCAGAAATGAGGTTTCTACAATCCTTATTTTCTATTTGGGCCTGAAAAATTTGTGTTGCTGTCCTAAAATGTTAACCCAGTGGGCTAGTATTCCCCCCAAGGTGGTATATCACGTCTTTATTTGATGATGAAAAGAATGCAAGAGTGTCTTTGTTACCTGTGTGTATGTAGCCTTGATGAAGAAGTCCACCATCACAAAGACTAGGATTGAGATAGGGATTCCAAAGTCACCAATCATCTTTCTTGCCTGAAAAATATAAAAGAACAGAAAAAAGAAGAAAATATGTCAGAACATCACGTTAAGTTGTCAGAAATCCATGTATGAATAATAGCGGCAAATATGAAAATGCAATAGAAATAGCAGCAATCATAATGAAATCACAATAAGTCCACGACAAAGTTTTTACCTGTATTCCAATATGTTCTACTTTGCTTCAATGAAAACTTCTTCAATGGCTTGAGTAGATAGACTATGTAGTATGATTAGTGGAAGTCATATAGAAAGTGGTTAGAGTAACAGAAATACCGTAACTAGAGAGATAATAAAGAAATAGAGGCAGTAGTATTTTGATTTTATTTTGCATCCACGGAAAGAGTCATATCTTACAGCAATTAAATAAAAAATACACAGAATAAGAAGAGGAAAGGGAAGAATATGATTAAGAAGAGGGAGGTAATTATGATGGACGCTACGGATACTTACACTCCTTCCAAGGAAACGTCCCTGTCGGAATTTGCGAAGGAAGTAGGCCAAGAAAAAAGTGCCAAGTGTCAGAATGGTTGACAAGAGGGCGGTGTTTGGTTGACGTTCTATGACAACCTTGGCTGCAGAACAATCACCCATTGCTAAAAAAAAATGAAAACATACCCATAAGTAACTTCATCTGAACAAATTAACTCTAATTATCCTTACTAATAGTAAAAAATAAAGCCTCTTTATTGGTACTTGTCATTAACTTGCTTATTTGTAATAATTTATAATAACAAAACAACATCTATAACGAATGTCGCTATACAAGCAACATTTATTACTATTATTATCAGGATTATTATAATTAAAAGTCAAACAGGATTTTAAGATTTCATAAAAGAAGATGAACAAATTCTATAACAGTGGCTATGTTAGGAAAGTAATAACAATTGTGAATTTATGTGCAGCAAAAGTCGTCAAATTATTCCCCCAAAAGTGAATTTTTGAGCTACATGTACATGTAAAATTGATGGAGATATTCTTCTTCAAATTCTTCTTGAAAGAGACTTGCTGTTTATGTGTATTTCTCTATAAATGAAATATTATCTCAAAGGGAAGTGCCACATAAGCCAACCTGATATTATGTCAATTCAAAATGCTGCATATAAAAGTTTTCCAAGCATTAACTATTTTATGCTAAAGCACTTGCATGTATTTAAGAATAACATGATTGCAGCAACTTTCAAGAAATCAACTTCAGGGCAATATCAATAACTTATTGTTTAGCCTATTATACCAATCATATTCGAATTATGTAATATGTCATTGTACTATTAAGCAAATTTCAAAAGGTGACACACAAGGTTATTGAAATTGCCTAAGGTTGAGTTTTTGAAAGACTTCGCAAGTATTGAATATGGCTTAATTTTATGTGAACAACACAAATTTTTTTTTCACATAATTACCCGTCATGTTGCCAGTAGGTGTGGCCAGATCATACACGACAGTTCCATTCTCATCTGTGTATTCAGTGTAGGAGGTGGTCCAGATCTCGGTATAGTTCATGGGGTCATCGGTGCCAGGAACCATACAGTAGTCTTCCAGGAGAGGGTGGATCTTGAAGATCTGAAGACACATGGGGGAGGGAGGAGGGTAAGTCACCATTAAAGCAACAACATAGCCTGGAACTTGAAATAATCTACATATGAAGACTTATGAAAGGGGTCATCATTAGAAGCAATATAACTTAACCCATAACAGTACATTGTCTCCTTTTAATAATTTTTTTGCATTATCTCTTGATTCAGAATAATTTCACAGATAGCTTTGAGTATGAATATGAGCGATCATTAAAGTCTCTAAATTGGCAAAGCAGTGTGAAATATATAATCATTATTTTCGTGTAAAAACTTGGCTATTTTTCTGTTAAAATTTGCAATTTTCATTCACATTGGTTTATATATAAACATTTTAATTTTTTTCAAACTGTGTAGGAGTGGCAAATAAGAATTGTTCCTAATTTGAAGAGTGAAACTGATTAATTTAGATCATAAGAAACCTCTAAACTGCTATGGGTTAACTGTTTCGTCAGTCTGTTTTATGGTAGTTTACCAGTCATACGAGAATGATGCTTTAAGCGGTTCCATGACATTTGCTCCTGCGACAATTGCTCCGGTCTAACTTTGCCATGTTAGACCTAAACCTAAACCTAACCCTAACCCTAACCCTAACCCTAATCCTAATCTTCACATTGTCCTTAACAAAAAAACCAAATCATGACCTTGAACTTAACCTTTGACCTTTCGAGATATGGACGGAGGAGCAAATGTCGCAGGAGCAAATGTCGTGTCACCGCTTTAAGCATTAAGACTGTATAAAACATGTCATTAAAGAGAAGGTGAAGTTTTAGGAAAGGTAAAAAATAATTTATGAACTTTCTCATTCTCTTTATGTCAGTTTGGAAGATTATCATAACAGAAATATCCCCTGAAAAGGATTGCTCTTCAAATGCCCTCACATTAAAAATATGACAAGAAACAGCTGCAATGTTCGGGCCAAACATACGTGTGTGTAGTCCCATATACACATTTCTGTGTGCAGTGTATGTGACTCTCAGCACGATTGCGTCAAATTTCTCCTCATTTTGGTGATTCCAAACCTTACAGCACATACCAATGCTTACATGTATGTACTATATAATCAACCTGTCCCAATTGCTTTGAGACAGTTTCTTTAACAATGTAATCTCATGACCAGAACTTGACTTTATCGTAGCCAACCAATTTTTTTCTGACTTGCTATCCATAGTAATTCACAGAGTGAAAACTCACCTTGTAAAGCTTGTTGAACACTTCATAAATAAAGATGAGACCGATGAGGAATGCAAAGATCTCCTCTGTGAAACGTGTAAAGTACTGCACCAGAACGCTCCCTTCAAACGCCACCATGACAGTGATGATTACAAAGAGCCAGATGCCTACCCAAACACGGAACGGAAGGTACTCAATATTGCGTTCAGTGCAGAACTGTTGAGGTAAAAGAAAATAACAGAGAAGGAAAGAATACATGTATGTAAGTTCATGAAGCATATGTGAGCTGTAGTTTTGTATAAATACAGAATGGAATATACTCAATATTGCACTCAGTGCAGAACTGGAAAGGTCAGAGGAGAGAAGGAAAGAATAAGTTTGTGGGGAATATCTAGACTGTGGTATCTCATTAAGCTGACATATTTAATTACCTTTGGCTTGTAATGGTTGGTTGCTGACATCACTGACCAGGCAACTACTTTCTTTGCCCAACAAACAACAAACCAAGTTCAATTAAAGTTAACTTGCGAAAAGATAAATTTTCACTTTACACAGCATACCACTTCTGATCTACATTTGGTTATTCAAACAAATAGATAAATCGAATGGGGAAAAAGGATCAATTATCTGTATATTCTGTAGCAGACATCCATTCTCTTAATTGTATCATCACTGATCTCATAACTGTTCTCTTTACTAATCCTCTACCTATCTCCTGCTTAATTTAAGTGACCCCTCTACTCATCCTTCACTTATCTCCTGCTAAATCTAACTCATCGTATTACTAATCTATTTACTGATCCTTTACTTATTTCTTTCCCAATGTGACTCACTTCGAAACTTATCTTTTTCAATAATTGTTTACTAATCTCCTGCTTAACTAGCATTGATCTTTAACTCACCGAATACAGATTTTCTTCAAAGACAAGAATAGGACCAGTCACTCCAATGATGGTCAAGGGTTGGCCAGAGAACAGCGCAAAGATGCATCCATTGAGCGCTGTGGCAATTATGGTCTCAGACACACCCACCCAGTTTTCAGTCTTGTCAGCTAAAAGAAAAAGGAAAGACGCGTCAGTGATTACTACAAAATAAAATCCTGACTGGAAAAGGAAAACTCATTTCCCAGGTTTTCCCCGATTTCCACGACAGCTGGGAACCCTGAGTAAATATCCAACAATAACCAAATTTGTAACTTCAACCTGGACCAAACACTATACCTAACCCTATATAATTGATGAAAGAAAGCCAAGAGCTACTGTCCAAAAGCATATGTCAAAGCATCTATTTCTTACCTAGCAGACCACCAAATGTGATGGCTGGAGAGAGAGCAGCAAAGAAGATGAAGAAGAAAGCAGCGACGCACTGGAAGTTGAGTGCGTCCTTGATGTCGGACCAGTAGTGAGGGTAGCGACGTCTCACATCATTGATCAGGCCTCCAAAGATCTTGCCTGTCCTCTTCAATGGGTCCGGGAACCTCTGGTATGGATGCTCCTTGGTAGCTAATAGAAGGAGGAAAAAGAAAACACAATTAGATATTTCTTGCATAGATTACATGGAAATCAGTAAGTGGGACCAGTGCTACGAAGAAAGGAAATCTTAAGAGAGGGTAAGATGGAGAAACTGTAAATAATAAAATGATATATTTTTTTCTTATTTCCACTTTATTTAGTTGGATCATTGTACATAATGTGGAATAACGAATGGTATTTTGAAGTGCAGCACTCTTGAATAGTTGTATTAATCACATCGTAGTCATGGCTATATGATAAATTTAAAAAGAGACAGACACAATAACAGTTAGATTCGTACAACATGAATACAAATAATCTGGAGGTACCTATTCTCAAGAAGACAAGAGTGATTCTACACTATCAAAAAGAACTTCCCAGTTTCAAATGTTGTTTACACTAAAAGAAACTGCTAAATTCTAACAGCAAACCAGTGAAATACAACAAACATATATGCTTGAGCCAGTGACAACACAGCATTATGTTAATCTCAAGAGGGAATATAGGGGAAGGTAAGTGGAGGCAATACAGGACTAAACACATACATGTTTGTAATTCATATTTGATAATGGATAAAGATACAGGTATTCAGCCATAGCCATCACATAGAACTAATACAAAGACAGCCATGCAACATAATGATCCACAGCCTAAATAACGGTAATAAAAACCTATATCAAAATAATGGATTCAACAAGCAAAGAAACAGAGAAAGATGGTTCCTACCAAAAAGTAGCAAGTTGATACCAAATATGAAAGGTCACTAATCCATTGAAGCACAATGCTACACACCAAATAATTAGAACAGATTATATATAAACACGAAAAGAAGGACGGATAGAACTTACGCAAATCAACATGTGGGCGGGTGCCTACACAAAGACGCATTGAATAGAATATTAACAAAATAAAAGAACTGTCAGAAGTTAGAAGGAATCAACAAGAAAGAATATTTCAGAAGTAATGCAATAGAATAATTAAATTTTCTTAAAAGAAATTTATAAGTAGTTACTAGAGGAAAGAAGGTAGGAGTCAGTTTCATCTTAACATTGATCAATCACTGACTTCTGTACTCCTCATCATAATCCTGAGAATACTTACTGATATCAACGACTGTCAAGTCTCCATCCACTTCCTCCTCCGTCTCCTCCCTCCTCATCTTCTTCATCTTCTCGTTCTGCATCCTTAGGACTGGTAGGAGCAGTTCTCTGTCCCAGTCTCCAGGGGGCAGTACGATGGTGTGATCGATGAAGGTGTTCATAGCTGTCAGGAGATCCCTCATCGTCTCGGCTCGGTAAGCAGTCTCATGGAAATGCTGCAAATATTTTACAATAAATAAAAAAATAATAATAACAATAATCATGATAATGTACACATGTCCATTCCAAGAGAAACTCCAGGCACCTAACATGGTGAACATAGATAGTGTAAAATCTTATTCATGATATCTGATGAAAAATGTCAAGGTTACCTATGAATTGCAAAAGGGCTATAACTTTCTAGAAGTTGAATTATTCATAAATACACATGTGCATGGTGTATTGTACTATTTGGTTATGACTACTGTCGTCTTTATCTTATCCAAAACACTGTCCTAAATAGCAATCATACTCTTGTTGCAACAATTGTATTTTCTAAAATTTCCACTACCTTGAGCAAAATGTCTATTACCATATTAAATTACTTTTAATAGTCAAAGATACAATTGTAACTTTATACAATCCGTAATAGTTACAATCTGTAACAGTCACAATTGTATCTATTGTTTATTTGTTTATTAACAGAAGAAAAAGCTGGTCAACTATATCTACTAACATGTTGATACATGCTTGTAAACAAAGAACCAACCACCAAATGACAATGGAACTTACATCGTTGGACATTAGTGTAGAGAAAGATCTTCCAAGCTCGTGGTAGTTGATGTCCGAATGGGTTGGAACCAGCATCACAAAGAGGAACCTCACAGGGATAGGCACCTCTGAGAAATTGTCCAGGACGGTTCCTTCTGCAAGGCGCACGAAGGAGACAGCCGGGGTCTCCAGGAAGTCGACCTCACCAACCAAGGCGGAAGTCACCTCAGCATCATGGGGAATTTTGCGCATGATGCCTTCGATCTTGCTGTTGTCCAGCTTCTGGGCGAGTTTCATCAATGAGGTGGAAGAGGGTGTAGTCTTGAAGCCAACAGTTGATGCGTTCTGATTTTCATTGGCCAAGCCGTTGGTGTTGGCTTTGCCGTCAGCGCCAATCATTGGAATACGCACTTCGTTTTCAGGCTATTTGGAGGTAGGATAAAACCAGTTGAAGGTTTAAAGTTATGACAACATAACCAACACACATTTGCCTATGAGCATTCATTTTAATCAGAAATTTGACAACAGTGAAAACTGAACTAAAAGGCCAATATGAACTCAGTCTTGTTGGATCCCATCATAGGTTCTCTAGCACTTATTCATTTCATAACATGCCCCATCAAAATAACTATATCCTATAACTTTTCATCACCAAAATCTAATCATCATTATCATCACCTTGGTATACCTTTCTATATCCTACTTATGTGATGCAAGCTTTTAATATACTTTTACAGTCTCTTATTACTGTGGTATACATTTCTGGACATTCCTAAACTAAACAAGTCTGAAGAATTTGGTTTTATAATGGCGTTTCATTTACCTTTGTTTGACTGTGTCCAGACAGACTGATCGAAGACAGGTTCTTTAAGATGCCAGAGTGGTGATGATGTTTCTCATTATGCCTGAGAGAAGTGGAACAAATCATATAGTGATAATAACTCAATCCAGTCTATGTCTGAAGAACTTTCTCCCTCATCTGAAGAACTTTCTCCCTCTTGACATTCATGTTGTCAATACATTATAGAAGTGTACCTCACGTAACATCATTCTAACTGAAATAACTGAACTGGATGTTCTATACTAAATTGAACAAAACAAGGATAACATACTGACACATATGACAGAAGAAATATCTATGTCTACTTTATCTTTCGCACTTGATCATTCTTGACTGGTGCAAGATTTTTAGTGATTTCACTTCAGTGTACATAAGAATGGAGCAACAGAAGAGTTAAACCATTCCACATAGCCTATTCTCAATCATGACAAATCAAATAGAATGTAGGAATAAGTTCAGATTGAGTCTTTATCAATTGATTATGCAACCACTGATGTCTAATGATTCTCTTTATTGCAAACCTATATGTATACCATACATAAATACAATAGCTACAAAATAAGAGAGTATATGGGAAAATAAATAAGTTAGTCGAATGGACATGGTGTATCATGATTGCAATCATTCACTGTCAGTTCAAATAATTTGTTTAAATGTTTATTCCATAGATATGAGGATAAAAATATACACCAATCATTTTATAGATGAAAGGAAGAAAATTGTGGTAGTTGCATTAAGCTTGCATTTTCATACACACACATATATATGGTGAAAAGGGAACAAGAAAAAGAGAGACATACTTAAGCTTTTCAGCTTGTTACTTTTTGATAAAGCTCAAAACTACTTAGACGTAAATAAATATCACAACACAAAGAGTTGAGGATATGAGAATGAAAGTATGCACGAATAATTGTAAGTGATAAAAACATAGTGATGATCATTATGTTTCGAGGCTATAACACTGCCAGTAAAATGCTGTTCTAAACAATCGTAGCTTAAAAAGTCGGATTTGGTAAAAAAAATTCAGCATTTCTACATTCAACACAAAGTTTCATTCTTCAGTACCTCTTTGCATATACTTTGCTTTCATCAAACAAAAATCAAGGTACATGCAGGATTATCTTGACATGAACCTGAAGGGGTAAAAATGAATACAAATTAGTGATCTACTCTGGAAAAGAATCTCATCTGATTTATACCTACGTATGTGCTATATTCATTTTTTTCCCCCCTTCATTTTATTATTTTTTATGTGGGGGCAGATGATAAAAGCAGTATGAAACTCAAATGCTGGAGAGAATAATTTGAAAGATATATTATTTTCCTCCAGAGCAGAACTTATGATAATGAATTAGTTCATGAAAAAACAAGCAAACATATTAAAACAAGGAAAGAGAAAATGATGGAATATTCATCTTAGGAATACCTGTCACCCTTCTTGTCATCCATGGAGCCCAAGGAGATGGTCGAGAAGTTGCGGAGAATACTGTTGCCATCGTTCACGTGCCTAGATTTATGATGGGGGTATGATGATGATGATGCATAGTGATATTTGGCAGTGAGATAGTGTTCAGGTTTTAATATTTTGTCTACTGAGTGCCAGAAGGGGGTTAACTCCTATCGATAATTTTTAACATAGAGTTAATGCCCTTCTAGCCCTCAAGAGACAAATTTTGCTTTGGACTTTCAGATTTTGCTTTCAGGAAGAGGCTTTATTAAGGTACCGAGGTGAATGGCAGTGGTCCAAAATTGTTTAATAATGAATTCTATCGTTTCATTTTTTTTTTCAATCTGTGACAAAATATATGATGGTGTTGTGCTTTTTTAAAAGAGAAAATGATCTGAATATTATCCTTATTTTCAATGACTTCAGACTGATAATCCCGCTATGCAGCTGTATGTATTTGTGGGAAAATTATGAGAAGCTTGTGTGCATAAGCAAGTCTGTTATGTAAAGATAATAAAGGGCGGTGACTTCAGCTTCTTGATATACCAATTAATTTCCTTTAATAACGGAAAAGTTGCCTTAAGTGAAAAAGAAGATATGGTTTGTGACAACACATTTCATATGAGCCATTAAAAAAATTACAGGTAATAAAACTTATCTGTGATTCAGGATTCTTGTTCCACCAAATAAATATATTTGGCATAAATTCTATCACTCTTTAGTATAGTCCTATACCTTAAAGTTCCAAACTGAATAATGTCTTTTTATTTGATGATTCAAGTACAGGAAACACAAGGCAAAATATCTATTTTCAGGTACATTTGCATGATTACAAATAGAAAATGAACACAACACCAATTTCAAATCAAATCAAATAGTCACAGTTCAAATGTAAAAAGCATGCATATTCATAACTATGGATGAAAGCTTAAATAAACACTCCTTTTGCTTCTAGCAATAATTCACCTCGTAAGTATTTGAAGGGGAAAAACAACACCAACACAATTCCATGCATAAAACACAAAACTCCAGAAGCAATATATACATGTCAATGGCATATGGAAACATTCTTTTTTTAAACATCAGCAGTGTAATTACATCCTTTTATTAAAAATACAATGGACTTATAGGGAGCAGTGCATCTTCATTTTTAATGGATTTAAATGACAAAATGACACTGCAATTTAATTTGATGGAAAACACCACAGCAGCACAATTTCTGTGAAAGTGTGCATATGTCGCAAGCTTACACGTCATAGCTATTTTTTGGCAGAAGCAGAGTGAGATAGTGACATGAGAATTGTATGTTTATACCTAGACAGAAAGTAAACATTTGTCTGATCCATAGAAATGATCATTTGGATATATTCATAATCTAGTAAAAAGTGAGAATTCTACAAGCTAATCTGCAAATTTGAAAATTCTGGGGGATATAACGTTGTTTCGACAGGGAAATATACACACATTTAGAATATGATAATACCAGAAATGGATAGCTGGTACATGTAATTTTAGATTAATGTTTGATGTATCAGATAATATGTTAAAGTGGCGTCCCAAATAATGCTTTATTCACCTCTGAATGAATGAATACATTTAGTGTCACCAATGCCTTTTTGACCCTCTAAATGTACCTGTATCAAATAAATGAAATGATTCACAGCACTAATCGAATAGACTCACTTATGCTTGAGCAAGAGCGCCCTCATGATGTCTCCTCGGTTCTCTTCTTTGATCTGATCGGCAATGATCATCGAGTCCACAACTCGGTGGAAGATAGTGGACAGGTTGGTCTCCTCCAAATCAAACAAGGCCGTCGCTGTAAAATAAAATAGGTGATTTAGTTATGATTTTTCTTGGGAATTAATCCAAATTTTAAAATACAGTTTATGAAATTCAAATGTTTGATATATTTGCCTGAATTTTGGATGACTTTCCAGATCATGACATCTCATACTACCATTCTAGAATCTCCTTATACGATCATTTAACAGAAATGTTTCAATAAATCAGAAGATGAATAATGCTACTTGTTAAACTGTCTTCCAAGCCTTGAATATACTACATCTTTAATTTTATTTTATGAATGATTCAGGAAAAGACATCAACAAAGACCTTTCAGCTGCCTATCAGGATATGTTGGTTGCCCGAGAGACATCTCAACTCATTTTTTGTACTATAAATTTTCTTTATCCCAAATCAACAACTCACTGTATAATTTGACGATTCTTACCAGTTGGCTGTCAAGATTTTACAAAACACTGTTATTTGAATTTTCTTACTAACTGGTTATCACTATACCACAACTCATTGTGTAATTTGAATTCCCTTGTCAACTGGCTACCAAGATTTCACAAATCTTTATGTAATTTAAATTCCCATGCCAATTAACAATAATGATCCTACAAATCAATGTGCGATGCACCTGTACTTGCCCTGGATAAGCAGGCTAGTAGCACAATCAAAAACTCACCATGTTCCAGGTACTGCCTAAGCTCCACCAGACTGTGGAAGGACAGAGAGGCAACGTGAGGTTTACCCCAGCGCTGCGCCCCTTCTTCCACATCTTCCTCATACTTGATCCAACGAGCTTTCTCTTTCCACTGCATCTCATGGCCCTCCTCCTTGTACAATTCATCCAACTCTACAAAGACCTGGTAGAAAGGAAAGGACAGTCACAGTTTTTGAAACTCCAGAAGAGCATTTTTCAACATTAAAATTGTATTTTCTTACAGCACACTCTATTAGAAGTAATGAGCTGATATCAGAACAATTACATCATAAAATAAATTTTAAAATATGAAATTGTATAATTCTTAAAGATGTCTATCTAAAAGGTGCAATTACATTAACCTTGAAACCCCTCATTCCTACTTTCCACTTCATACCCCTGGGTAAAGAAAAACAAGAAGTAGTTGTACATAAAATAACTAGTCTCAGAGCATCAAGTCTGTTACTCCTACAATCCATTTGCTACACCATGATAACGAGAGCACCAAGGTAAAGAGTAATTGAAATGCTTTGCATCAGATCACAAGCGATGAGCCAGGATGCAAACCCACAACCTCCTCAAGATCATAAATCTTTAATATTCTCTTACCTCGTGAGGCCGATGATCATACTCCTTCTTCTGTCTTGGTGATTTCTTCTTCTCCCCTGAGTTCGTTCTCCCACGCACATGGACAAAGGAGCTGACATTGTGCTTGTGAGAGGAATGGTGGTGGCGTCCTCCACCTGACATGTCACCAAGACGATGGACTAATGGAGGGAAAAACAAGAGAAGCTTGATTAAGAGAGCTGAAATTCTACAGCATCACTGCTAGATGACAGGTAACAAAGCGAAGCTGGTATGGCATTACGACTTTCGGACCTTGTAGTCCTAGTAATTACAAAAAAATAACTAATGAAAAGATGTTTCATAATAAGTCTACTCTGGTAATGTGTATATTGAATGTCATCAGACCTACCTAGCATTTGTTTTAGGAAAAAATCTTGTCGGGTCATGTGATTTTACAACATCGGTTCAAATTTAAAAACCTGAAACATCTCAAGCTCAACACTAACAGGAGTCCACAGGCATACATGTATAACTAAATAGAAAAATAAATAAATAAATGAAGAGGAGCGCCTTCTTTTTGATGATTTTCTAAAATCTAATGCTTTTACTCGGGGAGCCTTGACAAATCTGAGAAGAAATCAACGAAAAGGATGAGGTAATCTTACCGGCCATGGTCTCCCTGATGGACGGATTCATCTCCCCTTCCTCCTCATCATCATCACCACCGATCTTGATGGAGATGTCATGCATCTTGAGGTTGACATCACTCCCCTGTCGTAGACGTTCGTTGGGGTCCGCAGACAGGTTGCGTTGCTTCTTGCTGTGGTGATGATGGCGATGGTGCTTGTGAGATCCAGGCCTAGAGAATGAAAGTCAATCACATGACGAGATAGAAACTCTTCCTTAACTTTTCATATTTTGAAAATGATGATTCACTCTCATATTCCAACAAGCCAAATAGATTACACCATACTAATTTCCTTTCTAAGTCAATGTGTGTAGGCAAAGCTGCAGAGTCCTGTTTTATAAAGAGTTGTGATAATACAAATTGATTGCAAGCCCTCAGATCAATCACAAAGTTGCATTTGCCTGTATCTTGTATTCAGAGTTGTGATTGATATCAATTTCAAGTTAAGTTATGATGGGTTTGGATCAATCGCAAATCACTATAAGAAAAGTGCCCTGGATAAAAACAAGAATCAAAGGTCGAACAAATCTTTAGTGGACACTTGGTATGGTAAGTAAGCCCTACTTTAACTTTATATTATTGCTATTATCAAACCTCCCTCCCTCTTTCTTTCTCTCCCTCCCCCTCTTTTTCTTTCTCTCTTTCTAACTTTCTGACTTACTTTTCATTGAACTTTGCGCCTGCCTCTGCATGGAGCCCTTTCTCATCTGACTGGCTATCTGAGCGGACTGGTGTCTCAGTGCCATCCTCCTCTCCAATGATGAACTGAATAAAAAAGGGAAAATTTTTTACGTTGAATTACATTTGTACTCTCGAAAGTAAAGAGATGTGAGAAGCGTTCAGATCAAGAACTCAGGTACAAACAGTGAAAAGATGAAAAGGGAAAGAAGATGGGAACCACAGAGGAGTTAACTTAAGACATAGGGAAACAGAACTTGGCCATGATGTTGAATTTGCATTAAACTTGATCAACAAAAGGAGGAATGTCTATGAAGAGATAAGATGGTAATGGATTGATGAAATGTATCTGGGATATGAGGATGAGATGTGAATTTACAAGGCCATTGATTAAAGGAGTGGGAGGGGGCCCTATCAACTTCTTCTGACTTTCCTTTCCAATTTCCTTTCTCTCTCTCTCTCTCTCTCTCTTTCACTTTTTTCTTTCAATACATGTAGTGTCTTTTTCTTTTTTCCTATGCCCCCCCCCCCCCACCCCCATAGCTATGCCACAGATGCATGTAAGAAGTACCCTAATGTTTCACCAGGATCTACAGAAATACCTATGCACAATAGCTAGGCTAGAGGGTAATGTTTTACATTTTTTACCACAATTTCTTCATGCTGGGCACTGTAAATACATGTAAATCTTTTCTATGCTGAAAGACTGTGTATTCAAAATACAAAAGAAATATCATCAGAAGTTGGAAAGATGCACCTAAAGTAAATGCAAGTGATGCACATGCAATACCACAGATGGAACAGTGACTTTTTACCAATTCATCTCCTTGGTATATATATATATACATGTAAATGTTAGACATTCACAATCCTTTTCTCAAATTTCACTTTCTTAAATTCCTTTATAGTTTATTAACTTTTTTTTTAAAGTAAGGGCTTCCTGAAAGTTTTATGGATCCTGTAATGCAAGATATCAATTACACTTGATATGTTTTCACTTCTCATGTATCATTTGAGGGTAAATACATGCAGTTCGTTTTACTGACAACTCTGTAATTGTCGTAGGATTTTAACAGTACAAGGGTCTACTCAACTGCCCACCTTTAAATTTAAATTGAATCTTGGCAGAGCTTTGATACTTTACAGGAAAATAATATTTCCTGCTTTTATGACCAAAAACAAATTCTTAAATTCAATGATCTCCTTACCGGAAGCAGGGACAATTTCTTTAACGATATATTTACACATGCATGTATGCCTACGTGTACACAAGAGTTGCACATTCCAAGAATGCCTAACACATGCTATGTTATGTTATGTTATGTACACTACAAGCGTTATTGTGATTGTGAACATACACTTATTTTTTTTCTAGCAAAATGCACAAAATTAGGTAACAAATAAGGGGAGAAGAATGGATGTCCAAAGAAGGGACATAAATACAGGGGAAATTTTAAAACCTAGATCAAAATGAAAGCAAATATTAAATAAAAATAAGAGGAAAAAGACATCCAGAAAGAGATACCTGAAAATATGAAATTAAAAGATATACTAAATTCAATACTCAGTTTTAAAGTACTTTCATTTTTCAAATTGTGCAATTGAAAACATGCACATTCAAGTCCCATCCATTCACAATGCTGTTGGTTTCATGCAACAAAAGACAACTCACATTGAGTTGAAACTGGTTAGTCATCAGTTCTCATTTTAAATGCCGAGTGCACAATCAAATAATTGTTCATCAAATCATCAAAGCTGAAATAAATAACATTAATTCATATCAACCCAGTATCCAATCAATCTTCATCACCATCAAATAATTTCTTTCTAAAAAATTGTTTGTGTTTTCATTTTGAACTGTATTCACTGATCCTCGTTAAGACCTGGGATGATTGTGGTATATTTAGTAACTCTATTTTTCTACAAACATCTAGACTAAAAGGATACAAGAACTTCTATGAAAAATGCATATGCTGCAAAAATATCTCAATTTGGAAAAACCTTATCCTACTGCATCAAAATGAATAAACACAAAGTGACTTTCAACACTTACTCATGACCTATAAAACTCTAAATGGAACTCAAGTCTTTGTGTAATTGCAAAACTATTCAGTTGGACAAAGATCCACATTTTTTGTAATATTATATTGCCCCTGGGCAACCCTACACTCTGTAGAGGTAAGTAAAAAAAAAAATTGCTGAACTTTCAAATCGTATAGAAAATGATGACAATGAGGGATTCTATCATCCTTTTCAACGTCTCATATACAGTGTCAGCGAATAAAAAGAAAGAATAAAGTTGCTGAATTTTCAAAATGTACACTATTCATGGTGACAACAATGCAAGTTATTTTCATGCACTAGAATTGAAAATTGTTTCCCACTCTTTAAAAGGAAACACATGGCATCTCTCTTACAAATTTAGGTTTTCTTTGTATCATCACATAACATCCCAACCCCTCCTCAGGCATTGCCATGTCATCTTTTTAATTCTCATACAAGAAGAAAGAAATCTGCTGAATTTCAGAAATCATTCAGTATCATGCTTTTCATCATCTCCATGCAGTGCTATCCGTCGTACCCGTAAAGCAAGATGGTTCCTACTCTTGACAAGGAAAACTGGTCCTCTTCTAAACTGATTAGATGGAAAGCAAATTTTGAGCTTTGGGTTTTACAGCAATTCCTTTAGTCAAAAATATCTATTTGTTTCATGAAAATTTCCAAACAAGATACATGCAATAAATACATGTAGGATCTTCTCCATTAATACATACACCAGTTTTCACACAAAATAAAATAAATGATCACCGCAATATTAAAGCAAGATATTTAAATCTGACATGAAAAATACAGTTATTCAATTAGCTGATCATGAAAAATATGCAGAGAAAGGAAAAGTTACGGTAATTCTGCCAATCCTGGTGCAATCTTTCTAAGAAAGTTAAAGGAAGTTACCTAATTTTCTCAGTTTTCCTTCTCACATTACCCCCCTCTATGGAAGGAAGTTGTCAATTTAAGAAAAAGAGGCAACTTCTTGCGCTGAAGTCTTCTTTTTTTAGAGGGATATGTCGTCATCTCCCTGATACACAATTCGGGGTAAAGCTCTTGAGAGGAAATGCATTTTAAGGCCACCGCACACCTTACGATCGGTCTGCGATTCGATTTTAGAAGAAAATGTAATATCATTTGATAAATCATTTAAAAACGAAAAATTTTTGTTTGTCGAGAGTCTGAAAAGTCATACAGATAGTAAAATCGATAATACCGCCTTTGCCGAGTTTTCTAGTCTGTGGAATGGCGAAATCGGCTCCGAGTCGGAGTGACGTCACAAAAATCGTACGACTGCCTACGATTTGAAACTAATTTTGCCCTTATTCCCTGTAGAAAGCTGGCAGTTTACCAAAAACCTATGTTTAGTATTCATATTACTTTTCAGAACTTGAATAGGGTAGATTTCATTTGTTAAAATGCCACATTTTAATGCCATAGCGATTTATTTCACAAATCGGATCGTAGACCGATCGTAAGGTGTGCGGTGGCCTTTAGGATAACATTACAACAGCAAGTAGCAATTGGAACTCCCAGGTGTATGGGTGAATTGCACATCTTGCTTGATTGACAGTCAACATGTATATTTCACTCTGCCAAGTTGGACGTGTATACAGCCTAACTTAACCCTGTTGGCTCAAAGCCTAGAATGTAAGGTTGCAAATCAGATATCCTTGATAACTGGATTACATTGTATTTGTTTTTAAACTAAGGTGATACAATTTTTTTGTTTTTCTGCCTTAATCTAAGTGAAATTCAACCACAACAAAAACAATTATCATGGTCATTCAATTAAGAAGGCTATTTAGAAGATTCTATGACAATATCGACTTTGAGAATTTCATATATTTATGGAGGGTAACTGTTATTCGAAGAATTTTGTATTTAATTCTAATCCTTCTCAGAATTAAAATATTTTATGAATTAACAACCACTGACCATAGAGAAAGCCGAATTGAAATAAATGTAGTCAAAATCTTTTTAAAGTATCATTATTTACATGTAAATTAATGGACTTGCAATTAAAAGCTCATCATTTAAAAATCAAATATATAGAATATCACAGCAAAGATAAAAATTCTGACAGTTATGTTGTCCTTGGCAGCATGATTAATATCATGTCCTTTTTGTTCTGAGTTGGGGAATTGCAAAAGCTTAAGACTGATCCATGTAAACCACATAGCTTTTGTGCCCAAGTAGCAACCTTCTTTACTATCTGTGTGCTATTGTCATATAATAGGGGTGAAAATCAATTTCTAAAGATTTTACAGTACAAAATGAGACAAAGGTACGATGCCACACATACTCGCTAAAAAACAGAAATATTTCCTCACCTTAGGTGCACTCTTCTCTCCTCCGTCCACACTATCTCCTGCGATGTTTTCTTCAGCAATACTTGTGATGAGTTCTTCCGTTGCTTCAGCAATGCTCTTGCTGGAGTGACTGGTGCGTATCTTCTGCTGTTGCTGGGCTTCATGATCCCGCAAACTCTTGGAAGACCCTTTCTGTGGCAATGGCTCTAGCTGGTGATGGACTAGGACATCCTCGCTTCGATGGCCTGGGTGGAGAGGTGTGGAGGGAGTGGTAGAGAGTGGATGGGAGAGGAGTAGAGAAAGATGGAGGGAGGAGGGGTGGAGAAAAGGAAAGGAAAAGAGGGGGGTAAAGGGAGGCAGGGGGTAGAGAGGGGGTGCAGATAGGAAGGGGTAAAGAAGGCAGGAGGAAGTGGTAGAGAGTGGGTGGGAGAGGAGTAGAAGAGGAGGGGATGGAGGAAAGGACAGGTCAAGAGGGAGTAAAGGGAGGCAGGGGGTAAAGAGGGGGTGCAGATAGGAAGGGGTAAAGAAGGGTGGAGGGAGGGAAGAGTACACAGGAGATGAAGAAAGGGGTAGAGAGGAAAAAGAGGAAGAAAATTAGATTGAATATAAAGACATGGTATATGCAATCATGGGAATTATTATTCTAAGGAACTGGTTACAAATAATTCTTTTAAAAACCTTGATCTTTACTAATGTCACCATTTCAGCAACTGTCTGATAACTGATTAATTATACAATGCAATTTTTGTATCTTACACGATATCAACTTGTATGTAGATAAAAGAAGTAAACAGGTAAAATTTCACTGTAAAGTATCAGTTGAAGCATTTCTTGATTACCACAAGACTCAATTAGGACAGGTCTTCAATTACAATGTACTACAACAACAATATTTACAAAAGTACATGTTGATTTGACATGCATTTGAACCATGAGAAGAACAAAGGTTACAAGTACTTCAATCTGAGATATGTTGTGATCATGGTTATCTGAAGGTTAACTGATAGCATGGTGTTTAAAGGCCAATGTTTTGTAGTGAGTTGCTAATTACCCTTTCATATGATATGTGTGTTTTTCTATTATATGCATAGCATCATTTCTTCTTCTTCTTTTTCTTTTAATCTTCAAAGGGCTATTCAGCCTATCACGAAGATGAACTAAAGATTGCAAGTGGTGCGAGGAAGAATTCATTCAGATTTATTGAGATGAAAGATGCTTTATTAGTAGGCCCTGAAAGCACTGTGGATTGTCAGCATATACTACAGATGCCGGCAGGCTATTCCATTCAGAATGTGCATAAAATTTATATATAACTCGACTCCATTCTGCAGTTATTATTGAAAATATTGGCAATAGAATACATAAGCTGTAACGTGTCCCTGTAATTTGAACCATGCGAAGAACAAAGGTTACAAGTACTTCAATCTGAGGTATGTTGTGATCATGGTTATCTGAGGGTTAACTGATAGCATGGTGTTTAAAGGCCAGTGTATTGCATTGAGTTGCTAATTATTCTCTGATATATGTGTGTTTTTCTATTATATGCATAGCATCATTTAGAATGTGCATAAAATTTGGTATATAACATGACTCCATTCTGCAGTTATTATTGAAAATATTGGCAATAAAATACATAAGCTGTATTAAACATGTCCCTGTAATTTGAACCATAAGAAGAACAAAGGTTACAAGTGCTTTAATCTGAGATATGTTGTGATCATGGTTATCTGAAGGTTAACTGATAGCATGGTGATTAAAGGCCAGTGTACATGTATTGCAGTGAGTTGCTAATCATCCTCTCATATGATACATGTATGTGTTTTCCTATAACATGCATACAGTACATGTAGCATCATTTAAAATGTGCATAAATTTGGTATATAACATGACTCCATTCTACAGTTATTATTGAAAGTATTGTCAATGAAATACATAAGCTCTTACATGCCCCTATAAATTCATGCCATTTCTACAGAACTCCTTCATTTCAAGACACACATGTACATGTATTTTGCCTACTGGGTATTTTTCAGGCTAATCTTGCTTCTCATAACAGCCTGGGCAAATTTTATGTCATTGTTTTTTTGTTTTTTTGTTAATTCAAGGCAGCTCTTATCACTAGGATTCATGAGCTCAATAGCAAAGGAATATGAAGAAACTGAAGAAGGACTGTAGGGATGGTATGAATACATGTACTAAACAGAATTGCCTCCTTTTTCGACATTGTATCAAGCGGTAAAATGCTCGAAACAAAGGTCGAAACGCCCTGTGATCTAGTCGACAAGCACACAGAAAAATGTTGGCACTCATGGAAGCTCAATTTTGGCGAATTCATAATCTGTCTTAACATTAATGCCACCACGGAACATAGACACTTAATGTCATCTTAAATAAATAAACATCAAAAATTTACCATCTTCTGACTGAAAATAAATTTGGTCTGAAACCATCCATTTTTTTTTAAAATTCAGTTTCTCTCTTTTTTTAATTTCTGCCCACGGAGGCCACAGTACATGAATTGCCAGAGTGTTTATCAAATATTTGTTAAGCCATTACTGCAGTTCAGAGTACCACTGACAGTCCACAGAAAAATTCAGTCTGCATGATAAAGTGCTTAACAACAGACAGGAAAAGGACTTCCAAAATGACTGCTGGTTATACAGTTGTTCAATTTACTCTTTTGGGGTGGGGGATGTACAATAGGCCGGTTTACTAACATATTCAAATTTTATGCATGCTTTTTAAACAAAGGTTGTTCTTGACAACCTGAAAGCTTGCCCGATGCTTGCCCGACATAGCAGCAAGTAATGTATGCAAACTGGATTCCTAATATTGTAGTCCATTTATTAATAACAGGTTGGTGGAATACCTGGTCACTAGGTCCTCCGGAAAGAAACATCCATAAATTTGAATAACTTAGTAAACCGGTCTATTAGACCAAAATTGCATCCAATGTACATGTACTATAAACGTGGAATATTTCCTGGTGTGGAAATATGTTTTACATTTTGTGCGGCATGACGTTTGTGCGAAAATAAAAACATGAATATTTTTGTTTGTGTATTTTTTACCCATGAGCCCAGCCTGTTGTCAAAATTGAAAACGTGAAATTCACTTAACTCTGTCGGGTGCGAAAATTTACTTACGCCAAAATTTCCACTTTTAATGAATTACCCAATAACCTTTCCCTTTTCGAAACAAAACAAACAAAAAAAGTCAAAAATTTTGCCAAACTAAAATGTCACAGGACCGCACACCATATTGAAACCATGTTATGGCTCCCAAACCCTTTAGCAATTTAGGAAGGGCATTTCATCTCACTAGCCACTCCATACCCAAGAGTAGAAATAACAATAATAACTAGCATTTAGTATGCTCTCCATAGTAAAACTTTATCACAGCATCTACAAAATAAAAAATACTTGGATATGGAATAAAAATTAACATGGTACCAGTTCAAAAGAAATGAAAAAGGGTTCAACGAAGGGAAGAGTTACAGTAGGTTTAAGATTTTTTTAAAGAAATAAGACTAAAAGAGAGAAAACTTACTGTGATAATCCTTTTCTCCAAACTGAGGGAAATGAGTCTCAGGTTCTCCATCCAATGGACTGCTTGTAAGGGGGAGCTTTTCAGGCGGCTTTAGCAGCTCCTCAACCTGAAGGTCCAAACTTGCATCACTCTTCTCCTAAAATCAAAACAGAAATGTGGATAAAATAATAGATTACAGAGTGGTACATAAATAGTCTACTGACAAAGTAAAACTTATTTCATTTATTAGAAAATGGACCATGAGCAGACCACATGTACAATAGCAACAAAGCAGTCATATACTACTTTGGTATAAAACATGCTAAATATAAATTGTGTAAGAAAATTGATTTTACATGAAGTTAAGAACATCAAAAATTATGTAATTTTATCATTTCTTGCATCATATATGACATGACATGTTTTTCTTTCACTTGCTCATAAATTTCATTCCTTCCTTCCCTTTGAAAATAATTAAAGCTTTTCTCACAGTGTAGGTCAATTTCAAAATACAAACTCTTTACTTTCCTCATTACCTATATAATTCCTGTCACAATTTTCTTTTGAAACACTAACAGGCCTTCAACTCTCAGAATAAAATAACAAATTTCGAATACCTTTGAAGAGGTGGGGCCACCATTCTGGGACATCCTGATATCTCTGTTATTTTCCTCACGGCCTACGTAAGGTTGTAACTCCCACGTATCAAATTATCTCTAGATCTGTTAAGAAGAACAGAGAATAGAAAATGAAAGAAATTTTTAGAAGAAATGTATATTGGACACATTACTGTCACAAGGTTAGATTCATGAGCTGTATTCAAGTCAGTTTACACTGGCCAACATATGCTCATAACATTTTCATAATCTTATTTTTTTTGTATTGGACTTGATTTTAACAGCAGCAAAAAAGAAAAGTGAAAGATCCTGGTAAACTCAAAAATGTTCCATCAAATAAAAATCTGCAAGAAAATCTCACTATCATAAATTATGCATGCAAACTCACGAACAAAAAAATATAAATAATAATTTCACACTGTTTCACAGAAATAGTCCTCATTTCATGTTGAGAGCTAGAAGGGTGTTAATTCAGTGTTGAATAAGAGTTCACACATAATAGCTATGCCCTTTTGGCTCTCAGCAAAGATATGTATTCCTTTACAATACTATGAATTGCAAGCTCCAACAGTCATCATCTACATGTACTATTATACAATGAGAAAGAATAACCTCCATGTACTCAAATCTAAACCTAAATGGCAGGAAGATCTAGGTTTCAATATGACCACAGCAATCTCTCTGTACTATCTGTCACATGGGACAGATCGATGACTGGTAATAAGTAATTCTTAAGTGATAAACTTACAAATACACTCTCATTTATGCATGAGAGACAAATAGATGTATATGTACCCATACCAGTAGACAAAATGATAGAATGGCAGAGAAATTCAACATAGTTGAGAGTAAAATGATAAAACAAAAAATGTGCTAGAGATAAGTGATTTAGCATTGACATTTTATACATGTAAATACTTCTGCGCAAAAAAAAACAACACAAAACACCACAAAACAATATTCACCCCCTCCCCCCCCCCCCCCCGAAATTTCACATTACACATTTTCTACATGAAACCCTAAAAGGGATGTCAACACAAAAAATGGTTCTTACACTTTGACAAAGACGGCAATTACATCTTTTTCTTTTTTCTTGTACTACACAAATGCATCAAGACCCATACAGAGACTACCGTCACAGCAATGTACCAGAAAAAGAGGCATAGTCATTCATGATTTACTTTTTTTTCTTTTTCCTTTTTTTTTTAACAACACTGGCATCTCAAATATACTATTACAGACTTCCCATCAATACATTTTTATTCAAGTTTGGTATTCAAAAAAAAATAATCTGAAAAGAAAGAGTCTTCACTTTTTCAAAGCAAATCCAGAATCACTAAAAGTTGACATGCTTGAAAAAGGGATATTCTTTCCCTCTATTTTATGATGAAGAAATAAAGAAAAGACACAAAAAAATTATACGACGAACATGAAGTAGATAAAAGCTGTGAGCACTGATCCACTTCTTAACAGGCTCTTTCATTTGTTTTTTTAAAGTGGTAAAATGAAGAATCAGCTGTTTACCAGCAAAAAAAAAAAAATGTTGATCAAGAAAATCAGATCAACAGTCTAGACATTTTTGAAAGATGTAAAAAAGAATTCTTAAGACTGATTGATGGAAACCAAAAAAAAAACCAACAAAAATACAGTATTGTTAAAGAGCTCATTTTTAGATTACTCTCCAGAGAAACTAGAAAGTTGAAAAAAAAAAACTTCATATCTCATCTTTTCTCCCATCAAAATTGATGGTCTAATGATCTATACCATAAAATTGTACCAAAGTTGAAAAAGAACAGAACAATAAGGTTGATAAATGCCAAATATTCACACTAATAATCTCAATTCAAAAAAAATACAGGGGAAAAGAGTCAGTTTACAAATAAAAAGTGCATCACATCATTTCCCTTACATTCACTTAAATGAAATTGGCAACAAAATATATAAATACAGAAATAAGAATCATAAAATTATTTCTTTTTACAAAACAATACATCACAAATAAAAAAAAAATAAATAAAAAAAAATTAAAAAAATACATATATATACATGTATATATATATCACAAATTTTTAAAAAATATTCTGGAAAAAAAAATGTTTAGAGCAGAAATATGATCAAAGAATGTTCATGAAATACAAAGAATAGGACATCAAAAATATTCAAAAGTTAATGAATCTTACTCAGTTGGTGATTTTCTCCTTAAGACTTTGCAAAAAGAAAAAGATCCAACTCAGAAACCAATCATGGATAAAATTTGTTTTCCCTCCAAAAACAGAACACAAGATACTGCCCTGCCGTCTGCATGTAGAATAATGGCTCTAGGTGAATCCCCCATCTATTTAATGCTCCAAAATACTAACAGGAAACTGTCCACTGGTTGCCAGAATCTAGAAAAACGTCATCACCAAATGAAGCCTTGCCGACCAGAAAAGAGCAATAACATTTTCAGGAAATCACTCTACAGTGTACATGTACTGCATCTGTGCATGTTGCAATCCATATAAGGATATGGATTCACCCTTAGATACATTGGATTATGAGTAATAATTGGATACATTTGTAAATTGAAGGCTGAAAATAAAAGAATGTACATTTGTACTTTTTTGGCAGGTGGACTTAAGGTCAAGAAGTCTTTGACCTACATTATTTTAAAAGGTTTTGGGGGTCATCCATGTACCTGTGATACTCCTTTTCCTTTGATACAACAATACTACAGCGCTTGTTAGTTCAATCATTCTGAAAGCCTAGGGCGGTATTTTGAAAATTGTATTATCTCTAATATTGTTTTATCTCCACACTTAAAGGGATACTTTGGTAGGCCTGCATGGGCGATTTCCGATGAGAGAGGAAAATATACTCGGAGCTTCGTGTCACTTCGATACAAGGACTTCCATCGCACGTGCTAAAACATGTGATTCATATTGGACCACCTCTGAGATAAGACTGGCTTGTGTTTTAAATTTCGCGCGGTGGGAAAGTAATCAAACATATGGAAAAGTAATTACAGAGCCAGCTCTCTGGTAGAGCCTGGGATTAGTTACGTAATCGTGGCGACAACGAGTCGCGGCAGGGCAGTGCAGAAGCGATGGCTAGACTAATCAACCAGAAGTTAACCGTGTTTGGTATTTGGAAATATTTCAGCATTACACTAAACTTGTTTGGGGGAACGAGGTTACAACCAGTTACAAGACTAAGAGCCCGGGACTGGTTAAACCCGAAGTATTCGCCGAGCTCCAGTTCGGTCAACTTCGTGCTGTCTGATCATTTATGACCTTAGTCCGACGGCCTCGCACAACGGGCGTGCTATGTGTACAAGTAAACGAGCCTTTTGCAAATTCCGCACGATTTCATTTCCCCATGAGTTCTCATTAGACTGCCCCTTTAAGATAAAATTGGTATTCTGAAAATTGTTGGAACTTTTATTGTATCTTTGTTCACTCTGCGCATGATCCTAATTTACATATGCACGCTGAAGATAACATCATGAGATAATTGGCATTCTGAAAATTATTTCATCTTTTGTTTTATCTTATCTTCCATGGTAACTACAACAAAACTTACAACAGCTTCTAGCTGTTGTATCTCATGATCCCGGCAATTTTTCTAGCTCAGTATCAGACATTACATGCTCGAATAGCTGGATGGAGACTGTGTGTGATTCAAGATCTCATAGAGAAGACATTTTGAAGAAATTACAGGTGGAATTCGATGATTTTACATCAATATGTGACTTGGTTCGAGCAGAAGAGGGTGAGCTATTATGATAATTAATTACAGTCCAATAGTGCATGGCACATTATAAAACGCATAATTTAATAACTACGCCCGAAATTGATATACGCTCAAAGCCCATCCTTATGTTTGACATAAGGGGTTCTCCTATTGGTTAACTTACCTACATGTATATAAAAATCCATCTTGATTGGTAAAGTGCCAAAAAAAATGGGTGTGTCAAAGATAATATAAAGGCGGTCCTTAGAGAGATAACAATTTTCAGAATACCAACTCACAGCAATATTAGCGAGGTATTATCTCCGGAAGATACAACAAAAGTTACAATTTTCAGAATATCACCCCTAGCTTCTGGTCTAGCCCCCCCCCCCCCCCCCCAATACCCACCTTGAACTATGCCAAGATTCAATTCAATTGAGTAAAAAAACTGGGGTGGGGGAGGGGTAGACAATCCCTTAGTCTCCATACTACCAGACTCAATTTGACACTTTATTACTAAAGGGGTGCTTAGGCTTCTTTATACAATGTAGACAAGGTAATTCTGCATAAAAGCTACAGTTTTGACAAATTCTGACATTTAAAACAAAGTTTTCAATGGCAAACTTTCTTTCTAAAACTTTCACCAAAAAAAAAATTTCTCTACATATGCAGACTATTCAGACACAAATGAACACTAATCTATTATCAAGAAACACTACTTTTAATCAAAGAATAAAACTACTAATTTCAGAAATAATTACTTTTGTAACCAGAAAGTAGGGAGAATTATTACAAATTTCTTTGAAGACTCAAAGTGGTAAAGGTTCAGGATTGAGTCAGGGCTACTTTGATATCGAGTTAAACTTGTTTGCTAAAGTTGTTTGCGTAACTTTCCGCCAACGGATCAATGATCTGGTTTCTTATCAGTCACTGGTTACATATGACTCAAAACAACACCAAGGTGGTTACAAAAGATATGGTCGCAGCTGGGCAATTCCACGGTAACGGAAGGACATTCAGAAACACATTTTACCAACTTCAAACCATACCTACAATTTTTTTTTTGTAATGGTAGAACATTTCAAACATCAGAGATGTAAGATTAGATCAACTGCCTTTGATTTTCAAAAAAAAAATTCTGTTATTGCCAAGCAGTAATGAAATTTGCATATTAATGTGTTCGGTAACGGAAGGACGTTTTGAAAAATCAAAATGTCCTTCCGTTACCGACATCATTAATATGCAAATTTCATTACTGCTTGGCAATAACAGAATTTTTTTTTTTGAAAATCAAAGGCAGTTGATCTAATCTTACATCTCTGATGTTTGAAATGTTCTACCATTACAAAAAAAAAATTGTAGTTATGGTTTGAAGTTGGTAAAATGTGTTTCTGAATGTCCTTCCGTTACCGTGGAATTGCCCAGCTTGCAAATATTGTACTTATTCAGATGGTCATTGGAAAGAAGAAAAAAGAGGAGAGAGAGAGAGAGAGAGAGAGGGGAGAGAGAGATGGAGAGACAGAGATGAGAGACAGACAGAGGTAGGAGAAATGAAAAAGACAGGTTATTATAAATGTAGTGAGAATATAATGATTAATAAAGAAGGATGAAATCCCCCTTCCCTTCTCTAACCTACATGAACTACTACTCCCTGGGACAATCATCCCCAGACATTTTTTTTTTGTAATGGTAGAACATTTCAAACATCAGAGATGTAAGATTAGATCAACTGCCTTTGATTTTCAAAAAAAAAAATTCTGTTATTGCCAAGCAGTAATGAAAATCTCTGTCTTTCCATCTCTCTCTCTCTCTCTCTCTCTCTCCTCTTTTTTCTTCTTTCCAATGACCATCTGAATGGAAGTAGATGTAGGCCTACAAGTATACATATGTAGTTGCCAGGTGGGATGGATGGAACAAACATGTACTTCTGATGTACTAAACCTTACAGCACCATCAGAAACACTATCTAGAATAAAACACTAATTTAACATTCATCATCCTTGGATGGTGATGGTGGTGGTGGGGGGGGGGGGGGGGGGGGGGGGGAGGGGGGAGCTGGTGCAACAAAAAAATAAATGGCAAGTACAGTGACATTTCACATTATGGAATCTTTTCATATTTAACACATGTCCTGACACCTGAAATATTTAGTGCATTACTGTGATCCCAATTTTGAACATTACTTTGACTGTAGTTTTTGTCTTGCTAATGTTGTTACTGAACATTTGTTTCTGATATTGTCTGCTGAAAGTGCAATGTTTGCCTGTACTTGCCAAAAATTCCTCTCCTGCTACACAGCTGTGCCAGTGAGCATGATTCAATTGTACAGATAATCATGCTCTTGCAGTACCAGGCAAGAAAACTTGTCCTTTGTCATGCATTTGTCAGTATTCTCTGCCAAACAACTTCCATCCAATCCAAAAGTTAAACAGATATCTTAGGCCTTAGTCTCAACATTGAGGCATATTCTTTGATTCAAAATGTGGTACATGCACATGTATGTTGAAAGCTACATGAGGAATTCTTATTCTAAATTCTGATCATCACAACCTACCAAAAGCTAGACCTACTTGATATAGACCTTTAAATGTATCAATTACAAGTTTTATCTTAACCCAATATCCTACTGATTACACAACAACCTGTTGTTGACAAATCTTAACAAAGTCCTTCCTTTATTAATATCAGAGGGTTCCGTTAATCTAAGATACAAATTATATGTTTACAAACTACATGTACATGCCGAGGAGGGGGAATCCCCCAGTACCCTTCCCCTTACAATGTAGGTCACGTATTTTATACAAATTTTTACCAATTAGGAAACAAAATGATACAATTATTAACTGGCACTACAGCTGTGTTTACAATACAAAAATTTCCAAAAATGTACATGTAATCATAATGCTCAGCTGAGAATTCAGTATGTGTTATCATGATCTACATGTATTTTGACACTTGGGGTCATGACCTCTTGTGTGTCCACCCTCCCTGCCAATGTAATGTAATCTACATATACAAATCAAGAGTCTTCTGGAACCCTCATGTTAATCTTTTTTTTTTTTATGAAACTGTTCTATGAAACTGAATGTTACAATCAACAAAGGCTATACATGTAGATATTGATAAATGTGTACATGCTCACACATTGGGCATACAACAAAGATCTGATCTAAACTTGGACCACACGTGTCCTGTTTTTGGTCCAGATTTATAATCAGAAAATAGCAACCACTTGAACTTGCACTTCCTCAATTTGAAAAGTCAATGGCAATATTTTGCTCCAACTTGGTTTTGCAATGACTGCATCTCAAGAACAATAACTGATCAACATACATCTTTTGAGGTCAATATGCTTGGACTTCCTTTAAAAAATATACCATGTTAGTCATCAGTCTCCTCCTCATAAAGGAATGATTCAAAAGGACAATTGTATCATCAAAATACAGGTCACTGTCTGTATGTCATCACCAAGTTAAGATATAAGATCTATGCAATTCCTACTTGGGCATTTAATACTTCCATTAGCTCATGATAAAATTTTCAGGAAAGCCCCAAATTTAAATGCTTTGGTAATGGCTCTAGACTATTATCATATCATTAGAAGAAGACGAAGAAAAATTACAGGAAAAATATGAAAAGGAAGAAACAGGAGAAGGATGATGAGAAGAAGATGATGATATTAGTTCAGAGTCAAAGTCGATGTTGTCTCAAACTAATTCAAATATACCAGTAAAAATCAAAACATCCATTCATTACAATCTGTTAAAGAAAATGAAATGCAATCATGATTACCATACATCTTTATTTAGATCTAAAGCTACGCACTTTGTTTCCAGCTGCTAAAAAGTCATTTTATTCAGGGGTTTATGCAAATTTATCTAAATATCTTGGTTCTACATATATTCTGAAGTTACATCGCTGAGAAAATTATGATGGACAAATATCGATTATTTTAATTTTCAAGACATATCGATGCCCGTGTCAAATTTTGTTCACAAAAAATTAAAGGGTCCTAAAAGCTGCGCACACAAAATAAATAAATGCAAATCGTGATTTTAAAACTGATTAAATTTCACCCCAATTTCCAAATAGTGATAATAATCACAAAAAATAAAGGGAAATTATTCATTCTTTTTGGCGAACGTAAATGATATTCTCGTTGCTAAGTCACAGCAGAAATTTGGTGCATTGAACGCATCGCATTGTGTGTATTTGAGGGATGCGTAGCTTTAGTTTAGGACCTGTGCAGCTTTAGGATCCCTTGCCATACATGTCAAATTCTTGAAAACCAAGATTCTCCAAAGACAAAGTACACTGTAGATCTCCTGCAGATCAAATTCCAACATAGTAACACTTTCAATTTGGATGCCATTAAACAGGAATCATAAATTTGATTTTTAGATCTACATTGCCACAACATCACACATGAATTTATTTAGTCTACATGTAAAAACTTATCTAGGATTAGGAATCGACTTAAGTTCAGAATCTAGACTCCAGTCAGTTACATGTAGACCTAGATTCTTGAGTATTACACTAGACTAGTCTAGGTTCTAATAAGTCAAACATCCAATGTTTAAAAAAGAAAAATCTATTTAGATCTACACAAACAGCACTTTTCCTAGTTTAACTTCATTTTCATCAAACACATTCTTGTTTTTCCATTGACTTTTTCTTTACGTACAACGGCAAGCCAAGACATGGTACTAGCTAGATCTAGCACTCTTCCACCTATCTGGGAAGCGTTTCATCAAGCGTTTTGTCAGTGATTTTAACCGACAACTGTTATAAGCTACTGAAATCCTCGCATCTGATTGGCTGAGAGCAAATTTGTCGGTAAAAACCACTGACAAAACACTTGATGAAACGCTCCCCAGGTGCACATGCACCAGTGCATGCACACTGATAAGTGGCATCTATTCTTATTTCAAGATCGTCTAGATCTAGCTATACGAGCTCTGTGGCTTATCAATCTGCTACTGGCCACAGAGCTATACAGCCCATGCCTATACTGCGTGTGGAGGAAGATATCAACCAAAAAATCTAGATCTAAATATCACCATTTCCCACATACTGTGAGCCATGCAAACCACCCTCGGAGTTTTCTAAAGGGGTAACCATCCAGGATCAACTAAGATTGTAAAAATTGAATGAATAAAAAAGAAAAAAAGCCACAAAATTGGCAGGTGTGATCAGGTTTTTTTTACCATGCACTTGTAACTTGTATATATGGGACTACACATGCAAGGTAAGATTGGTGTAGTCCCATATATACAAGTTACACAGTGTAACTTGTATATATGGGACTACACCAATCTTACCTTGCATGTGTAGTCCCATATATACAAGTTACAAGTGCATGGTAAAAAAAACCTGATCACACCTGCCAATTTTGTGGCTTTTTTTCTTTTTTATTCATTCAATTTTTACAATCTTAGTTGATCCTGGATGGTTACCCCTTTAGAAAACTCCGAGGGTGGTTTGCATGGCTCACAGTATGTGGGAAATGGTGATATTTAGATCTAGATTTTTTGGTTGATATCTTCCTCCACACGCAGTAGGCATGGGTTGTATAGCTCTGTGGCCAGTAGCAGATTGATAAGCCACAGGCACAGAGCTCGTATAGCTAGTCTAGATCTACAATACATGTAGACTGTAGTCTAGATGATGTAGATCTATCTAACCCAATAACTTAAAGTACAGTCTATCAAAATGCCAGTTGATAGATATAGCATCTTGCTGCTCCGCACACATTCTAATCTAGCAGTAGCACTGTAGCAGCCGAAGCAGTAGTAGGGAACGCTACGTGCTACTATGCCGTTTATACCAATACCAGCCACAACTAGCTGGCTGGCGTTTCCCGCGAGCGCGCTGGCTCCGGAACTCCCCAGTCGCGCGTCCATCTCATGTGACTTCATGTAACCTTCACGAACACCTCTTTCCCACAAAGAGATGAGTTAGAGTCTACTGATATCCTCAAAATTGCTCACCTTTGTTTTCCCGACATGGACGCTACATGAAATGAAGAGTTGCGTCAGTTCAGAAACAGCCGAAGATTTAATTCATGTATTCGATTACAATAACCCGAGCGACCCGTGTCATGAACCAGGGTAACAGTACATAAACAACTTTAAAAAGCTGGCAGAAATTTGGGTCAATGATAACTTATACTTGAAAAGGCATGTGCGGGCGCTATACCCCCGGTGATTGAAGTGTATCGGTCTTCCAGCTTTCATAAAGTTATCCCTATACTAAGAACAAGTAAAACATAAAAACTGACACTAATAAGGAAACATAACTTAACGTCAAACATATACATGTATGTAAAAAAAAAATATATATATATATGACAGAGATGATAAAGGTGATTATGATGACGTCTCATACCTAAAAATGAAGATCCCATGGGAGTTCCCATGGTCAGCACAGGCCGATGTTGAAGTTATTAAAAAAAAAAAAAAGAAGAATTAGGAAAAACTGCCGAATATCAAATAATCAAGTAATATTTGCAGACAATATAGAAGTTATAGAAAAGTTACACCAATATGAACTCAGATACAATAGGCTCCCTAAAAATGAAAACTAGAAAAGAAAATGTAGATAGAGAAGAATCTGGAAGTATCACATCCACTGACATTAGACATGAGAGGGTAATAAACCTAATATACCACCGGACAAATACATTTGCAGGTAGGTTTGGGTTGCATTAATTTATGGTACAAATAAGCAGGATTTGTTTTCCTTGGCTGGCAAAGGCTTTATGCATGCCTCTTGACATCATTTTCAGCGCTTTTTTTGGGGGGGGGAGGGGGGTGACTGAATATTCTACATAATTATGCTTCCCCCAGTAACTTTCGAAATTGAATGATTGATTGAATGATTTTATTCGCCAAGCCTTCGGTATACAACAATAAAAGAATATCATATCAGAATTAATAAGCTTCAACAGGATAACCCACGAAAGCTCGAGAGCTTATTTCCAGTGGGGTCTCCAACATACAAAATGTGTGGTGTGTTCTCAGCTCTGATTTCTCTTTCTCACAGAACGTCAGCACCCACAGTAGGCAGTATGCCCTACCCCTTGCAGTGCTGGAGGGGAAAAAGGGGGAAATTTATGCTGCAGCATCCCCAGCTGTCAGGTCCATGAGAAATAGGACAAAATTTAAGTTGCTAAAACTTCAAACCCGAAACAGCTCTCCATGACTGACTGAAATATAAGCAAGCTTTCAACAATCTCATCACAGCAAACGAGGGCTTATTAAACCAGTCTATTTCATCTTTTATGGCTTTTAAAACACCCCCCCCCTTCCCACCTCACCTCCCCAACCACTTTCTAAATCAATTAGTGCCAACGCCCTGATTCTATCGATTGGTGGTGTTTAATCAAACACCCAAACAATGAAGAAAATAATCCAGATTACAACCTCGTTATAAAAAAGGTGCTATATGAACGAGCTCTTCCCATTAATTGAAACTCGAAAACAATTACACAAAACGAGTTGTTTTGGCCAGATTACCACAATACTCTCTCATATTACCCAATCATCTTTTGTGCTAGCGTTTATTCCCCTTCTTCGACTCCTCGTCCAATTAACCCCTTTCACCCCAGCCTAAATTTAATCTCGTTATTGTATCAACACAATCTCCTCGAAACGTTCCGATGAGCCATGCCACAATGAATGGATACGTGGTGAATAAATTCGGTGAAATTGGAAGTCCACACAAAATAATCTGTTCTTTACAAAAAGTTAGCTATTGGTATGCAGTTGCAAGTGTTTCTTGCTTGTGTTTCATCATCTAACCAAAATACACCATGTTGAAATCAAGGACCCCTGACGAATATTATAGGTTATCATATTCTTGGCTTGAAAATATTTTGCAATATCTAGACTTTTTCGCCTCTCATACCCCTATGATATAGTCTCTTTTAAATAAAAGCCTTCATCACGATTGCTGTAAATATTTAAAATCAAACGAGAAGCGCCACGCCGTTAAAACTAGTTTATAGCAACATCAACACGAAGTCATGTTGATGAGAAGGTGAATAAAATCTAAAAATAAACTGCAACAGATTCTCTGTTTTATAGTTGACAATAATCTTTTTTATTCCTCATTTTATTTCACTTCAAATAAACACAATAACAAGGCATGATTCTATCATGTAAATATCACGTACTCTTTTTATCAACTTTTCAGTCATTGAATTCTGAATAAAAGGCAGTCTGTTAAAAAAGGCGGAAATCTCAGTTTCCTGGATATCTTCACCGAGATCCATTTTTTATATAATGTTTAACTTACAAATTCTACAAATCATGTGAACATAATGCAAGCATAACATCAATAATACATAACATCATTTGATTTCTGATAAAATAACGTGTTTCATAAGTCATATTAAAAATTAAATTTAACACAAACAATATCATAATACTATTTTGGTACAAGCAGGGTATATGCTCGTGGTATCAAAATAGACGTTATAACCCTGACTTTCAGAGTTTAAAAGACAAAATAGACATGACAGCTATTTCAGTTCATAGAGCAGTGTGCAAGAAAACAATGTGGAATTGAATCCGAGGTTCCAGCCACTAAGGGGGCACTTGTGTCATAGTGCGGGACCAGGGGCGGCGGAGAAAATGATATTGAGATATTAAGACAAAAATGTGTTGGAGAGGGAGAAATACAATTAAGACAATTATTGTAAGAAAGAAAGTGACAGAAAAGAAGAGGGAAATATATACAGAGAGAGAGAGAGAGAAAGGGGAAGGAAAGGAGACAGATTTTCGAAGGGGGGGGGGATGAATAAAAGAGTAAAGAGTGGCGGTTAGAGAACGTTGACTTTGGGGGTAATAGGAAGTTCATTTTTTAACACTTATAAGAACTTTCCAAAAATGAAAATATTATATTATATATAAAAATAAAGATAGGATTATCATACATATAAAAAATAATAATAAAAAAAAAAAAAAATAGGACGATCGTAAAATAAGACGAGTTCGGAAAAAGAAGATTTATTGCAAAAGTCAGACGAAAGGCTTTCCAATAAAGGTATTCCAGAGGTGAATAGGCCAAAGAAGAGCTAGGCAAATCTACTCCTTTTCTGTTTGCAATTAGATAATAATGCGTTCCATTTAGACAATCAGTGATTATTTGCGCGAGGAATAGCAAAGTTCGAAAATGCAGTTGTTTTATTACGCGTGGCTTTCCAAAGTAGCGTCGTCAGCTTTTCAGTATTGGAGGGGCAGCCAACCAAAATTTACCACACACACACACACACATACAAAACCCAAACAAAACAAAACAACAAAATATGCTCATGTAGTATGCTATTCGGATTTATCCATCCACAGTTTAAAAATGTAATGTTGCGAGCGAAGCGAACGAATAAGCAATTTAATCTACAACTGAAATTTGTTATTAATTCTAATATTTTTGTCACACTTTGTAGTATGTTTTGTCGTTTTGTCAGTTAATTTCTATCGACAAAAATTCATAATCTATCGACAAAACTTCCAAAGCATTACGGGGGAGGGGGCTTTGCCCGGCCCCCCTGGCTACGCTTATGGATTTTCAGTACTTTATCATTATGAAATAAATCACTTTGGATGTGTTCTATTTTTTGACCAGATTATTTGATCAAAGGTTGAAAATGATGATATATCAGCTTGTAAAATTCGATGCCATCATTGACACGTTTTATTCTGAGACAATTAAAGAGATAGCAGCTTCATTTGTCTTAGGAGTTCAGTCTCAGGGCAATTAGGGTCGATAGGGAAATGAAGAGAGAAAGATAGAAAGAGCCGAGAGAGAGAGAGAGAGAGAGAGAGAGAGAGAGAGAGAGAGAGAGAGAGAGAGAGCATTAGAGAGGATAGAAAAAGGGGCGAAAAGAGAGGGGAAGGGAGAAAGAGAGGAGAGGAAGATGGAGAGAGAGAGAGAGAGAGAGAGAGAGAGAGAGAGACGGGGGGGGGGGTGCTGACCTCTCTCGCCTGAGTATATTTGTGAAATTATCATATTGACAATAATATTTTTCATCAGAACGTATTAAATACGGTATGGAAATTAGGAAAAAGATCTCCTTGCCGGAATAGGTGGTAATGGTTGCCCCAATGTTAATTTCGAAATTGTCAAGGGTGATGGGATCGTGCTATCCCCCCCCCCCCCCCCTTGCCTAGCTTGCACACTTATACGCATGACCTTTGTGCCACGTTGGGAAGATAAGCTTTCAAACATATACATGTATTTGGCATTTAATCAGCATGACCAAATGATCACACAAACATGTTAAGCTGATGATCTCCATAAAATTGCATTCATTATGAGACCTATCTGTTACCTCATGCAGGGAAATCAATGAAATACAACGCACTTTGAACACAATTAAGCAAAAATCAAAAGTTGACAACATCACATAGGCCTATTATCGTTTTGGGAATATGAAAAACTGATGATCAGCTAAAGTTGAAAACCAAAATGTTCACCATTCCCTTCATATAAACCATGCATTACAAGCTCAAAATGATAAAAGACTGAAAAATAGATGAATAAGAAATAAAAATCATCTGCTGATGAAAATACAAAGTTTTGTGATCAATATTAAGAAAATAACAAAAAAATCGTCATTCATGCACTTACAAAACAAAGTTTTCAGTCAGATTGATGTAAGCAGCACACAAGCATCAAAGAAATATAAAAAATAATCACTGATTAAGTCGCATAATTATTGGAGCAAACATATTTCAAAGACCTAATGCAGGATAAAACAAGATATTTGAGAACTGTAAAAAATATCAAAGAAGAACAACAACATAAAATCATATTTTCCTCTGCATTAAATGCAAAACTTATAGTAAAGGTAGGCCTATAGTTTAAACATGCAGTTTCTCTGTAGTTTGTTCCACTTGCTGTTCCCATGCCTAATAACAAATTCATCTTACCTTTCCTGTGTCCTCCGATCCTGAAAGCTCGTGTCTTCACACGCCAATCAGTCAATCCCCGTGAGTCAGCGAAGCCAGCAAACAGACGACTGAAAAGGACCCCCAAAACCAACTCAACTCTTTACGAATTTCTAACCCAATCTTTTACGCTTCAGTGCACACACATCATAAAACTTGGCTTCTTTTTTTATTCACATGCAAATATCTCAATTATTTAATGGTGACGTGCTTTGGTACATATAGACAGAATTCTGACCAATGGGACAGCTACATCAGCGCAAGCTCACTGCATGATATATAACTTTGTAGGATTTTTGAGATCATCCATGTGAATCGACTCATGGTTGTGAATTGTAAAGCTGATGAGGACTTAGAAATATATATTACTTGAATGGGATTTATCTTTTTCTCATCTATCTTTCCTCCTATCTCTCTCTCTTTCTCTCCCTCTTTCTCTCCCTCTTCCCCCCCCCCCCCCCCTCTCTCTCTCTCTCTCTTAGTCCATCCTCCCATTCGTTATGTATTTCCATTGAGGGAAACATGCCTCCTACCCTGGACTAAGGTCTACCTGCCGATGTCTATAGTTTGTGGATTTCATCCTGTTTTGCAAAGTTCGTATAAAGTTTCTGAAGTGCGATTTCTTTGCATGAGTTTTGAATTTCTTTAACACAGGAAAATATTGTAATGACTTTAGGAATGACTGACATGCTTGGAATGGACAAACCAATATTTCTCGTTCGTAGTTATCGCCCTCTCTGTGCTTCTTTTCCTTCTTCACTGTCTTGACAATGTTTAAGAGTTTCCCCGTTGAATCAGGCAAGGGTCGTTGCTACAACATTTTGTGGGGGGGGGGGGGGGGGGGGGTTGGGGACCAAAAGAAAACAAAAATGGGCATCATTTTTCCCCCTTTAATTTGCCGAAACAAGACGGCCTCCCTGTTTGGACATAAGCATCAAGGAAGACCGTATCCCTGCTCATAAAGAAAGCCAAGTGTCTTGGGGACATAGAGTTACATACATAGAATACTGTAACTCTATGTTTGCTGCTAAATTGACACAAATTGAAACCGACTACGTTGGTTCAAAAGAGTCTTTATCTCACTTTCAATACACTAGGTTCCACTTTGATTAAATTGTCGTTACTACGTTAAAAAGAAGAAACCAGCCTGCTTTATTATTGTCTTCTTCTCTATTGTTATCCCTCTTCGTTGTGAAGAAGACCAATCTTGAGATTGAACTACAAATCCTTACATTCAGCTTTTCAAAGGGAGGGTTGTTCCAACGCATTAATCGAGATACTATTGCAGGGTGGTGGCTTACAAATTAAAACTTTCTTTGTTGATGGATTAATCCGTCTCGATCGTGTTGCATGTGATACACAGGCCTCTTTTTCATCTCAATCCCTTTCAAGTTTATTCTCATGGTGTTCACATTTATTCTTATCCCGCCCACTCTCTCCTGCCCTTGTCATTACTCACCTCTCTTTCTTTCACTGTCTCCTTTTGTCTGTCTGCCTATCTCCATTTTAAAACCTCACATCCCTCTATTTATTGTTTAATGTATCCAAGACACTACTAACTGGTTAAAAGCTTATTGAGCCGTTCTCAAAATGCAATATGAAACTCGGCATGAATTTTTTATCACAATCAATTCAGAATTTATTTCCCTTAAACATATGCATTCCCTTTGGTATGTGTTTTCTGTTATTTTGCAGCTATAATCTGGACGATTTTTGTGTCTTATCCTGGGTAAAGGAAGATATACAGCTTCTGTGACAGTTTATGGACTATATTCAATTAAATGGGAGGCATCATCAATAATCTAGTGTTCAAGTTTATAGCCTCTGATCGGTTCTAAAAGCCATTTTTTTAAAAGACCTGATTATACCAAGGTTGGACATCTTCAAAATACCTTGCCACATCGTGGTTATATTTTCCATGCAAAATCTGAAATTCGTTTGCAAGTGAGTTTTTAACTGATCCCAACAATAGTGGGACCTCATTCTTCAAACAATCCTATGATCAATGAACATTATTTTGTACATTTCTTTTACAAACTATACAACTACATATTACTTCAAATTCTCAACCCAGCAGGAAACATGCATACAAAACAAAGTCACACACTGTTTTCTCTCACAAAAATAATTCACAAGTACAAGAAACATTCACACGCATATGTCATTTATTAACAAAGAGAAGATGAATTCTCTTTTTTTTTTTAATTTCTGAAATAACAGGATGAATTCTCACAATTATCCTCAAACTTTTTTTTTGATCTACCTTGTCTTTGTTTTTTCATCAAATATTGAAAGACGTAACATGTTTGTTCTTGGTAGTCCATCATTAAACATTCTCTCTTATGTACATATTGCTTGGAAGATCAAAACAGTTTTCTGTGAGAAGCAAAAGGGCGTTAAGTCAGTAAACATGAACATCAGTTAAAGCATCCTCCTGCATCTCACCCACTGGAAAATTATGGTCAAACATAGTATATATATTGTCTTTTGAGAGCCAGAAAGGCATTAACTCTGTGTTTAATGATATGAGCTAATGCCCTTCTAGCTCTCAGCAAACAATATCAATATATCAATGACGACAAAAATAATATCAAAGGTATATATGTGTATATATATATATATATATATATATATATATATATATATATATATATATATATATATATATATATATATATATACATTATATACATGTAGGTCAATTCTTTTGACAAACCTAAATATCTTAAACATGAGCAAGCAAACAATAACTTATAGGTAATGACATGAATTATTGTTTCATCAAATAAAATGAAATATTTGGCAAGGAAAAGTACTCAAAGATAAAAAAGAAATTTAAAAAAATGTAAATGTGTCCATAAATTAAACTGATTCCACAATCAACATCGAAATATCAACACAAATGTATTCACATGAGAAGTCCTCTTATCAAATCCAAATTTGTCATTCAAAAGAATAAAATACATAAAAGAATACCTTGCTACCAATATAAAATATCTTCAGATGTTAAAAAAATAAATAAAAAAAAATCAGTAATAAGGGTAAATTATGACCATCCATAAGTATATCTGTATATAGGTAAAATGGTTTATGAAAAGTTAACATGGGTAGATGGGTGCACTAGTAGTTACGAATACTGTTCAAAATATTCCACGATCAACAAAAACTGCAGATGCTAAACGTTTATACTTATATCTGTCAAGATGGATAGAATAGTGAAAAATCAAAGTAACAATAAAAAAGGTAATAAAACAATAATGAAATCATGTAAATCATACAAAAAGCAGCTGATAAAATCGTGGATATATATGTAAAAGTAATGGGTAAAAATCTGGTACTTTTCTGACAGCTTTTATCTTTTCTTAAAAACTAATTCATATACTTTACAAAGCTGTAATGATTAATCAAGAAGTAACAGGGTTATATAGGGTTAAATTTGGTATCAGTCAAAAAGAAAATGGGAGAAAAACCCAAAGAGTAATAGAATGACTCCTTTTCAGGATGGAGTATAAATGTAATTTGATTATTATATTTAGTGATAATACTTCACTTGTACACTCCAATATACCTGTCAAAACACAGGTATGATATTAGAACAGTGTACACAAAAATATATATCATATATGAGCAGGTTACTTATCAAAAATAAATAAATGTGATATCAACAATTCATGAATATACTTTATACAAATACATATTTTGAAACAACAAATTTTCAAGGAAATGTAGAACTTTGCAGTATAATGCAATAATTTCATATATGTAATACCAACAATTTTGTGCATTAAATGGGAATCGATTAGGAAAAAAGAATCGGAAATAGAGAAGTGGAAGTTTAAGAAATAGTGGACAAACAATAAGGAAGTTTTTCACATTTTGAATGTTGAAATCACTAATGATGGACAATTTTCTATTGGCAATGTGATCACGATGTGTGATGTCATACACTGAAAATTCTCCCTAATTACACAAAGTATCCCTTTTTCTCAAATCTTACATGTGTAAGTGGAAAGTATAAAAATAAGTTTCCTATGATGTACCATGACACAGTCTGTTCTATCATTTAAATGGGTAAAGGGGATACATTGAATTTAATGGAAGAACTGAATGACCACAATGCCAATGGGAAATTCCTCATATCATTAACATTAATCATAAGATCCTACATTTCTCTGAATTTCACTCAAACGTTTCTCTGACTTTTCTGCCTCTATTTAAAGCCAACTTCTATGAAGGGTGACTTCATATGTTGATGATCCTTTTTGTAAGTAAAAGGAGTAAATTACCCAAAGCATAATCAAAGGAAAGAAAAGCCTTATGGCAAGCTGTTTTTCATGGTCACTTCACAAGAAGTTCAAATGTTGCCTTCAATATGGAAGCCCATGGATTAACAATAAAAAAGAACAAAAAAAGAACAAGAGTATGCTCTTAAATTCTCCTTATATTCAAACAATACCATGAAAAAGAAAAAAAATATTGTGAGTATCATGACTTCTGAGGTGAATATAGTTTAATATGTTGAAAAAGCAGATACATCTATGACCTAAATGGCAATAATATATCAAAATCAATCAACAATATTAATCTTCAAAATATCAATAGCCAAAATCCTCTATCTGTATAAGTAAGAATCAGTGACTCATCATTGAAAAAATGTACTTGTATCGGGAACAAATGAAAGATGCTACTGTTAAAACCATCTTGTGAGACACTCTCTTTTACAACACATAAAAATTGTTATTCCACTCTTGACTCTTGGAGACTCTTGGAGATTTATAGCAGTGAATTCTACTATGAGGTGTGAAATGTTACTCATCCAATGTACCTGTACGAAGTTATGATATAACCTTGTACTCCTAAATCAATATGGTCATGGTGAAAACTCATAATTGCTGCCCCCTACTGCTGTAATACTGCATAACAACAATAAACAAATACAGATGTCCTCTTTCCACAAACAGAGGGCAGCACATATCCAAAACACTTAGTCTTGGAAAAAAAATATAAATGAAGCCAAAATTTGATGCTTTGAATTTTCCCAAATTTATGGTTAAGCTGGTCGCTGGAGAAGAGGGGATTTCTCAGACAACTTGTTGGTAACTGAGATTTTAATTTTCATACTTGCAAACTCGTATTTGTGATGTCCGACTGCCACAGATTACTGAATAGCAGTTCAGTACATGTGTATTCACTTGCTGTTGGTCCCTTTAGACCCACGAGTGGTGGAATGTACATGTACGACATCTCATGTTCCATGCAGAGTATGCACACAGCACACTCGTGTGTCCAGACTGGGAAAATAACCAAACTGCAGTCACAAGTGCTTATGATTCCACATTAAAAAAAAAACATACATTGTACCATATATTGTACCCTAATACTGCATCACATAAGAATTGCAATTAGCATTTGCAAAAATTCTTGTACAAGCACACCTAGATTAGGATATACAATGTATATACATGTATACATCAGTCATGGATGATTGGAAGTGAATTGCTGAAATTACACTTTCAGCCCACAATACAACTAAAGATACTTATATAAATGTAAAAATACTTCAGTACAGCTTTGGTATAAGTATTGCATGAGAGTATAATTTCTAAGGGCCCATTCAGGCATAAAGCAGTAAACAGCTAAAAAAAAAAAAAAAAAGATCTCGTATTAATAATAAAAACAAGAACTTGGTAATTTATGTTATACTGTAAATGTTTTTTTTGCAAAGAAACAAATGATAACCAACTCACATGTTATCTGCTTATAAACTACAGCTGTCATATGCACAAGCAATTAAAAGCCAACACAAATAGCTTATAGGTGCTTCAATTATAATAACTTATAATTTGAATTTCTAGTTATTAATTTATATGAATGTTGTCTTGAATTATTAAAGTTTTGATTTATATTTTATGTATCAAATATAGGTCTTGGTCATTATCTGTAGACAGAAAATGGTGCACTGAGAAACATCCGTATTAAGCGCCTAATAAATGTTGTATATTATTACTATTCAGTTATAAACACCACAATGTTCAAACACATAACAACAAATGTATGGTGTCTGACAACAATTACTACATGCATGTCTTTTGGGTTAATCTGTTGTACAGAATGTAAATGAGCATGTAAATTGCACATTTTCCTCTGCCTCTGATGCAGTAGTTGCTCCAGTTGATGCTTGGTGTTTGGTGCTTGCCACTCTTTCAGCTTGGAATAATTTGTGTATTTCTAGACAGGCATGTGTGTTGCATGGTATTTATCAATGATTGATCCACCCCTTCCTCTTTAATGATGCAGTAGTTAACACTGGGTGTCCAACTCCTACACCAAATGTTTGGTGCTTGACACTAAGCACTCTTTCAGTTTGGCAGAGTTTGTGTACATCGAGACAGGCATGTGCGTAGCATGATATTCGTCAGTGCTTGATCCACCCCTTCCTCTTAATTGATGCAGTAGTTAACACTGGGTCTCACACCAAATGTTTGGTGTTTGACCCTAAACACTTTGTCATCTTGAAGTAGTTACTGTACATCTAAACAGGCATGTGAGTAACATGGTATTCGTCAGCCATTGATCCACCACTTCCTCTTAATTGATGCAGTTGTTAACACTGGCTGTTCAACTCTAACACCAAGTGTCTGGTGTTCAACTCTAACACCAAGTGTCTGGTGTTCAACTCTTACAGCAAACGTTTTTTTTTTTTACACTAAATACTCTTTCAGTTTGGAGTAATTGGTGTATATCTAAACAGGCATGTGAGTAGCCTGATATTCATCAGCCATTGATCCATTTCCTTCCTCTTCAGATTCTTCACTGTCCAACTGTAAAAATCAAGTAGAAATCAAATAATTAACACTGTATCACTCGCTAAAATACTGATAACGCTTTTTAATGCAACATAAAGAGAGCAAGAGACAGTTTAAAACTCATCTGAAAACACAAAATTTTAATTTTCATGCTTGCCTGTGCAGAAATAGATCTTTTTCATAAGGGGTGGGTAAGAACATGTGTACAAAAATATGTCTTGGGCATGTGCAGGTATATTAAAATATTTTCTTCAAAAAAAAATATCTCATGGAAAGAACCAATTAAAGAGGCGGCCAAAAGATTTGCCACTTTCCTTCTGATTGATTTCAGATTTAAAACTTCATAAATTATATTATCCTTTCATTGGATTTTTCCTCAAACTTTCAATGATCTGTTTCTCTCCTTTTTTCTGCTTTCAATGAAACCACCTTATTTTCAGGAACTTCTCCTTAAGATCCAAAAGCTTGAAAATGTATTTGGTGTTGTACTGTTCTTAAAGGAGAATGAAAGCCTGGGGAAGTATCCATTTTAATGAAAAGAAAAGTTCCATCAAAATCGGTTATGAAATGAGAAAGTTATGAAAGTTTGAAAAGTCTCAATTTACTTTCTATGGTGTTCCTCAAATTGGCAATGTTGCTTCAAAATGGCAGGTTAAGTAGTACAACTCTCAATATGTTTTGTACACAAAATTTCATATTTTCTCCATTATCTCTAAAGATGCTGCTTGTCTTTTTGTGAACTCAACATATGTTGTGTCAAATAAATTTTCCCATGATATATCTTGAGCTAAGGAGACAAGCTGCACCTTGAGAGATAATGGGGAAAATATGAAATTTTGCATACAAAATATATGAGAGTTGTACTACTAAACCTGTCATCTGAAGCAACAATGCCAATTTGAGGATCACCATAGAAAGTAAATTGAGACTTTTCAAACTTTCATAACTTTCTCATTTCGTAACTGATTTTGATGGAACTTTTTAAAAATTGCTTCTCTCTATCCTCTCCTTTCATTAAAATTGATTTTTCCCCGGGGTTTCATTCTCCTTTAACAAGTCATTCAACTAGGCTGGAAAACTGAGAAATCATCAAGTCTTACTGCTTCAAGTTCCTGATCAGTATAAATGAACCTCATGAGCCTACGGATAGCGACGAGGAGGATGAAGAAGAAAGGGAAGCAGATAGCGATGATGGAAGTTTTGATCATCCAGACAGCTACCAGACATACCAACTGGATGAAGGAAAAGAGATGAATCTTCCATGCTTTCACCTGGTAGGAGGGAAAAAAAGAAGCAAGTGGAAATTAACCTGTTCTGTGATTTTAACTTGACAAAATATAATAAACTGATTCATCCACCTTTCTAACCCATCAAACTATCCCACAGTCCATCCACTCATCATTCTAATAAAAGATGGCAGAATGATTATGATGCCAGTTGTCCATCAAATCCAATCATCTATCCTTCTATTAAACTATCCATCAATCCATTCATTCATTCATTTATTTATCCACCCATCATTCCATCTTTTCATCGATCAACCCATCCTTCCACTCATTCATTCATTCATCAATTCATCCATTCACTAATCTATAATTCCATCCATCTATCCATCTATCATTCCTTCCATCCTTCCTTCCCTCCTTCCATTCATCCATCTACTTACCATTCTAATATACTTGACATCTGGATGATGTTTTCTTGGCATAAAGAAAACTTTTATTATTTCAATCATCTGAAGTCCATTACAATATCTACCCATCCATTTATCTATATATCCATCCATCCATGCATTCTTCAATCCATCCATCCATCCATCGACGTACATGTACTTACCATTCTAATATACTTGACATCTGGATGATGTTTGCTTGGCATAAAGAACACTTTTATTCTTTCAATCATCTGAAGTCCATTACAATATCTACCCATCCATTTATCTATATATCCATCCATCCATGCATTCTTCAATCCATCCATCCATCCATCGACGTACATGTACTTACCATTCTAATATACTTGACATCTGGATGATGTTTTCTTGGCATAAAAAAAACTTTTATTATTTCAATCATCTGAAGTCCATTACAATATCTACCCATCCATTTATCTATATATCCATCCATCCATGCATTCTTCAATCCATCCATCCATCCATCGACGTACATGTACTTACCATTCTAATATACTTGACATCTGGATGATGTTTTCTTGGCATAAAGAAAACTTTTATTCTTTCAATCATCTGAAGTCCATTACAATATCTACCCATCCATTTATCTATACATATATATCCATCCATCCATGCATTCTTCAATCCATCCATCCATCCATCGACGTACATGTACTTACCATTCTAATATACTTGACATCTGGATGATGTTTGCTTGGCATAAAGAACACTTTTATTCTTTCAATCATCTGAAGTCCATTACAATATCTACCCATCCATTTATCTATATATCCATCCATCCATGCATTCTTCAATCCATCCATCCATCCATCGACGTACATGTACTTACCATTCTAATATACTTGACATCTGGATGATGTTTGCTTGGCATAAAGAACACTTTTATTCTTTCAATCATCTGAAGTCCACTCAATGAGCATAGACCCAGATACAGGAAGACTCCAAGAAGAACAGCTATAGGCACCTCTCTCAGTAATGGTGCCATGTATAATGATAAACCTGTACAACACAATAAAGTTAAGAAATCAATACATGTTGAAAGGGAATTGTAAGATATTTTAAAATTTCAAAAGAATTAAAGGAAATAGTGGAAATGATTGGAATTGAGAGAGAAGGGCATTTACGTGTGAAGGTATTCCGAGTGCTTAATGCATCTTTATGCTCTGAAATTAAAAAAAGAATTTGAATTAGATTTGCTATTTCTTAACTCTTTTCTAGAGAAGAGAGTTGGAGAAACCAAAATGATATGCTAAGGAGCACTAGTTTTTAAGTTGATAAATCATGAAATGTAGTAAAAAAAAACGATAAGAGAGTTTTGATTTTGTAAGAAATTTCCATTTGGTTTAAGTAATCAGAAATAATCATATCAGATCAATCTTTCATAAGTAATTTCTTAACTGGATGAAAGCAACTGCATCTCTAATATTCCTTCCCTTAGTTACATATATACATGTACATGTATATTATGTTAGTTGTTTTGCCTCTTCTCCTGTAAGACACTACTTGAATAAGCATGGGTAAACTGTTCTCCTTTCATCATATCTTCATTGCTAGATGTAATATGAATGTAATAGATTGTGGAAACAGATCTGACCTATCATAACCATGACCCGCTTCATGACAATCAAAAGGAGACAGGTGTGACATGAGAAGAATGTAACAAACTACCCTTCATGTAATAGACTACCCTTCCTGTAATGAACAACATGCTTCCCCCATACCACATTCCAAATCAACAACATTGTTAATTACAGCAGCCCACCTGTCAATCATATTGTGAATTTCACCCAAATATTTTAATTAAAATACCAACAGCAGATTCCTTGTTAGTATCCATCAATCATTGTATATTTCAAAATCATACTTCTTTCATAAACTGATATTTCACAAAGTCACATTTTCTTCAAGGTCAGTTGAAGTTGCACCAAAAAATATTTCTTTTCAAAACTTGACTACAATGCTCTTCTGTTTTGTAATACTATACAAATACATATACCATATGAAATATAAAATATGGTCTATGTGTATAAATGAGCAATATTTTTGTTATCTATCAAATTTGCATAACATGTGTTACTTGGAGGTCTAAGGGTGGAAACCAAACATTAAATTAGCTGCTGTATCTTCCTACCTATCTTTTTTCATTCCTTTTTTCATGTTTTGGACTTAGTTTAGGTTATTACCAATACACAACATTTAGCAGAATGCAGCTACATATACTGATGTAACTATGGCTACTACAAAATCCATATAAACGTGTGTGCTGGTGTGGGCACCAAAAATATTGAATGAATTAGCAGGCAGCAGCTTTTACAGATTTGTAATATTTAAGTTGCATTCTTGTTATACTTTTATTATTTACAGAGTTCTTCAAACTGGAAAAGTTTCATTCACCCTGGGTATTTCTTTGGTTCTCATTTACCACTGTGGTGTAACGTTCATTACTCTAATATATGGTGGACACCAAGAGTAAGAAACGTTTAAAAAAAACTGGTTATTTTTGGCATTTGATGCCATTTTTAATAATTGCGTTTGTATCTAATGTTTAATGTTGACCCTTGCAAGGAAAAAGAATTGAAAAAATGTTGAGTATTGTTTAAAATTTGTACAAAAATTACCCATTCATTCTATGCACTAAGAGCATGTCACACTTTGGTGTCCTCAAATGGGGTATTTTGAGAGAAAAAAAATGCAAAATCTGGAAACCTGTTTCATTTATGACCCGATGTTATCTTTACTATCTCCAGTATGTGTAAGTTAGATTTCCTGAAAAAATTAGCAAGATACTTAAAGAGACAGTGGAAATATTACCATTTCACTTTTCTAGGCCAAAATCTCTCCAGAATTGTAAAAATACACATATCAATCATGACCAGATTGTAACATTCATGAAAACAATGTAAACTAGAATGATGAAAGTTTAGAAGAGTGCCATCGAAAAAAGAATATTCATCCAACAATAAAAAAATAAACTAATATGTTTGACACATCAAGCTAAAAGAATGTACAAAACTGAAGTACGAAAAATGTGAACAAATGAACAGCTAAATGGAAGGATAAACTATCGTATATGTATATCTATCTCACATTTTGAAAACATTCCTGACAAGTTCAACAAGGTAATTCTTTCAAATATTTGAAGTACAAGAATACCTTTGAATATTTTCTCAGATTTGTACACTTTTTCTACCCTGTCACTTTTGACTTGTCCCCTATTGAACTCAAAATCTACCCAGTTCATAATTACATACATAAACATACTTAAACCAAGATTTGTTTCAATGGTCTAAGTTGTTGCAGTAAGGAGGTATCTATTGATACCCTCCTGTAAATGCGAGGTGGTAAACTTCTATTTTCAATACTGACCTATGGCAAGACTGACAAAGAAGTTGGTCATCCTCTGGTCCTTGATATGGTCCAGTCTTGGCTTGACACCAGGAGCATCAGTCCTGGTCATCACACTGAGACTGGCTACATGGGAGACTGTTCTGACAGTAGCAGCACACATCCAGGGGAGACCCAAGATACCAGAGAGAGCTGTGAGGAAACCCATGATGAATAGGTCGAGATGGAAACCAGTCCCCTTCTTGAGTTTGTGCTCCTTCTTGTTGACTATGACCCTGAAGGGGATGAAATTGAGGACAGGAGTGGGATAGTGATTTTGCCTTCGTTGAATGAAACATTGAGTTGGTTATCATGACAGCCATGGTCACATTTTAACATTGGTGTAAACACTATTTTTTATCATAATCCTAATTATCAATCACCAACACTACTTTAATGCACTCACTATTCATGCAGTTACAATACCATCAACATTATTATAACAGAATATCATCACCACCACCACCACCACCACCACCACCCCAACTAACACCACCATCACCATGATCACCACATCCACCACCATCACTACTACCACATTAATCACCATTATTATCACCTTTACTATCACCCACCATCATCACCACCCCACTATTACTACCACCTTCACCACCGCCATCATCATCACAACCACCATCACGACCACCATCGGAGATTTGTTACACAATTCTATTCATCAGGGGGGGGGATGACCTATTGTTATGTCCCCCCCCCCCCCCATGAAAAGAATTTCCTGCATATTTCCACCCATGACCACTACCCACCACCATTATCATCACTATCACTATCCACCACCACGACACCGGCGACGATGATGCCGACCTCGGCGACGACACCACCACCACCAGAACCACCACCAGAACCATCATTTTCTTCATCGTCATCATCATCATCAACATCATCATCATCATCATCATCAACATCATCAACATTATCATCATCACTACATACAACCATAACTACTGTACTACTACAACTACTGCCACAATCATCTGCTTTTTGTCCATTACAACTCCACTACATTCTTACCCTGTGAGAAGAGTTTCCATATAGAGTAGGATGAAGACAAGGAATGCCGGTACAGATGCTCCTAGAATGGCAATCATTGGCATGGGCTGTGCCAGACCCATAGGATTGATAAACCAGCCTCTCTTAGATGGATCCGTAGGAGCGAACCCATTGCCAATACTGAGTTTCTGTGGGTTGATGAAAATGGTACATGAATGTAATCACTTATACAGTATAATGTAGCAAAACTTTCTGTAGACTTGGCCCTCTTGAATCTGTACTAAAGGTATTATTTAACATTCTAGTTCCATAAGTTGTGGAATTGTTAAATTTCTTTTGTTTTAGATTGTAAGAAAAAAAATCACTGAAAGTTCAACTAAAAATACTCAATGTTTAGTAAAGGAAAATTCAAATTCTCTTTTTTCACAATAAAAGATTTCTATTCTATTCTATTCTAGATATCACCTTATCTAGAGCAGTCATTTCAATGGTTTCCATGCCATTGTCACCTCCCAATACAATCCTGCTTCCCATAACACCTTTCAAATTATTTTCCTCAACATGTCTTTTAAAGAAAAGTACATTCATGAATGATGATTATATAGTGACCCAAATTGCTACTCATCTTGAAAAGACATATATCTAAATTATTACCTTGATTAATAACATTGCACCCATGCTGATAAAGGATATTCATTTGAGATCATAAAACACATGTTTATGATAGATGTCATTTTTCAATTTTAATCAAATGAATTGCAATCACCCTATACACAAGCATTCATGTGCATGTATATTGTAGCATGATAACTTCTGAGCACTGACTTACAAAGAGTTGTAATTCATCCATATCAATTCCAAAGGACTCCAAAGGACTCCATTAACTAAAAAACTACATTGACTTAATACCCCAAAATTTCAGAACTGCAAATGATATGAATATCAAGTAGAGTTTTACTGACTCTGATCAATTGCAACTTATTATAGGATAGGGCATTGATGTCCTTTTTTTTCTTCGTAAGGATCTTTATACCAAATACATGAATGGAACACAACTGTTTTCATCAACTTACTTGGAGGTAGACATTCTTGGTGACGTATGATATGGTTACCATGACTGTGATTGCTATTGCAATGCCAATGTCACCAAAAGCTCTTCTTGACTGTAGAAAAAAACAGACAAACAAACACACAAACAATGAGGGGATGCATGTGACATTCTCAAAACAGCACTGGAAAATGCTATATGCCTTTTTTTAATTTCAAGTAACCTAGTATGCCCATCAGAGCATTGGAACCCCATATTATTTTCTCTTTAGAAAACTCTTGGTGGCTAAAATATTTGATATGTTTACAAAATCGATATGAAAATCACACCATTCAGAATGAGAAAAACAATGTTCAATATACAGATGACTATGATAACTGTGCAATGTCAAAATCTTAATAAATCAGTCATTGGGAAATCTGTCATCATATTTTCAATATCTCTGAAAATTAACAAGAGGAGATACACTTTTTTCATCTTATCTTTATATTATTCATAATGTTCTTTGATAATGTAATACAAAAATGAACTTTAGCAAAATGATGGAAAGTCTATACATCAAAATGACTTTTTATACTCTAGGAACAAAAAAAAAGGTGTTGATAAGAAAAAAACTGCAAAACAAGAGTTGTAGCGAGGAATTGTTTTCATACCGTTCTCCCCAAGAATCTGCTGTTCCTAAACTGCCGGATGAAGAACGCTATAAAGAACGTGCCAAACGTCAGAATGATTGACATGAGTGTCGTGTTGGGCTTCGGATCCCATCCCTCCGGTACATAGCACTTCTTCTTTTTCTTTCCCGATTTCCCACTATATTTGTCTTCGCCGTAATGATCCGTGACATTCATCATAACGTCAAAGTACGTAACGTGTTGTTCGAAAAGATGTGATGTTGGCGAACTTGTGATGGAGCTGGGAAATGGGGTGGTAGTAACATTGAACTTGGAGAACAAGTCTGCTTCGGTGGGTAAGGCGTAGATGTTGGATGAGTTGTATGCGGGAGGGTACATGGTGCTGTTCATATCAGCCAGGCAGTAATTGTCCTGAAAGGGATTCTGACAGGCCACCTAGAGAGAGAGTAATGAATGAGAGAGAAAGAGTAGTGCTTATCAATTAAATGTGATTTACAGCAATTTCTTTAGTTTGTGTATGGTATACTTTGCTGGTTTAAACTACCCCTTCTACTGCATGATAAACTGCATAATAAACAATTCAAAATCACTTGAAGTTTCTTTCTCTCAAAATGCAATTCCATCACCAGAACTCAACATTAGCAAAACACTGTATCCAGATAATGTCATTACTAGGCACATGGTATGAACTGAAGCTATAGCATTTAGTGAAAACAGAAAATGATGTATAATGGGGCAATGGACGGATTGACCACTATGAATCTTGAATCTTGAATGAAAAGTCTAAACTTTCTTTTACATGCTGGAATTAACATATGCAAATTTCAAATTATAGAAATATAAGTCTGCATTGTCCTGAAAAATGATAGTGATGAAAAATAATATAAAAAGCTTACATATTTGAGTCCACTGACAGTCTCATAGATAAAGATGATGGAGATGAGAAGAGCAAATATTTCTTCAGTGAATCTTGTAAAATGTCGAACGAGAACACTGCCCTCTACTGCCACGCAGATGGTTGCTATGAGAAACGTCCATATACCGATCCATGCCCGGAATGGTAACAGCTCGATATTCATCAGCTTTGAAAACTGGAAGCAAAATTAGCAACTTGCAGTAATATTTTTATATATATATTGGCGCTCTATTGTATGTTGTTATTTCCTAGGAAACGAACTTGTGTATGGCTAATGTTTTCCAACCTGTTAAATTATTATTTGTAATAGAACTGTCACATTCAGATGACAGACTGGCTTCATGTAGTGTGGAGGAACCTTATCTCAACTGAAGTTAAAATATATTACAAGACCATTTGAGTACATAACCACTGGTATGGGCATATTTGTGTTTAAAAAGAAAAAAATCTTTTTAGAGCTTTTGTAAAAACAGTGGAGAGTTTGTTACAATTGTCCATGAAACAGTTTTTCTCAATTACCTTCATCACGATCATTGTTACTACCACTACCACAACTGGTATTACACCACCATCATCACTATCATAATCATTCATCTACAATCACCATCAACATATTATTAATGCTGCCACACCATTTCCAACAGATCACCTAAACCATCCCCTATCCCTTTTCACTCTTACCAACAGGAGATTCTCTTCAAAGACCAACACTGGACCCGTAGGACCGATGATGATGAGAGGTTGCCCCGAGAGTAGCGAGAAGATGATACCGTTGAGAGATGTTGAGATGATCATCTCGGACACACCCATCCAACCCTGGGTCATTTCACCTGCAAATGGTATAAGATAAAGTGAAGAATAGCAAGTGGCAATGAAATGCTGGTCTCATGAAATAGTATGTGGTAAACTTTGTATTTGTTCAGTAATACTAATCACAACTATAATAATAATAGTTACGACTGTTTACATATTCATGTCAGGGGATGCTTAATGGGCCTTTGAGGTACTACTATTACCCTGGTATTAACCAAGCTGCCCTAGGGCACTGAAAGCATTCAGAGATTACTTGGAAATAGAAAAGCAGAGAAGACACTAATGCAGGACAACATTTCTCATTTTACCCATCAAGAAATATATCCTTCTACTTCTACGTTGGTTTTTGGTAGACTGATATGTTAGAGCGCTACATATTTGGCCACTCGGCTATGACCGGGGTAATAATGTTGGAGTGCCATGAGCGTCACAGCGTGACGGACCTGAGCGCTATACAAGAAGCCACCATCATTATTATTATGTCAAGTATTTGCAACATAATATCCAGTGCACAGTGAACATCACCTTATCACATTATCTTTTATTTTAACCCACATGATGCCACAATCTTGTGTACTGATCTGTGTGGCAGTGCCACGTACATGTGCACTAGCCTGTGCTCGCGTGCCACAACCTCGTACAGTAGCCTCTGTATCTGTGCCACGTACATTTCAGTCGCATTGTTTGTTCACGCTTGAGCACCCCAAAACTAAACCTGGCATAATAGGGATTAGCACTGTGGCACTGGGGTTGGTACATGGGGGCAGATTAAGGGTTAATTGAGCTGCAAACTTTCAACAACAATACCAAAAATTGGCAACTGGGGTTGGGGGAGGATAGAAGGGAGAAACTATTGATTAAAACTTGCATTAAATCATATCAATCATGCAACATGGCACAAGGATGGTCAACCTACCTAAGATACCCCCAAAGGTGATGGCTGGGGAGAGACAAGCAAAGTAGAGAAAGACAAAAGCAGCTAGGCAGGTGATGTTGAAGGAGTCTAGGACATCTGAGAGGTAGTGAGGATACCGCCTCCGGACATCTCTGAAGAGTCCTCCAAACAAATATCCTGTACGCTGGAGAGGGTCCCCATGAATCTTCTCTGATGAAAGGAACTGCTTCAAGGCTAGTAATTGATAAACAGGAGTTGTGAGGATTGAAATGGATCACTTGTATTTTATTAAAGCTTGGTCTTACTACCTATTGCTTTGGAATAGCCTAGGTACCATGAATCTTTTCTGAAGAAAGGAATTGCTGCAAGGTAATAGATTAACAGAGTTTAAGGCATAGGAATTGAAATGGTTCCGTTTTCATTTCATTCAACCTCAGTCTTACTAACCACTTCTTACAAATTAGCATCAATGAATGAATCATCCAAAGCACTTACCAACATCATCTTAAACACTTCTACCTTTCATAATTACATTTGTTTGTGAATAAAACAACTACCACTATAAATGACATCATCACCATTGTAGGACACATACTCCGGCAACATATGCTCTATGGTATATTGGTAACATTAACTGAAATCCAAACTTAGATTTGTGATCCAATACTATTCCTTATACCCTCACCTTAAACATAACATAAAGCCCAATTGCTACTTGATCCCTAACCCTAATCTTTGACAAAATAGAGCCGAGAGCAAATATTGCTGGAGCAAGGTCAGATCAGCCACTACCAGTCATTATAACTATCCTTATTTGAACTCTGTCATCCATCATCATGCATCAACATCCAACTACAGTTCACCCCTGTAGATAACAGGCTTTGTCTAAGGATATATCGTCCGTGCAGCCAAAAGGGCCTTAACTCTGTATCAACCCTTTCGAGACGATTGACCACATTTTGTGGTTTGGCTCAATAACTTTTGGTTCAGAGCTCTAAAAAAAAATATACCAGATGCATGAGTAAAAAGAGCAAAAATTTCTGCACACACTATATCCATTTTTGTTGAATGACCATATGGGGTCTGATGCCAGAAATTTTAAAAACGAAAATAAGCTTTAAAATCCTTATATTGGCAACACATTGAGAGGTTCAAAATCATTGTTTATTATCACAATTGGCAAATTTTTCAACTTTTTGACAAAGTTCCTAACCATGTATATTGTTTTCAAGACATTACATCTTATTAGAACCATGTAGCACTAAAAGAAAAATATTATTGCTGCCATTTTGAAGAACAAAATGTGATCAATTAAGCCCTTAAATAATTCCCGTCCTGAAAGGGTTAAAGTATATGAGTTAACACCCTTCTGGCTCGAAACAGACGATATGCATCATCCAGAGACTCGGATCCTCAACCTCTTGACTGAGAGGCAAGTGAATGAACCATTATACCATGGTGAGTTGGTGAGCTCCCATCCTAAAATGTCAACAACTATAACTTACCAACTGTATCCTCCTCCTTCAAATTCATTGTCTTCCTCCTCCTATTCACCTTCTCCTGTTCTCTCTTCTGTAACCTTGTGATAGGCATCAGAAGCTCCTTGTCCCAATCTCCTGGTGGTAGCACCATGGTGTCATTCAGAAACTCATTGATGCCTACCAGGATGTCCTTCCTCTCTCTGGCGGAGTAGGCGATGTTCCTGAAGACTTCGTCTGAGAAAAGAGTAGCAAGGGCGCGGCCTACCTCCTGGTAGTCTAGGGTTGGCATGGGAGGTCCAGTTACCAAGAAGATGTACCTGATAACACAGTAGAGAATGGGTAAGTTTGGGGCTCAAAGCATAAAGGGCAATCCAAATAATATGGTCACATGTTTCTAATGTTTCAACAATTTCTGAGCCACCAATTAAAAAAAAATATCAAGCCTTCAAGTGTTCAATTTTGAATTTTTAAAGCTTGTTTCATTGCTTAATTGGTCATAAAATGCATTCTATCGGAATGAAATTTACCATGAGCGTGCCTGTTCCCATTTGGGGAAAAATGTAGCCTTTATAGTTTAACCCTAAAAGGACTGGGGGGGCCTTTTAGGCCCCCCCCCCCCTCGACATAAACTGCGATCATTTTGTAACGGTAAAAGATTTTGCGCTGCAATTTCATGACTTTTTTCCCTAGAGTTTTGCGCAACTTTTGATACCAAATTTGCATGCCCCGCATGCACGGTTACGGAGTCACGTCACCGTTTCATATGGCGTGTCAAGAAGGATTCAGTATTTTGCATTCGTTTGTGTGTAGAGTCAATGGAGACTGGAAAGAACATTACAGATACTGTTTTCAAACTATGTTTTCATTGTGTTCTCTTTGATTAATGTCATTTGTGCATACAAATAACTCTTCAGGATCATAAAACAATGAAATACATTAGATCATAAAACAAAGAAATACATAAGAAATAAAAAACAAAGAAATACATAAGAAAATAAAGCAAATGATAGAAAAGCTTCTTGTAGCTATATTTTCATTGCATTCTTTTTGATTAATGTCAGGCAATGAACACCTTAGTCTTAGTGATAACAAGCTTGTACATGAGGATCAGGAGTGATCCTCTTATCTACGAGGTACATACGACCACCTATCTGTTACAGTATGCTATTATATCCTATAATTGCCCATAACCGAACATAAAATTATTTCACAAATAGCCTACCATACACCGCCTCCGTCCCCCGGGTTGCCGTATGAAACCCGTCACCCGCCATGACACTTCCTCCGAAACCACACACCAAGAGAGCACCCGCAACCAGGACACGCAGACATGTCGCAACTGCGAGGCGAGGGGTAGGAGGGGGGGACACAGATAGGTGGTCGTATGTACCTCGTAGATAAGAGGATCACTCCTGATCCTCATGATCTACTATCAGTACATCCGACCACCTATCTGTTACAGTATGCTAGACCGACACGGACTCAGCGGGAGGCTTGGCTGCGTCTAGCGGTGAAGGAGCGGTGTATTAGCGGGACTGAGAGGCCGACAGTAGCGCTGCTCGAGAAAACGAGGGTACTGCGGCGGGGATGTCCCGGAGATAAAAGGAGATGAAGGAATTCGGGGAGCGCCAATAAGCTGCCTTCTGAATCTCCCCTACGGACACGCCGTTGAACAGAGCCCAAGATGCGCTGATCCCCCTGGCATCGTGTGCACGGGGCGACACGCCAGGCGAGAGAGCATCGGGGCCGGCCGCACGAATGGCGGCAACGATCCACTTCGAGATAGTATCTCTCGAAGCCGGTGAAAAAGGCTCTTTCGTAATCACGAAAAGCTGATCACCAGAACGGCGTTCCTTAGTGCGCGCCCAATAATACTTGAGAGCGCGCACCGGACACCAGACTTTATCCTCCGTCACCGACGAGAGGGTGGACAGCGGTTGGATAAAAATCTCAACCGGTTGGGAGCTGGCAGTCTGGTTCTTCGCCACATAGGACGGGTTGGGAATGAGGCGCACCCCCGCGCGTTCCCAACGGACATGCCCCGGCGCCGCCGACAGTGCGTGCAAGGCACTGCGACGCTGGCCGAAGGCAATCGCCAAGAGGAAGACCGCTTTAATGGTTACATCTCTAAGCGAGGCCTCAGCGAGGGGCTCAAAAGGCGCCCTGGCAAGGGCCTCCAGCACCCGAGGGAGACTCCACGACGGGAGCAATCTCCTAGTCGGGGGGCGCTCCAGGAAAAAAGCGCGGACCAGGCCGGTCAGGGAGGGGGCAGTAGAGACACTGGCCCCATCCGCGAACCCAGCGTGGATAACGGCAATTGCCGAACGGTAGCCACGGATGGTCGAGACAGTCAGGCCCTTATCGAAAAGGGAAATCAGAAAGTCTGCGACATCCCTTAGAGGTGCAGAACGGGGATCCACCCCGTGTGATTCGCACCAGCTAAAGTATCCAGCCAAACGGGAATTATAAGATTCCCGGGTGGACTCCCGTCGGCTGCGAGCGACGAAGGTCGCAGCCCGCTCTGAAAGGCCCGCCTGAGCTCCAGATTCCCTGACAATGGCCAGGCAGTCAGGTGGAGCGTGGCCGGTCGGGGGTGCAGAGTCCCCGACACTGGCTGGGAGATCAGGTCCGGACGAGCGGGAAGGAGCCTCGGATTCCCCACCAGTAGGCCCGTCAACTCGAGGAACCACGTCCTCTTGGGCCACCACGGGGCTATGAGGAGGAGAGTTGCTTGGTCCTGCCTCACCTTCCGCAGAACGCGGGGAATGAGGGCGAATGGCGGAAACGCATAACCCCGGAATCCCTTCCACGGGAAGGAGAAGGCGTCCATCTGCCAGGCTGCCGGGTCCTGCACCCTCGTGCAGTACATCGGCAGCCGTGCGTTCAACTCCGAGGCAAACAGATCCACATCTAGTGGGGGAAGCTGGCGCACCAGCAGATGCATGACCTGCGGGTGGAGCGTCCACTCCGAGGGGAGAACCCGGCCCCGGGACAAGAAGTCTGCGATCAGATTGTCCCGGCCCGGAATGTACGACGCAACGGGGAAGACCCCCATGCGTCGGCACCACCTCCACAGCTCCGCCGCTAGGGCGTTCAGGCGCGTGGAATGGGTGCCCCCCCTGTTTGTTGATATATGCTGCAACGGTGATGTTGTCCGTGCGTATCAACACAGCCCGGCCGCGGATCAGCGGCAGAAAGTGGAGGAGTGACAAGGCAACAGCCTGAAACTCCAGCACATTGATATGTGGGAGGGTGGCCGAGAGGCACCAGTCCCCATATGCATGCAGGCCCTGACAGTGTCCGCCCCATCCCATGTGGGAGGCATCGGTGGTCACTGTGATGGAGGGCTGCGGGGGCTGCAGGGGGTTGCCCCTGATCAGAAACTCCGGGCGGCCCCACCGCCAGAGGAGAAGGCGGGCGGCCGGAGGTAGCGGCACAGGCCTCGTCAGGGGGTCCCGTGACGGGCGGTAGTGCTTGAGAAGATGGATCTGTAGCGGGCGCATGTGCAGCCGGCAGTCCGGCAGCACATCGACCAAGCTCGCCAGGAACCCTAGGAACTGAAGCCAGGTCCTGGCTGGCACCCGCCGCCTTAGCCGAAGACGGCGGGCGGCGCCCGTAATCGTCGATACCCGCTCCGGGCTGGGACGTGCCAGTTGCCGGGGGATATCGATCACCGCACCCAGGAAGGTCGGGCACTGCGTGGGCACGAGCTCCGACTTCTCCCAGTTTACGAGGAACCCCAGGTCTTGCACTGTTCTCAACAAAAAAGCCAACTGGCGGGAGAGCAGGACCTGGGAGCTGGCTACCAGCAGCCAGTCGTCCAGGTAGCAAAAGACCCGCAGGCCCTGCTGCCGGAGGAAGGCCGCCACGCACAATACAAGCCTGGTGAATAGGCGTGGTGCGGGCTTCAGGCCGAAGGGTAGGGCGCGGAAGCGGTACACGTTTCCCCCGAACGCGAAGCCCAGCAGATCTCTGGAGGCTGGGGCGATGGGGACGTGATGATAGGCATCCTTCAGATCTATAGATACTGCCCAATCGCCTGGCTTGAGGCACGGGAGTATGGAAGCCAGGGTCTCCATACGGAAGTGCTCCGTATTGATGTGTCGGTTGATTCTCTTGAGATTTAGAATCAAGCGGAACTTCCCCGAGCGCTTGGGGACAAGGAATATGGGGGAAAGGCATAACCGCGGATGATCGCGGGTCCTTTCCACCGCCCCCTTCGCAAGCAAGGCGGCGATCTCGGCCGCCATGGCTCGACGCAGAAGCGGAGACATGCGAGGGGATGGAAGACGGACGACGCCTCCGGGCAGGGGGGTGGCTAACTCGACGGAGAAGCCACCGCCGACAACGGAGAGAACGAAGGCGTCGTCCGTTATGGCCGCCCAGGCCAGCTGGAAGGCCTGAAGGCGGCCGCCCACCCCGGAGGGGGGGCCCTGAAGCGCTCGGGGCAAGGAGTCAAAAGCCGCCGCGGCCCTTGTCGGCCGGGCGGGTAGACCCCCGCTGCTTGCCTCTACCCCTGCGGTTACGGCGCCCCCGGTTTGTGGCCCGGCGGGTCGTCTGTGGGGGAGGCATAGTCACCGTCACACGCTGGGGGGCCGACGCCTGTGGCCGGCGGGGCGATCCCCGGGGACGGTTAGGTCGAGCCTGAACTGATATCAGCTGACCTGCTAACTCTCGCGCCTGCTGGCAACGGGTTAGCGCCTCCTTGATGCGGGGCGCGAACTGGCCAGAGAAAAGGAACGGCCCTTCGAATGGCATCCCACTCGTGAGCTGCGTCCTTTGCCTCACCGGGAACCCGAGGGCCTCGAGGGCCAGGTCCCGGCGTCGGCGAGTAGTGAAGAGTGCGGTACGCGTGGACTGCTTCCATAGATGCTCCGAGATGGACATGAGGAGCGAGTCCAAGAGCTGGCGGTCCTCGGGGGAGACCCGGAGGTCATCCGCCTGTACAGCCAGGTTCGTTAACGCCCCGGCATAAGCCGCTAGACGCATCGAGGACCTTGCTAGGACCGACAAGTGCGTCCACCGCATATCTTCTTCAAGAAAGGCGCGACGGCGGAGAGGATTGGCCCTGCCATACATAGAGGGTCTCGGGCTCGAGGTAGCGGGCCATGTCCGCGGGCTGAAAAGCAAAAGCCCGACGCAGGCCGGCGAGGCCCCTCTTAGGGGGCGGCTCCCGGGCGATACGCCCGTACTCCTCCTTGAAGTCTGCCGTGAGGGGGATACCGGGCTGAGCCCCGGCTCCCCCTCGGAACAGCCGGGACGCCGGGGGTTGTTGTTCCGCCGGGTCCGGGCGAACCGTATAGAATTCTTCGAGGTATCGAAGAAGTAAGGCCTCCGCCTCCTCACTGAGATGCCTCAACCCAGGCGGGGCTTCAGTCCCTGTAAGGGACGGCGCCGCTGAGGAGGCCGACATCGAATCCCACCCAGAAGTAGAGGGTTCGGACTCGGTCGCTGTAGGAGACTCATACAGCTCAGAGAGGAGAGGCATGGGCGGGGTAGGCGTCGGTAGCGGGAGGGGAACCTCCGCTGGCGGCACGCTATAACCCGCCGGAGCTCGGGTCACCAGGCCCGGGGAAGGGCAGGGGAGCCGAGGCTGGGATGCAGTACCCGCCTGGAGCAGGGGGAACTCATCCGTAAGGGCTGTGCCTGCAGACGAGGCTAGGCCACCGGCGGCCGTAGTCTGGTCAAACAAAGGCACCGGGCGACCATCCGCCCGCGCAGGGAAAGTCTCTTCCCCGGGCGGAGCACCCAGCGCCGCCGGGGCGCGGCTCGCGCCCGCCCGCTGGCGGGGGAGCGGCCCTTCCGGCGCAGTAGCGGGTAAGGAGGGGGCAGTAGCGGCTGCAGGCAAGTCAGCCGACTGGCCTGTAAACGCCCAGCCGCGGTTCTCAGCCAACCGGCTCATCATAGCGAAGAGCTCGGCCTCGCTAGGCTGAGATTTGCCCACCTTCTTCTTCTTCTTACCCGTCTTCTTAGTCCTCTTTGCCGAGGGAGAAGTCGATGGGGCAGAAGCGGACCGCTTCCTGGACTTCTTCTTCCTCTTAAGAGTCGCCCGGGGCGAGCCCTGGGGCTGTCCCGCCGGCGGAGTGCCGGTGGAGGAAGCCTCGTAGAGCTGCCAGTCCCAGGCGGGAGCCTCGACCGGCGCCGCCTGGCTAGGCGGGGCGGGGAGAGCTCCAAGGGTGGTAGCTACCGGCCTACGAGGAAAGGACTCAGTTAGACACAGAACATATATATAAACAAAAAATATGTATTACCAAGTCAATTGTAAACAAAAAAGAAATTTGTGTACAAGACAAGGGGCGGGAATTAAAGAGCGCTGTGCCAACAAGATAGATCTACATTGACGGCAGAGCGCTACAAACGCCTAGGAAAGAACATGAAATTAAAACATGTACCAAAAAAGCCCAGAAACCCATGTCTACATAAATGATGTGCATTTTGGACCGGGCGGCTTGCCATAGGCGAAAAATCAAATCTGGCGGCATTTGGCCTGCCATACAAAAATTTTTCTCAAAGTTTCCAATTTCAACCAAACGGTGGAAAACACTAAAAAACTAACTCCCGGGACTACTAAATGTCCAACGAGAGGAGAAAAATCTAAACAAAAGCGACCAGAAGGCCGTACAATGGTAGGCAAAGCAGAACAGGGGAGAATCGAGCCAGCACAAGCCACGCTCCGAAGCCGCGGTGCATACAACACACAGTGTGTGTGAAGCAACGCAACTCAAACGAAGTCGGCACAAAGCCGAAACAAAAGCCTGATTTTCCCCTTTTCCGCCGATACAAAGTATCTAAAACGAATTGCTAGCCTAAAACAACAATCAAAAGAATAGAAAATGGAAAGAACTGGCCTGATTGTTGGTAATCTGCGTCGGATGGCGACGGATTTAGGGAGCAATCACAAAAAACGTCTTGTTCGTATAGGGTGCGAACAGGAAGGAGGAAGTGTCATGGCGGGTGACGGGTTTCATACGGCAACCCGGGGGACGGAGGCGGTGTATGGTAGGCTATTTGTGAAATAATTTTATGTTCGGTTATGGGCAATTATAGGATATAATAGCATACTGTAACAGATAGGTGGTCGGATGTACTGATAGTAGATAAGGGAATTCTAGACTACAATTGTCACCTAAATAGAAAAAAACACAATTTTTCGAAAAAATTTGCATATTCGCATAATTAATTAGGAATTTCTGTAAAAATAAAAATGTTCATATTAATTTGACTATGGATTCATGTAGAGGACATAATGAACTATCTTCGGACCAATTTCCGTCATAATCGGACAATCTACAGCCGAGATCTGAGGGGGGGGGCTCTTTAGGCCCCCCCCCCAGTTTTTCCAGCCTCCAAAATACCCCAGTCTATTTAGGGTTAAAGATATTGTTCAACTCATAAATTCTCAGGTGGGCTTTGCCTCCTAAAGTATGGAAGAGTTTAAGAGAATATCTTAAAGCCACCTTCATTTTCAATGTGAAAAAAATAGCGTGTTTCATAGATTTTCATTGACAAACCTGAAGTATAAACCAGTCTTTATACATGTACATGTAGATGATGAAATGTGAATTAACAAGGCCCTCTATTAGGGCAAGGGTGCGGGAGAGATGTCATCAACCTCCCCCACTTCCTTTCATTTTCTCTCTTTTTTACCCCACCAGTCCATTTGGGAGTATGCATATGCCTTAGCAATCCCAATAGATATTCTTTCTCTCATTCAGAGATGTTAAGTGATAGCTAAAAAAAATCCTGAAAACCCAGGCCAGGGGTCTAGGGTACGTTCAAGCTGGTACATTCAAGCTGGTACGTTTCTTGTTCTTTAGAGGGCTAAAATCATTAATCTACAGTAATCCATTACAAAGAAATATTGACACGATTAACTTAATATTTTAGGTAATTGATCTTCTTTTTACCACACCACATGCAAATCGCCTTGCCCAGTTGCCTTATCTTTCTGAGTAAGATCTAAACTCAAAACATGCTATACAGGTGCTTTTTACCACACCACATGCAAATCGCCTTGCCCAGTTGCCTTATCTTTCTGAGTAAGATCTAAACTCAAAACACGCTATACAGGTGCTTTTTACCACACCACATGCAAATCGCCTTGCCCAGTTGCCTTATCTTCCTGAGTAAGATCTAAACTCAAAACACGCTATACAGGTGCTTTTTACACCACCACATGCAAATCGCCTTGTCCAGTTGCCTTATCTTTCTGAGTAAGATCTAAACTCAAAACACACAATACAGGTGGCATGAAAATTTTCACATGCACAGCCCCCCCCCCCCCCAACAAAAAAAAATCAGTGAGGGACAAAGCGTCTTTTACTTCACAGCCCATCCCCTCGTCCCTCTTGGGATAAGATTGTAAACACAAACTCTCCTCATTACATGTATTTCCACAACAGAAGTTCATATCAAGACTTCCCTACCAGCAACCAGATTTTTTTCGAAGGAAAATTACTTTATCTTCATTCTATAACACCCCCATGGATAGAAATGGTGAACTCCGTGACATATGAAATACGATAGGTAATCATGATTTTGGGGGGAAATTTTCACAGATTTTACTATGAAAATTTTCTCTGGAATCTTTTTTTTTTTTTAGCAATGAAAAAATCCAGAAAACTGGCATCTCTGCTCATTCAATGTACCTTAATGGAATTGGCACCTCTAGCAAGTTCTCAAAGTGGATGGGTTCGTCTAGCCTCACCAGGACCATGTATGGAGCCTCTAGGTACTCTTCCCTAGCAACCATCACTAGGGCACCCTCTGAGTCAGGTGGGATCTTCTTGATGATGCCATCCGACCTGTGTTGCTGTACAGCAGCTAGTGTCGCAGCAGAGAGGTTGCGGTTGATGGCTGAGCCATTATCGCCAACCTTGAGGTGAATGATTTTCTCCTGTTGCCGGTGAGCTTCGATCATGGAGGTTTTGGATTCTAGGTCTGTGAACTACAAGAAAAGGAAATGTATAAAAATATGGAAAGCTCAAATGTGACGAAAGGACATATTACTTCAATACAAAAATGTACCAAATTGAGAAAGCAAGAATTGTTCTGAACAAATTTCTTATCATATAGACAGAATTTAATATAAAATGCACCTTCGAGCAAATTGCCTTTTGTTTTTGTTAACATGTTTTCCTCCAGAACAGATTAATTTTGCTTGCCCTAGACCTATGAAGTGAAGTGAATGTGGCATGCTGTCTCACAACATTATTAATCACTGAAATATAAGGTAAAAAAAAATGATTTGCAAGATTAAGAAATCTTTGTGGCATATTTCATCTCCTTATTCCACAACCATTTTCCCCCACCATTTTCAACCATCTGTTTATATTATATTTGATATTTCCAAAAGTGAAATGTTGAAATGTCCACAAATATTTATGCATACTATTTCATCTTTAGACGCACAATCTCTTTTCTATGACTTTACAACCAACTCTGTGTTTTCTTGTCCCCTTTGGGATCGCCGCTCATGCTTTCAAGACTCAATTCTTTACCACAACCACAAAATCTCCACCACTTACCCCATTGCCACTGATACGTTCTGTGCCATCCATGGCGCTCATGGATCTACTGGTGGGAAGGTGGGCTGAGTTGTGCTGGTTTTGATGCTGGTGGGCACCCCGGTGGTGGCTGAAATCAGCAATGGTTGACAGACGTCTGATGGATGCCCGAACGATGTTCGTTGGCTCTTCTTGATTGCTGGAAGATTGAGAAAATAATGAGATACAGTCCAACTGTTTAAAGGCGCATTCACATATGACATGGTAACGAAAAGAAGCAGCAGTGCACAAGGAAGGTCCAACACGTACTTACTTATCTGTGTGTTCTCAGATATAAAAACGTGAAGCACATTACGCTTAAAAACCTTGGAGGGTATTCAATTTGAAACGCACATTAAGTTAGCATTTTACCTAGCATTTGGCTTGGCTATTAAAGTAAAATGCCTTAACTCGTATTCAAGTTGAATTTAAGCACTTTACTTTAGCCAGCCGACGTTACACTTAGTATGGTCTTTCATACGGACTTCAAAAATCTAAATATATTCATCTGAAATTCCATATTTGAAATTACCATTATTAATGAAGTAAAAATCACTCAAGCAAGAAAAGGTATACTGATGTACATAGAAGATTATCACTTTATCTGCTACCAAAAGACCCTAAAAAATAAAGATGCCCAAATCATTTCAATCATAATCTTTATATACATGTAGGTGCTCTCTGATTGCAATACTCTTTAGTAAAAACAGTTTAAGATTTCAAAAAACCCACAATATCTAGAAAATAATGACAAATATAATTCAATTAAATTTTCCTTAATATTTCTATTAACTCTTGATATTTTTGAGGGGTGTAGGAGAGAGAGGAGAAAGATAATAGAAAGTATATATATATACACTGCTAACAGACAAGTTCACATACATGTAGGTGGAAATTACAACTGCAAATGAACAATCACAAACACACAACTGATGATAATGAACAAGGAAGTAGATTATCAGAAGTGCATGCTACAGATAATGTGGGTTCATGGCCAATGAGATTATATAATTGAAGTTAGTAAACACAGCAATCGTGGGAGAGGGACGAAATATCAATCTGAGGACTGCAAATACCTTCAAATAAAGGGTGATTCTGAGCAGTGTCCTGTACGACATGACATTTTTGAATACAGTGTATATTTCATCCATAAATTAAAAATCTTTTGATATGATCATGATTATAGCTGGTGACACCAGAAAGCACCATTATTCAATGGTCATATTGAGAGATTCTTCATTTTTGGATGAAATATGTTTAAAAAAGACGTATGTCGTATGGAACACTCTGCACGGCGGGAATCGCCCTTCACAGTGAATACCTTGTGGTACTTTACCTAGCTTCAGAGAATTTGATTTCACAATTTACTTCCCATCTGTTGAGAGTCAGAAGGGCATTAACTCTGTGTGACAATAAAGATATGAGTTACACCCTTCTGGCTCTCACCAGACACTTTAAGCTCTACACATTTACAACAATGAAAAATAAGGCGACAGTGATTGGGGGGGGGGGGTGAGGGGCGAGATGATAAGGTCGCACACCAGATACTCTGGCAACAATTGCTCTATGGTCAATTTATTACACTTTGGACCTGCAATAATACTTAACCCCAACTAGCTTACACCCAAACCAAAACCCAATCATAACAACTCCCCTATATTTTTGACGAAATAAAGCCCAGAGCAAAGGTCACCACAGCAAATGTGGGAACACAGAAGATGATCACATGACACAAGTGGTATATATGAAGTCTTACCTGCTAACACTCCCCCTTAGCATCTTATGATGCAGATGGGAGCTGATGAAAATATGTCCATGCAGGCAATGAAGATTATAATCAACAGTATAATCATCATCTAAGTTTTTAACATGCTTACATCACGTTTGTTATTGATTGGGCCAACCAAGCAATGGTTAGTATTCATGTTTTTACATTCATAAATATTCTGAGACTGCTCATACAGCATTTTCACCCCCCCCCCCCCCCCCCCCCCCCATAGCAGTACAGTGTCTCCTTAGTGATGTTTTTGCACTATCTCTTGATCCAGACTCCTGGGAATTACACATTATATATGAGCAGAAAGAGTAAAAATCACAGAAATTTTGTGTCTATTTTTAAGGCAGTACATTATGGCATTCATGAATAAGAGTGATTTAATTGTAACTAATTTTCAAAGTCTCTAAATTAGCAATGCGGTGTAAAATACAAAATCACTATTTTGTGTACAAATTGGCAATTATTCTGTTAAATTTTGCAATTTTCATTCCTATTGGTTCATTAATCAACATTTTAATAATTTTTCAAACTATGTAGGAGTGGAAAATATGAATAATTTTTGCCAATTTGAAGAGGGGGAAACTGATTAATTTAGACCATAAGAAAGATCTCAACTGCTATGGCTTAAAAAATAAAAACCTTAACTATCCACATTTGCGCAAGTCAAGGTTATGAACTAGAGTAAATGAAGGTTATGAACTGAAGAAATCCTCCAGCTTTGTTTGTGCAAGTAAAGTTGCTTGGCCTGGTAAACATTCACCCAATCATTGGAAATTGGAATCAAAGGGCAACTCATTTAATACATGTTATGTTAACTACCCACAATTACTTTCACTTTGAGACAGAATGTAATCGATTGGAATGTATGAATAACGAACAAGTCAAAAAATGATCACCACCATGTCAAAATCAAAGAAGAAGTTGATTCCCGCACATGTACAGAGTTAACTGTAAGCTAGACATAGCAATTTGACAGATATTCTTAATTTTAGTTGACAAATTGTAAAACAATACTTGTTCTACAGTGTAGAAATCAACAAGTCAAAATCAACAGGTAAAAATCTAAAATAATGCAGATCTCTGTTAGTGATTCATTTTACATGTATGTACAGATTTTTGTACATGCAAAGGAGTGTTCAGGATCACAATGAATATCATCATTATTGTGACTCCTGGCATTGCTGTGCATGGTCTTTTATAGTGATTCTGACATTTTCATTAACCATTTGGATACAGCAGTTTCCCCCTTTTTTTTTTACAACAAAGACCCATAATGATCGAGACATGTATTATACCAAGCTTATATCAAGTTGAAAGAGTTGATTTAGCACTATTGTATTACATTCCGTGAATGAAAGGGCCTAATATTTCAAAACGATGACAAAGTTGAAGATGACAGTTAAAATGAAGATGATTAGTGTATACCTTGTGATGAAGACTGGTGTAAAAACATGCTTGTCTAGATGAAATCAACCTAGGAGACCTATGACTTTAAAGAGGTCCAACCACCACAAAAATAATTTCTATATATCTAAAAGACAAAATTTGCTCTCGATAATAAGATGAGATATTTTAATGTTCAAGGACTATAAAGAGCATTAAAAAAAAAAAAAAAAAGAATTTACATTATCACTGGCATGGAAGTTGACTTAAGGTGAATTTTCTTGTGTGCCAAATATCATGCGAGTGCTGTGAGTGAGTCACATACAGTAGTCTGCTCATATGATACTTTTCTTTTTTAAAGAGAGAATTTTGCATTTTTAAACGTGCTTTATAAAAGTTATATTGCAAGCTGATATTTGAATATACCTCCACAGAACCCCAAACACACAGAGCAAAACAATTTGTGAGATTGGCCCCTTCTAATTCTTATCAACGGGTAAAGGATAAGCAGCATGTCAGAGGATACTTACCAGCCTGAGCTTGCCTTGAGCATCTTAGAGATGAGCATACGATCGTTTCTACCCATGTTGTGATCCTCTTCTAGACCGTCTAGGATGGAGTCAAAGATGCCTTGTAAGGTTGTCTTCTTGCAGTCCAACAGCATCAATCCTGGAAACATCAATGAAAAGGACTTGAGTTCTTGTAATGGGTTGTACGACACATGCTCTGATGCCAATTGCTCCACAGTCAATATCCTACACTAACTCAATTCCTAATGTCAACCCTGGACCAAACACTATGGCCCGTATTCTGAACGCTGGTTTACCTTAAACTCCAGTCTAAGTTAAGCAAGAGCGTTAATTAAAACTGACTTAAACTGCAAGTCTAGCTTAAATTTCTGTACAAAGTTAAACCACACTAGACTGGAGTTTAAGTTAAACCTGAGTTCAAAATGTGATTTTCTAAAACTCGGGTTTAAAGGGCAGGTTTAGACTGGGTTCAAACCACACTTAGACCGCGGTTTAAGTTAAACCGGAGTTCAAAATACAGGCCTATACTTGAAGCTAACCCTAACCCTAGACCCAACTGCAATACAAACCCTGGCTCTATATCTTTGACAAAATAAAGCCAGAGCAGAGGAACCTGGTAACGATGGAAAATAAATTCTTAGAGAATCACATAAAACTTATACTTAATCTTTATCAAATTCTCAAAATAAAAATAAGATTTTCTACAGGTAATTTTCATCCCTTTGTTTTCTATCACCAGATATCACTCTAAATCCCTCACCACTCTCATGTATGTGTTTGCTGACTTGTCTTGCCAAGTTTTGGGAATGAACAAAGCCCCTGAACAATAAACATCAATTTCCTTTGCCAGATATTCAAACTACAAAGATGGAGGTAAGATTTAAAGAATGATTTCGAGTCTACTTCCCCGTTTGATTCAGCTCCATTGGGCAAGTTAGTATGTGGTACTCTAAATTCCTGTCCCTCACCACATAATGTGGCAAACTGCCTAAAAAAATAAAACCGCAGCAAAAAAAGAAGAAAATTTCACGTGTAAAACGAATGGCAAGTGGGAGTGAAAAAAAGCCCCTTTGTGAACTCACTTAACCCTTATGCGACATCACTCCACATTTTGTGGTTTGGCTCAATTACTTTTGATTCAGAGCCCTAAAAAAATATATCACATGCATGAGTTGAAAGAGCAAAAAAATCTGCACACACACTGTGTCCATTTTTGTTCCATGACCATATTGGTTTTGATGCCAGAAATTTTTAAAAGGAGACTAAGCTTTAAAATCCTTAAATTGGCAACACTTTGAGAGGTTCAAAGTCATTGTTTTTTAAAAACAAATCAGCCATGTTTTCAACTTTTAAACAAAGTTCCTAACTATGTATATTGTTTTCAAAGACATTACATTTTATTAGAACCATGTAGCACAAAAAGAAAAAAATTATTGTTGCCAATTTGAAGAGCCCTTAAATAATTCCTGTCAAAACTATGTGCAATATGACCAAAAATATTAAGCGAACTACACTTATATGTTTTTTGAGAGGCTGCTGCTGTTTTTGTGAGGCAGAATACAGCATCATATGTGCACCTACCATTTTCTAGTCCCTTCCTGAGCGTGGGCAAGCTGTTGAAGGTAAGGGAAGCTCCCTCCTAGTCTGCAAGCACAGACCCTAATTTGACACTTTATCAGAAAATCATTGTGTCTTGAGAGAAGCCTAACCCAGCTACCTACTGGTCATGTCAATGTGTCAGGAGCAGCTATAGTACAGGGCCTATGGTAGTGTTACAGTGCAGACACTCTTTTATGACTGACCAGGGTTTGTGCCTGCAAACTAGCTCCGTCCTCCCAATCCTCTTGATAAAGTGGGTTTGAGGAGGCTAGTAAATGTAGCTCTACCTACCATTTTCTAGTCCCTTCCTTAGCTGGGGCAAGCTGTTGAAAGTAAGGGAGGCTACATGAGGCTTGCCCCATCTCTCAGAGCCCTCCTCCCAATCCTCTTCAAACTTGATCCATCTAGCCTTCTCCTTCCAGATCTTCTCCACAAAGCCCTCCTCAGACTGGTTTTGGTTGTACTGCCATGAGTCTAGCTGCACAAAGAGCTGTTTACAACAAAATAAAACAAAATTGATGAGAGAAAATTATGTCAAAAAGATAGAGAAGTATATAAATCTGAAATATATATATACACATGTATTGTAAATTTGTGCTATCATTTCCCTACTACATGAGGATTATCATGGTGTTTTTCCCCCTTAAACCTATAGTATACTTGTTATTTTTCGGTTTTAAAGGGTACCAATCACGAAAAATAATTTTGCTCTGTATGTAAGAGGTTGCATGTCGTTATACTATATTCAAAATATGGGCTTCAAATATCAATTCTATGAAGAGATCTTGAAAAATTTTAATAACACTCTCTATAAGAGTAAAAGCGACTCGTGAGTAGACTAACTCGACGCACCCATACGCGCTCGCCAAGGTAAAGGCTCGCGCAAACAAACTCTGAGTTCGGTTCCGCGTGAGCATTTTCATGTTATCCTTTATTTCCTTCATACTCATTAACTGTTGACCTATAGAATACCAGACAAAGTTCTTGAGGTTGATTTCATACGTTCTAGCTGTACACAAATTATTTTTTTCAGGTGATTGGTACGCTTTAAACTGTTCGGGGTTTTTTATTTCCATTATCTTTTATTCTTTAAATAAAGCAATCCCAAATCCCAAAGTAGTCCCATGATCTCAATGCATTTTAATGCAATTACAAAAGAGGCAAGTCCAAGTTATGAGATCATGCTGTGTCCAATATATTATCAAGTATGGTATATAATAGAAAGTATAATTTTCCTTCATATTTGGTCTGGTCCATGCTCAAGTATAGTTTTCAACTTACATGTAATACAATAATCACATGTACTAAAATCTTTGAAGATGGTAATTTATGGGACAAAGTACAAACAAAAGACAACAACAAACAATAAAACATGTGAATTAGAAAGCTGGAAAGCTTACCTCATGAGGTTCATGTGCTCTTTTTGTATTGATAGGAAATCTCTCTTGAGTGACATTGAAATTTCCTTTCCTCCTTCCACTGTAGCCTATTAAACACAAACAAGGACAAAAGGAAAGAGAAGTCATCAAATTAAAGCTCATTTGTGTCATAGCTTCTAATTGTTTAAACATGTCCCCTTTCCACTCATATCAGCTGACATCCTCTCTGAAAAAGAGCAAATATTACACTGAACAGCATACTTTTTTTAAGAATACTTATTTTAAAAAAGGTCTGTGAAAATAGAGAAAAATAAGAACAAGATGCAACAATAACAAAAAAATAAAAGTATCTTTTATCCGTAACTTGGAGATACACGCCTATGAAAAAAAAATCAACACAGTTGAGACTATTGTCCACTGGAAAGCAAAATTGTTCTTCAAGAATACCTTCTTCTGCGGAGAGCAAGCGCCGTCTCATCCCTGTCCAGTTGTCCAGTTAATAGTAATCTTATATGCTTCTGTCAAATCAAAACTTCATATATACATCCAAACCCCAAATCAAGTTGTGTTCTTCCAATGTCCAGCAGTTTAATGATGAAATATATCCCATGATGAACTATAGTAATCTCCCTTTTCGCAGGAAAAAGAATGACCATCATTTGTAAACGTCCTTATCGAAATTGCATAACTGTTTCCTCTGTGAAAGGAGACGTACAGGAAGTGTGATCTGGTCCAGTGGAGTTTCGATTTCACTTTGACTCTGATGTCGATAACAGACGATAAAAGTTGGAGATAACGTGAGAAAATAAATAATAGTGCGCAGCATATCATCTCCCAGGCAACACCCACGCACAAATCCTTGTCTGTCTGAATCATAACACAGGGTCTGAACTGTAAGACTACACAATACAATGTACATCCATACAGGCCATTCGTATTGTAGTTGTTTTGACACTGCCAGAGACTGACAAACATAGGGTAGGCAAAATGAATATCCCAAGTAACAGACAGGCACAAACTCTTATCTTCAAAATTATAATACAGGGTTTGGACTGTAAGACTACATACTGTATCCATACAGGCCCTGTATTGTGGCTGCTTTGACACTGCCAGAGGTAACTAAGCCAGGGCATAGGCTCTGGTCTATCAGGAATTTTGTTAAGTGTCCAACAGAGTCTGTACATGTAGACTACCCTCTAGGCTACTCCTCCCTTCAAAACAATGTCACATGCAGCTGGTACCATCACATGTATTCTGTATAATCTCTTAAAGACACAATAACAGCACGTCATATCATAACTAACAAAGTTTGTATCTTTTGGAGAAGCTAACAAGCTGATGAGCATTTGGATGTGACCCAGAATCAGGGTCCTCTGGTATTATCATTTTATTTTTAAAATATTTTAGATTATCTCTGAAAGCCCTTTGGGTACATGCAGCAACTAGACCTTTTCCTAAGTTTGAAAACAATACCAAGGTGTACAATGTCATGCCATAACAGCTCCGGTAATAAAAAGTCATACTTTGTAAAGAAATGTTACCTGAATTGATGATATGACTATAGAAGTTTCTTATTTCTTATAGGATTTCGCTCAAACTTTCTCTAATCTGTTTCTCTCACTTTTCTGTTTTATCAAAATTAACTTAATACCAGGGTGGACTTTTCCTATTAACCTGGGGAGCGTTTCATCAAGCATTTTGTCAGTGATTTTTACCGACAAATTTGCTCTCAGCCAATCAGATGCAAGGATTTCAGTAGCTTATAACAGTTGTCGGATAAAAATCACTGACAAAATGCTTGATGAAACGCTCCCCAGGACTAAAGTTAGTACGCTTTTTTATGTAAATAATTATACAGGGTAGCCCGGAAAGAATTCAATTCAATTACTCCAATATGCAAATTTTATTAGCATAAAATTTTTTATTTTTTTCCTTCTTACTAATAGTAGTCTTTATAGCAATCAGGCAAATCTTTTCAGTAAAACTAGAGCTTCAAAATGTTGTTCTTCAAAAAATAATAATATTTGGGTCTTATTTACCCAGGGTAGCCATATCAGTCCCTGCAGGCTCTGCAATTATTACCCCTGCATTGCCAGGTACCCATTTACACCTGGGTCAAGAGTGATAAACGTAGGCAAACACCTTGTCCAGGGATGTAAGCACCGAACAAGGATCGAACACAGGACCTCTCATACAAGAGTCAAGAGCCTCCACCAACATACCACAGTACTAGCTCCCACAACATAACATACCTTCTGACAAAAACTGGTAACGTCTCATTGCCAGCAAGGCTGAAGGAGCACAATCTCCATTCAATGCTCATTTCAAATCAATATCTTCCCCTTTTCCTTTTGACATCCGAAGGTCAAAGAGTGTTCTTCTTGGGCCCTGCAGAATTCACCCAAATACTTCATAATGTTTGTAATCTTGCACTGTGCCTGAATGTGCATGACCATCCCTTGTAAACTTTTCGTATAAAGTGCAAACATTGCAAAATTGATATTCTATATTCATATTACAGTTTCCTCTATACAGCTTGTGAACGGGAAGTGAGACCTGGACAGGTTGGGAATCAATTTCATTTTGATAAATATGCAATGAATTGTATCCTTTTCACATTCCCAGTCAGTACAGTGCAACACAGCTACAGCTAGTTCCCCAATAACAAGCTGTATGGTCAGCCCAAGATTTAAGTTTGATATTGATATCTTTACAATATAGTTTGACAGCATCAGGCTATAAAACTGGCCTAATTAGGTTTCAACAGGTAACTAGCTAGCAACACACTGGATCAATTTCACAGTTATACATTTCTATTGAGTATTGGAGTAGATCAGTGCATTCCTTCTTTTCATTAGGGGGGATGGCTTTGTTCTCCATGAATGGTCATTCCCCCCCCCCCCCCCCCCAAGGCGAAAAAAAATTCTTGCATATTTATGCCCATGCTATTGAGTAATCTTGAAAATAAGTATTTTAAAACATGGTCTCAAGCTCTGCTGACAAACTCCGCCACCCTATTTGGACAATGTCTAGTTAGACCTGGGTGGAGTAAGTCTGGATTTGGTTTTGGGTTTGAGTTTAACCCCCCCCCCCCTTCCCCGGCCCTCCTCCCACATGCAAAAACTCCTCTAATATCACTAAAATCTTTTATGATATGAGACAAAACAAGAATGTTAGAGATTGATGTCACCACTTTTCTCAGTATATGGACATCAGACGTTTGGAGCTAGCTGCCTTGCCTGAACTACAGATCATGTTTACTTACGTGGCGACGGTTGAACTCCTTCCTGATCCAAGGTACCATGTCTATATCTGCAATCCTTGTCTCGGAATCTCCTGGTACCTTCCACAACATGCACTTGTACATTCATTCTTCTTCTCCCTCTTTGTATGTCTACTTGATATGCAGTAGCTGATGAGCATGAGCATATAGTCTAGACCTCCATTATGCAATACTCTATACAGAGTGTAAACATTTCCAGAGGGCTACTGTCTCACTCACCAAATGATATTATGGGATTCTTCAAGCAATGGCCAAATTAAGTATACCAGACTTACAATCATCTAATCTAGAGTGGATTAGTACTTTTGCTACTGGAACCACATGCATGCATTGACTACTTGTATGTCCTTCAAGAACTAGTTCTAGAGTTATCCAAACTCAAAGCTACAGGATCGAGACACTTCTAGAGTGGATCTGAACTCAAAACCACTTGCATTGACTTTGTGTACATCATCTGAGAACCACTTCTAGACTGAATCTGAAATCAAAGCTACTGGAACCAAATGCATTGCCTCCTTGTATGTCATTCCCAAATCAGTTCTTGTGTATATATCCAAACTCAAAGCTCCTGGAACAACGTACATGAACTGCCTTCTCCTAAGACAGTAATGAACCAGTTCCAGATTGGATCCGAACTATAAGTTACCAGAACCACATGCACTGTCCTCCAGCATGTTTGTCATTTGTGAGTCCTAGCTTCTTTGTCAAGTAACAGCATCCATTCAGAAACAAGACTGACAATGTTTGTGTTCATGCAGAAAGCATGTACTTCCTCCGGTTGAAACATTTTCAGTACACAAATGTACCAGCAACTTATTCATCAATTAGATCTGAACAGCAAACGAATGGAGCTTAAGTGTTGAATGGACTAGTACTTGATCTGTGAACTCAACCTGCAGCACTGGATAAGGGGTATATACCAACTGATTTAATCCCCTTGCTAAATGTTCTGCTGAAATAAACAAGTTGAGCCTAAATATACTGTAGGTACTGCTAGCCATTGTCAAACACAAGATTACATCACCATGCAAATCCACTGCTCAAACAATTAATGTCTCTCATAATAGTACAAGTATTCCCCATATATATGCAGTATGAACAAAACATGTAGAAAGCTTTTGATCAACAGAAGTGCAGAGGTTTAGAGATTCCGGTACTGTTTATTGTTAATTTACGATTGGTTTCACTTCACTGCTCATAATTGGTATTGTGTTCGCTTCTCTCAAGGAAAAACATTGAATTTTGTTGATCTGAATGTGATGTAAATTGAGTGCCTCAGGCAATAGTAGTATATCAGAGTATGAAAAAAAATACATATAGAAAAAGCACATAAAAATAGAAAGAGAGGGGAGGGAAAGAAATAGAAAGAGGAAATGGGAGGAAAGAGGTAAAGCAATAAACCCTTAAGCAAGAATCTTTGGCATGCATGAAACTTTCCATAATTTCACAAGTAATCCACATTCACAAAGGTTTTATGCTACAAAATCGTTCTTGCTGTGGAAATGGCCACTACAGCAATTCCCAAAATTATCTGGCATTACACCTGTACGTGATTTATTTCTTACCATAGAATATATGCTTTTCTATACATGGTTAAAAATGTGAATTGCAATGTAACTAATACACCTGGGGGGGGGGGGGGGGGGTTCATAAAGCTGTTCTTAAAGGAGAATGAAACCCTGGGGGAAAATCAATTTTAATGAAAAGAGAGGATAGAGAGAAGCAATTTAAAAAAAGTTCCATCAAAATTGGTTACGAAATGAAAAAGTTATGAAAGTTTGAAAAGTCTCAATTTATTTTCTGTGGCGGATCCTCAAATTGGCAATGTTGCTTCAAAATGGCAGGTTTAGTAGTACAACTCTCAATATGTTTTGTACACAAAATTTCATATTTTCCCCATTATCTCTCAAGGTGCAGCTTGTCTCCTTAGCTCAAGATATATCATGGGAAAATGTATTTGACACAACATATGTTGAGTTTACAAAAAGACAAGCAGCATCTTTAGAGATAATGGAGAAAATATGAAATTTGTGAACAAAACATGTTGAGAGTTGTGCTACTAAAAATGCCATTTTGAAGCAACATTGCCAATTTGAGAATTGCCATAGTTAATAAATTGAGACTTTTCAAACTTTCATAACTTTTTCATTTCGTAACTGATTTTGATGGAACTTTTAAAAAATTGCTTCTTTCTATCCTCTCTTTTTATTAAAATGGATATTTCCCCAGGGTTTCATTTCTCCTTAAAAGTTACACATGACTTTACAAATGACTTAAATATGACAAGCCAAAGGGGATGCTCAATCATTTTTAACTGAATCAACTGAAGTTGAATTTTGCAGATGTAGATTAAAATTCTTATTTTAAGAAATATTTTGAATGCAAAGTATATTTTTTTGCCATAATTTAATTGAGGTTATTGGAAATACAGTCACACTTTGTTAAAACATCAAGAAAAACTTTGGGCATCCTATCTGGCAATTTGTATTCAAGTCGTTCGTAAAGTCATGCATAACTTTACGAACAGCTTTATGAAACACCCCCCTGGTACGGTGCTCCAACATATACTCCAGCAACATTGGCTCCAGACTTTATTTTGTCAAAGACCCCGTTCTCATTACAAGGGATAGAGCGATCTAGCGCACGCTAGATCGCGCCACCTCTATGGTGAGAACGCGGCGACGTCGTTCCGGCGCGATCCAAGGCGATCCACGGCGATCCACAGCGATCCCAAACCGGACCACCTCTGGGGGGTGGTCTACGAGAGATAGCACGATCTAGCGCGCGCTAGATCGATCTCTCTTTTGTAGTGAGAACAGGAAGATGCGAAGTACGCCGGAAGTACGCAGTGACCCAGGAAGTGTTTACAATGTAAGGATACAGCTCGCATATAGCACACAGTATACAGTCGGTATAGATCGCTAGCGTTAAGCCGAATCGAATTATGCGCGAAAACGTTGACCCCATTACGTCAGATGTCATGGCAACAAGAACCCTGAAAAAGAGAATTGCGACGATAGATCGCGCTACCCTCTGCAGGTGTGAACCCGCGGCGTGCCAGCAGCGTGCCAGTGGACCGCCCTGGCGCGATCCACGATGGAGTGATCCACTTTCCAATCTCGTAATGAGAACGAGGTCAAAGATACATGGTTAGAGTCGGGGTTGAAATTGAAGTTTAGTACTGGGTGTATACGAAATTGATGCAGAGCAACTGTTGCCGGAGCATATGTGTTGCACAACCGTCACATGTAGGCAGACCCTAGTACACTTTCAAAATAGTCTAATACGGATATACTCACCATTCTCATTCAGTTCATCTCTTCCACTATCCACGTTGTCACCTTCCTCTTCTGACTCATCATCATCATCCCCGATGCGAATCTGCACCTTGGGCCGAATGTCATCCCGCTTCTTGTACCTTCGTGAGGACGGGGGCGTTCCCTCTTCCTTGACGATGTCCAGAGCCAGCTGGACATGTCGGTTGGGGTCGTGGGGTCGTGATTTCTTCCGCAAGCTGTCGAGTTGGAGAGAGAGGAGAGATGGGAGAAGAGGTCCCGGTGTGAAATAGTCAATGGTAACACTTGACATTCTTACAAAGTTTAAGTGGAATTGTATGAACAACTGTGATAAATGTTGCAGTTCTTCTTCGATTTCCAGCTATGTGGCCTCAAACAAGGAAAAGTGGGTGATCCAACAGCTTCTGTTTCTGGTCGATGACAGGGATATCCTTACGAAGACCAACATCATCAAAACAGATGGATAGACTTAAGAAATGTATCTTCAGTGTCTCTTGACATTTAAACAGTCAAAGAAATAGTCAAAGAAATGTGACTCCCTTTACAGATCTAATTAATCCTTGTAATTTTCAAGCTACATTCCTTTCTATGCATAAAGACCCAACAATATTTCTTCCTTTGTTAGAGGTTAATAGACCAAATCATATCAAATACGGATTCCTAAACAATATTCATGAGAGCATTTAGAGCATTATTAAACGGTTCTATGACTGCTCAGACAATACAACTCTCAGCTTTTATGTGAATGGTTAGGATAAGAGTTTTTTCATCAGGATGCTTACGTGAGCTGCAAGACTTAAAAGCAAACAATATTGCTAATATACAAACAGGAGCAATGCAACTTTAGCGATATTTGAAATCTATATTGTGGGTTCATAAATTTCCTTCCCTATGTAAGATCTTAATAATTTTGGACTTTGTAATTTATTATGACAATATCAAAGGACATTACAAGTTCAAATTGTATGTTGTCTTGCTAAATTCTGGTTTATTGGGGGAGTGATAAAATTAATGACCTATAAGTAGATTTATTGCATGTAATAAGCTGCTGTTTTGATAAATTTTACAACATCCATTCCACTTTACCATGAAAATAATGGGGCACTAGGATAATAATATATTAATAATGAATAATTAATCAGTAATTATCAACTTAACAATACATTATGATGTTACTGTGCTAACAAAAGTATACTCATTACAACTATGCATATATGTCATTGTTTAAAAGCTCCTGATATTTTTTATCATAATTCTTTATTATTATCTTTCGAGAGCCAGTAGGGCATTAACTCTGTGTAAAGTGCTATGGGTCATTAACACCATTCTGGCCCTCAGTAGACTGATAACATAATTGCACAAGTTTTTTTTTTTTAATTTCATAATTGACATTGCTGATCTTACTAACTATTGTGAACTTCAAGTGACCTGTTCATATTTTTTTTGTTGAAAAAATTTATGAAGCAAAGTAAGGGAGTCTTTGTGAATATATTTGGTCAACACTGAGAGTTATGGACGGGCCTTCTGAATTTGACAAAGTCTTGAAAACGAAAAATTAAAAATGAAATAATTGTTCATGATTATTTCCATAAAGGTCTACAGGACTACTAAATCACGGAGCTTCATAACTGCTGTAAAACATGTTTAATTTAATATGTAAACAATACCCTGAGTAAAGCATACACATATATGTTGATCAGTGTTCAATAAATGCACATACAGCTGCTGCCAGTTTATGAGTTACATTTACAGAAAGCAATACCCGCACCTTTAAACATTAAAATCACATTAAATATTCCCATTTTACTTGTTTGATCATGTTCATCTTTATAGCACATACACAGTCCAAACTGTTTATTTGAAAAACCATCGCATGAAAAAATATGACATAGAATATATTTGTACCATACTACAAATAACTCTAAATCATGTATATCATGATGAATTTGGGGATATTTCAAAGAAATTCCATGAATGAGAATGATTTTTTAAAAATAAATACCTGAAATTTAATAAAAATCAACAATTAATTGCAAGGGAAATATTAATAATGATTATCTTATAGAATAACAAGATTTATATTTGTACCACAGTAAAAAAGTAGAAAACTACAAGTAACTCTCAAATCATATATCATGATGACTTTGGGATAACTTTAAAAATTTTGAAGAATTTCCTTGATTTTTTCACCACATCATGCTCCAAATAAGGTCTTTGGACCTACTTTCAACAGTGTTTGAAATTTAAATGATATAATCATGCACAAAGGGATACAAATATTGCATATTCTTTCATTCTGTACTCATAATTTCACTGTGGTGCATCTGTACACAGGAACTGACACACATAGCTTCGACCTTACATGTTGTTTGTGTTTGAGTAATGTTTGGCATTTGTTTGATCATGGTAAATGATTTTCACAGGAAGACGTGAATGTTATTCTGATTGGCAAGGGGATCATGCATGCACAGATACAAGGCACATGCATGTGTTGAAAATTTGTTACCCATTCGATACAGACTATCATATTCCTGATCATCATTTTTTTTTCTCCAATATTTCAATAAATAAAACACAGAAAAGAAGAAAATTTGCAGGGTTTAATAAACCCTTCCCTGCACAGTGCCCTTTTGACTATGCTAATTATAATAATTAATACTAATGATTAGGTCTTTTTTGCCCACAGTAGCCACATTAGTATTGATACTGCTCTTCCTGCAAGCCCTGCAATTATTATTACCCCAGCATTGCAAGGGTACCCATTTACACCTGGACCGAGAGAGACAAATGTAGGCAATTAAACACCTTCAAGGTGAATAACATGAAACTTTGAGTGAAATCTCAATCTGGTGTGAAATACAATGACAAAAAGTACAGTCACACCAGAGTCTAAATGGATTGCACACAATGATGGGGGAGGGAGTAATGCTCTTTCCGTTATGATTTTGACTCGCACGCATAGCCTATAATTGCAGAAGAGAGTTTTTGTATTACTCTCTCCGGAAAGAGTCCAGACACACTCCAGCAAAATACACAAGTTATAAATCATTGCTGCATTTATTTCTAGCAATATTTATGTGCAAGTAGTCTTCGAAATAAAGACCCTAATCAGTATTTCAACAACAGTCTCCTCTAGGTACATGCAAACAGATGTAAACACTGCTAAGAAAAAAAACTCACTGTATTACGTTTTGCAACAGTAGAGATAGAGACAGACAGACAGAGAAAAATGGATAGAGAGATAGAGATAGAGATAGAGAGAGAGAGGGGAGAGTCAGACATATAAACAATTTAATCTTGAGACAAAAACGAAGGATACTCAGATATGACATAAGAGATTACATGTACATGTAGCTCAAGCAGTGCTTAGAGTTAGAAGCATGAAAAGCCTACTTCACTTGCTCACTGCCTCACTCACCAAATGTTATAGTGCAACTAATCCATTTATACCCTACCACAAAGAAACAAGTACAGTTTCCATAACTTACTATACTACGTCATCCATCTCCACCAAATCGGTCAGAAAGTGAAACTATTCCAAGCAATTCATTCACTATTCTGCTGGCTGTTTTCCAATTTCCTTCAAGACACCTCATAAATGTTTATCACCCATAACATTTCTCATGATCGGAGTCATCCATACTCCTCAGCCATCTTCTGCTTTGATCCACCAGTTAAACAAACATATGTGCATGCATGAATTTTGACTCTATTGTATGCAGCGGCGTGCATCTCTCCCGCGCGGAAGTATACAATGTACATGTATGTACTGTGAAAATTATGAATTACGTTGTATACATGTATTTCTTAGGAACGAGGTAAATTGGTACAAATAGCAGACATGTGCTTGTTGTGGGTTTCTCCCCAGCTGGATAGCTACAGGGTCAAGGCATTGTGTAGTCTGCAGACACAGACTCTATTAGACACTTAACAAAATTCAACAGAGCCTGGAGTCTAGTCTAAGCAAGGAGTTATGTGATAACTCCTTGGTCTAAGTTCTTTATCAGTCGCTGGATGTGTAAAATAACACTAAGGTACAGGGCCTATTAACTGTATAGTCTTATTCTCTCATAGTTCAGAATCTCTGTTATTCATTACGACTAACAAGGGTATGTACCTGCAAACTAGGCACTGTGGTAGGGAGGGCCTAGTCTGACCAATTTAGACAACACTTGTGACATTTTGAAACCAAGTCTGGCCCTTAAAAAATTAAATCTGAAATTTTCTGCTTCTTCTCAAGTTTCATATGAATATCATTTTGTAATTCTTTAAAAGACCCTAAATTCAGTGCCATTTACAAATGTTTGTTACTATGGACACTGATTTCTACCCCCCCCCCCCTCCCCTTCCATCTTATCATAGAAATATTGCAGTACAACTACTTTATTATTTCTTTTTCAGGAAACAAAATAGAACTGTATGCACCGGTTTATGTAATACATGTATCTGGTTATTAAAGATTATCAAAGCCACTCATGCTTATGGAGTACTAGGCCTAAAACTACAAAGAATTTATCTTAACAAACCCCTCATATAGTAACAACAACAAATATTATTGGTCAACATTCACCATTCGGATTCCTCTTTTCAGCTTCTGCTTTCCCTTTGTATAGAGTGTAAATAAACTTCTCTCTCTTTCTCTCTTTTTTTCTATTCATATAACATTTGTTTCCATGTTATTTTGTAAATAGTGTTATGTTTCAACAAGTTTGTTGAGTCATGATTAGTCATCAGTTAGTTTCCTTTTATATGTATTATTTAAAAAATGAAAAGGTATCGCAATGCTTCAAGCTTTAAGCTTACATTGCCATACCTCTGCATGTTATTACATTATCCATATATTACACTTGTATTATGATCATATTTGCCTTTTTATTGTTATTGTTTACTTATACTTCTCATTTTTATCTTAATGATCATACTATGTAATGCCATGTACCATGCATAATTAAATAAATAAATAAATATATATATATATATATATATATATATGTACAGAAATAAACAGTAATGGCTGTAAAGTGATAGTCAGCTGACTATTTGGTGTAGTGTCATCTCTCTGGTCGGTCTATACAATGACCTAGGGTTCTATCACCAGTTGCATCTTTTGTATGGCGTATACATGTATCCAGCCTTGCTAGCAAGTTACTCCAAATGAAAGCAGAGAAGTCAGAGAAACAGATTGACGAAAGTTTGAACAAAATCAGGCAAATAATAGGATAGTTATGAATTTTTGAAAGTTGACATCACTGTGCATAACAGGAATCTCAAATTAGTGAATTGAAATGTTACTGGGATGTAGTGGCAGACAACTCTCCCATTTGTTGCAACACACAAAATGACTAAAATGTGATTTTTCTAACTTTTATAGCAGAACAGTTTCCTTTTCATTGATCATACCATCCAAAACATCCAGGCATATAGCCACCTGGAAAAGTTAACTTAGGAGAAAATGGATATTCATAATATTCTAGTGTACTGAGAGACTTGTCCCTGATTATGTCATAATCAATTACCATTTTGAGATACACATATATCTTTATAACATCTATAACTTTCTTCTTATTTTTTTTTAAATTCCACCATCCCTTTTCTCTTATTTTGGGGCTTCAATTACACAACTCAACTTATCATAAAGGTTGGGTTGCCAGACAGTTTGTTAAAGACCTAAACCATTTACACACACCCTCACTGTGTCTGACTTTGACCCAAGTTCATTGATAATCTTTAAAAAAAAAATCATATTTGTTTACACTTCTTGCCAGCTCTGCTCACAAAGTATAAGAAATGGTAGCAAAGGCTAATCCAGGTGGAATTGTTATAATGTTTTAGCCAGTAGATGGGGCTAGACATCATCCTTGATATTATACTGAGGAATGAACAGACAACTCTGAGTCAGACCATGGACAGACAGATTGAGGGACTTTCAAGGGCAAAGCAGTGCATTTTCAGAGAAGTCCCTGGAATGCATTACTTCCTAAAGAAGGGTTAGGGACCTGGGAATAGTCACAAGTACAAGGATAGATGACAACAATAAGTAGAGGTTGTTCTTGATTTCATATTCCATTGTATCACTTGTTGTCCCACACAAGATTCCATTGTTATTTCATATGCTTGAATCAATTAAATCAAGTCAAATTGAAAATGTTCATGCATTTTCCACAAATGCTATGTATATAGAAGAGGTACATAAATACTGAGGGTAAGAGAAAGAGAAAGAGAAAGAGAGAGAGAGATAGAGAGCAGAAGAGAAGAGAAGAGGAGAGAAGAGAAGAGAAGAAAAGAGAATACTATAAACAAAAAATAAAGATTTATGTGAAAAGAAAGGATGTTCACTTCACAGATCAGACTATGAAGCATTTACAAGACATTTTCTGGCAGATTCATTTTAGAGAAAAAGATGATACTGATCAAAGAGACAAAACTACATAAATACAAAATTTGTTGGGTAATGAAAGGACAAATTAAATATTTGTACTATTAGATAAAGAAAAAGGGAAAAGCGATAATTGAGAGAGAAAAAAACTAAAAGTTAGTGGTTAGTGCAGGAAATTGACTGCAGAGCAAGTGTCACCTGATTATGTGTCAGAGAACCAGAGAGGGAGAGAGAGAGGGAAAGAAAAAGACAGAAAGAACAAAAACAGAAGAGCTCTATTAGATGTTGCTGAAAGCAGATATGAGGTGCAATGAATTGAAAATGACACCACAGCTCATTAAGTCTTTGATAGAGCACTGAACTTCAAGTCAACCATTGCATCCTGGTCAAAGTAAATAGTATTAACAGCATGGAAATAACACCTTCATGGGGCATTGCAAGAGGGGGTATGTGACCCCCCCCCCCCATGAAAAATATATATATATATATCAACAGATTTTATATTTTTAGATAAATCGTCCATTTTCACAAAGTGACAGTAATGAGGAAAAACGCATATTTTTTCAATTTTGAGATTTTTGCATTTTTGGACATATTTCACTAACATCTTGAACCTCACAAAGTTTCAGATCACAATAATGTATAATTATGTAATTATGGCGATAACGTCAACAAGAAAATACCTAGTAAAAGAATTTTCTGTTTTCAAGAAGTGACGGCTTACAGCTGTCCCGTATGTTTTACATGCGCAGCTGAGATCCGTCACTTCGTGAAAACAAAGAAGAGCGTGTCCTTGAATTGACTTTGTGTTTTCACGAAATGACAGTTAAAAGCGCATATGTTTTACACGTGCGCCGCTGAGATCCGTCACTTCGTGAAAATCCATCAGTTCGCATCCTTGAATTTTGTGTTTTCACAAAATGAAGGTTATGTTTACAGCTCATTTCTCTCTCCCCCCCCCCCAAATATAAATAAATAGGCAAATGATTAAACATAGAACTAAACACTGAAATATGATCTATCCCAGGATATAAAATTTATTCATCCTTCATACATTAAAGAGGTTGAGATTATGCTTTAAAACTTTGAAAGCAATTTATTAAAAACTAACTTTCTTTTAGTTCATCCGTCACTTCGTGAAAAAAGTAACAAATTGTCGGAAATTCACCCAAATTTATATTTTTTGAAAATCTGAAAACCTCTATTTTGCAAAATGGCCTAGCAATGCTCCTGTGCTTTCAGCATTTCGATCACAATTCCAGGGGAGCGTTTCATCAAGCGTTTTGTCAGTGATTTTTACCGACAAGTGTCATAAGCTACTGAAATCCTTGCATCTGATTGGCTGAGAGCAAATTTGTCAGTAAAAATCACTGACAAGACACTTGATGAAACGCTCCCCAGAGCAAAACAAAATGAAACTAAGGATGGCTAACTTGCTGTAGGCAATTCCAAGTATTGGGAAGTCCTAAGAAAACCCATAATCATGTCTCTATGAGTTTATGCAATAGAACAGAATGAATTACTGTCGGTTCATTTTTTTTCAAATGTATGAAACTCACCTGAATACATCCACACTTCAGCTACCATCTTTTCTCTCTCTCTCTTTTTTTCCTTTTTTTTCTCTTCCTAAAAATCTTTATCTCCCTTAAAAGAAAATCAATTTCCCCTCTGTCTTTAGCTCAATAGTATTTCCATTCACATAATTACACAATTTTATTTAAGTGATGTAGACCTTCAAATATCACTTGAAGCAGAGACAAAAATACCATTCTGTACGGGAGGGCTATACTTTTAATTTACAGTGGAATTTAAGTGTTCAATATTTCAGTGCATGACAACTAAGTAATAATAAGTGTTTTCATGAGGAATTTTCTTTAATTGCCAATATTGCTCTTTCCAAGAAGTTTTTTTTTTCAAATGTGTTTGATCGCTTTCCAATTATTGACAATGGCTCTTTTCAGTAGTTTAGGGGCAAACCCCCTTCAGCCCCATCATATATTTTCCAACGACACGTCTGCATCATAAGGTCTATTGCATCTTTATTTGTTTGTTTTTTTTTAACTCAAAAAATTGTTGACTGATATGATACAATATCCAACGCATTCAACCAAGGAGTTATATCGCAGAACTGTGATAACTCCTTGGTTCAACCAACAAAGGAAATTGAAGAGGACCATAGGGTAATTATAGAGAAAAGGAGAGACAAGAAAACAAGACTGAGAGGAGCTAGCTTATGAAGAAGAGATAAATATTCTGTTGAATGCCAGAAGGTTGTTGACTCGCTATCGTATAGTGCAGATTTAACCCTTTGAGACAATTGACCACATTTTGTGGTTTGGCTCAATAACTTCTGATTCAGAGCTCTAAATAGAATAGATGCATGAGTAGAAAGAGCAAAATTTTCTGCACACACCATGTCCATTTTTGTAGCATGACCATACTGCGTTTGATGCCAGGAATTTTAGATACGTGAACAAGTTTTAAAATCCTTAAATTGGCAATGCATTGGGCAGTTCAAAATCATTGTTTTTTTGTCAACATTTGCAATTTTTTCAACTTTTTGACAAAATTTGTAACTATGTATGTTGTTTGCATTTAGACATTACACCTCATTAGAACCACAAAGCATTAAAAGAAAAATATCAATGTTGCCAATTTGAAGAATAAAATGTGATCAAATTAGCCCTTAAGTAATTCCTGTCATGACAGAGTTAATGCCCTTCTGGCTCTCAACACACAATTTGATCATCTGACAATATGAAAAATAATAGAGCAGACAGTATCATAATACCACCATCTGTGATTCCTTGATATTAAAACACAGTTGTATGTTAATTTTTTTGTTCTGACCAATCTGGTCGAGTTGACCACAAGGCAGAAGGAACATGTGGTTGAATAAAAATGAATTCATAACAATACATGATGCATCTAAAAAAAACGTCTTCAGTGAAATATAATTCCAAATTCATGGCAAAGTATCACACCTACTATATTCTTCAAAAATCATATAAAACTAAAGAATACATGATAATACATGACAAGTCACAGGTCACATAAAACATTGTTCTATCCCATATTTGTGGATCAATAGGCAAGGCAAGGCAAAAAAGAAAAATTAATGGAAAAAACATATGAATGAAGATAAACGTTACCTGTCTTTCATCTTTAGGACCTGCTCAATTTTCAAGTCCCCACCTTATAAAATCCTCTGCTGAGAGCAATGAGAGCATTAATTCATACAAAGTTGTTACCCTTTTGAAATTCAGCAGACAATCTCATTCATAAAGTCTGTCATGAGTGAAATACCAGATACACTGTAACAGAGAAGGAAAAATGTTCCTCTTTTTGTCTGACATAGGTTAAGTGGAGTAGTGTCAAAGGTCATTTTTAGTTCAATGGAGCTCTTTGCGGATTTGCTGTTATGGATGATGAGATTCCTGCACAGGAATTTAATGACCTTTTTTTCCAAACCTGTTTTTATTTTTCTACAGGGAAATTAATCTCTGCTCCTGATCATTATTTTTACTGGTATAGGGATATGACAACAGTCTGTACTTGCCCTATAATGTAACATTTCCTTTTAATATCATGGAGTTTAGGTTATACTCCGTAAACTGCACATGATAATTTGTGATTCATGTTTAATCCTGTCCTTGCCCTTTCCTTATTTGGCTCGAAAAGTACTTGTTGTACTTCCAATAGTTTGAGGTTGGAAAAGGTCATCTCACGTGATGTCAAAATCATGATCACGATACACGCAACATTTTTTTCCCCCCTTTGTGAAGATCATGTTAAGATCCATGTGTCTCAGCAGTTTCTATTCTACTATTCTAAACTCTGCTGGAAAAGCATGGACATATGTTTTCCAGAACCACAAATGACATGAACAGGTGATTTCATCAGGTTGACATACTAGTATAGTCTAAGTTGATTAATGTTCTTTTTTGAATGTATTCTTCCCTTTTTTAAAAGACTCCTTGCATTTCGTTTTGAGTTCGTCTATTTTTAATGATTTAGTCTGGCTTTTAATAACCTCAGACATGTGGACAAAACTTATTCCACAAGAAAGCATTCAAAAACAGTATGGGATAAACGGTTGCTCACATATCACCTTTGATTTTTAATAATCAACCTCCTCTTCAGGGGGACAGAACTTAGGTAGGGACAGAACTTAGGTAGCTTATCGAAACGTTGTCGCACGTATAAGAACGTGGGAAAGACGCATATATGACAAAATTATTCAAAATCAAAATTTTATTCTATAGTTCTAAGCAGAATCCAAATATTGCAATTTAGAATTAATACACAAATCTTGAACACTTATGAGCAAAATAATATGAAAAATGTTATGCAGATATGTCTGATGATAATTTTAGAAGCACATACAAAACTTGCAATTTTCCTCTATATATGTGTCTTTCCCGGATCTTTATGCGCCATTGCTTTTCGCTATAAAGCTACGTTAGAAAAGGTGTTGGATATCTGTGTTGGTATGTCGCTGATTAATGTTAACAGATGATTCCATGTAGAGTGTCCTGTATGACATATGACATTTATCCATATATTTCATCCATGAATAAAAAATATCTTGATATGACAAAGGCTATAGAAGGTAATACCAGAAAGCACCATTATTCAATGGTCATATCGAGACATTCTTCATTTTTGGATGAAATATGTGGAAAAGACATAATGTTACGTCATACGGGACACACTGCACAGAATCACCCTAAGGAGTCTTCAACACTGATTTTCTCTGATCACATACCCTTTCTATTGACCAATTTTATAGTATAGTTACCATTTTCTTTAAAATACATGAGATTGGTCAGTGATCGGACAAATAAGTGACCAATAACTGACCATGCAATAATCTCCAGATGTGATCTGTCAGCCAGCCAGTCACATGCTAAGCTTTCTAGGAAGTATAGGAAATTCAATATATGACGTAAGAGTCCATATTTCTCCTATACTGACAGTATTCATTCTCTTATATCAATCACAAGGTTAGGGACTTATATTTACTAGGAACCAATATTTATTGCACCTGGTGCATTCAATTATAAAGCCTTAAAGGGGAAGTCCACCCTGATATAAAGTTGATTTAATAAGAAGAAGATAGAATCAAGAATTGGATCAATGAAAGTTTGAGCAAAATCCACTAAAAAGTAAGAAAGTTATGAATTTTTAAAGTTGTAATCAATCAAACAGAAATTGGAAATGCTGTGATGTGTGATGTATCTTGCGAGCTCCTCTCCCAATTGCTCACTACAGAAAATTTCATGAAATTTTCATTTTCTTAGCTGCTGATGAAGGAATACATTTGTTTCATACAGGTTTTGTGTAAAACATAATGTGCAATTATTATATCTGGGGTGCATGTATGATTGAATATTTTCTTGAGAGAAAATGCAAATTTATGATTTTTTTTAGTACAGGGCAAATGGGAGAAAAGCGTGCAAGCTACGTCAAGGAGTTGCCAATTTTGCATTTGATTGATTACAACTTCAAAAATGCATAACTTTCCAATTTCCTAGTGGATTGTGCTCAAACTGTCATTGATCTGATTCTTTGTTTTTCTTCATCTTTTATATCAACTTTATATCAGGGAGGACTTTCCCTTTAAGGTTCAAGCATGACAAAGTAAACTGCCTCCAAAAAAAAAAAAACAAAAACAAAAACAAAAAAAACTGCCACTGCAAAATAAAAAAACAAGTAAATGAATGGCAGATGAAGGTGGAAAAAAGGAGCCATACAATAAAACAAAGGTCCCTGAGCACCCTTTCTTTGTAATACAATGAAGAAATGTGAAAAAATATGAGTAAAAATTTATCCCATTTAATATTGCTGCAGCAGATTTTAAGGCGGTTTACGGCACTGTATGTGAAATTACATACCTATTTTGTGAATAGTTTGATACCATTTATTCAGTCCTGATATACTATATTTGATGTCTGTACATATTATATAATTATGGAAATCAATGTCTTTCAATTGAATTTACTTATTCCAGGAGATTAACTAAAGGCCACCGCACACCTTACGATCGGTCTGCGATTCGATTTCAGAAGAAAATGTAATATCATTTGGCAAATCATTTAAAAACGAAAAAAAGTTTTGATTGAGGGTCTGAATAGTCATTCAGATAGTAAAAATTGATAATACGGCCTTTGACGAATTTTCTAGTCGGTGGAATGGCCAAATCGGCTCCGAGTCGTAGTGACGTCACAAAAATCGTACGACTGCCTACGATTTGACACTAATCTTGCCCCTTTTCCCTGTAGAAAGCTGACAGCTCACCAAAATCCTATGTTTAGTATTCATATTACTTTTCAGAATGTGAATAGGATAAATTTCATTTATTAAAATGCCAATATTTAAGGCCATAGCGATTTATTTCACAAATCGGATCGCAGACCGATCGTAAGGTGTGCGGTGGCCTTAATGCAACTCATACAATATCATCAGGTGACAACCAGAAGGGGGTTAACTTATATATAGACTTTTACAAAGATTTAAAGGGGAAGTCCACCCTGATTACAAGTTGGTATTAAAAGAAGCAGAAAAATTTTAAAAAACAGATTAGTGAAGGTTTGAGAAAAATACGATAAGAATAAGAAAGTCATGAATTTTTGAAGTTGTAATAAACCAACCGCAAATTGGCAACTTTGTGACATATCTTGCGAGCTCCTCTCCCATTTGCCTTGTACCCCAAACATCATTAATTTTTATTTTCTCTAAAGAAAATATTCAGTCATACATCCACCTGAGATATAACCATTGCTCATGTTTTTACATGAAACCTGTATGAAACAAATCTATTCCTTCATCAAAAACTAAGAAAATGAAAATTTATGAGATTCTCTGTATGTGAGCAAATGGGAGAGGAGCTCGCAAGATCAGTCACGGAGTTGCCAATTTGTGTTTGATTGATTATAACTTTAAAAATTCATAACTGTCTTATTTCTTATCAGATTTTGCTCAAACTTTCACTAACATGCTTCTCTCTCATTTTTCTTCATTTATTCAAATCAAGTTAATACCAGGGTGGACTTTCCCTTTAAAGTCTTTCAGGCTCTAAGCAGATGAAGAGGCAGAGCATACTATTCAAAGTATAGCGTGTTACAGTGGCCTGGATAATATTGCAGCAGTAGAAAAACTGAATGAAACCTTAAAGGTTGAATCCATATTTACATAAATGAGAACGGTCATGCCATTTTCATTACTGACTAATAACTGACCAATATCTTCCAGACGACCATTCGCTAGCAGGTCACATGCTTAATTTTTTCCTTGAAGTAATCGGAAATTTAGGATATGAGATCAGAGTGTGTTTTTCCTCTCTGTCACCCTCGTTCTCTTTCATTCTATGTCCATCCCTCTACAAAGTGAAAAGCAAGCTGTAGTTTCTGCCATGTCTTTTTTTTCAAGAAACGTATTGACATGGCCTCATTTTTTATCATTGTATTCAAATGGTTTCCAAGGTGACAAGACAACTTCCTAACCACAAACTGATAAATTGAATTATGCATTATGACTATAATTAAGTTACTAAGAAATTGCAACCAATTTTGGGTATTAAATTAGATAAGTTGGGATACTAAATTTTTAATATAAATTTGTTCATGCCATATGTTTTAGATCTTGTTTGACTGGAAAATTCTGATTTACCACAAGAAGTTGTGTCATGAATTTGCGAGGAGCTCATGCTGCAAGAACTTGTCTGCTGGGAGTAAAGTAATATCCTTTTAAGTTAGTCAGGTTCACACGATGGGAGCTAAACTTTAAGTTTCGCTTGTAGTTTCAAAACTTTAAGTTAACTTGTAGTTATCTTGTAGTTTCAGACCATATGAACGGACTCATAGTTTTGAAACTTTACGTTTACTTGTAATTCTAGAACCACAAGCAAGCTTGTAGTTAACGCGGAAACCACAAGCAAAGGGTGGTCCTCCATAGCAGTTTTGGACCATGTGAATGGAATAAACTTTAAGTTTCGCAAGCTTGTGGTTAACGATTACCTCGCTGTTCACGTTAAACTTCCGGGCATATACCTTTCTGGTAAATTATGAACACAGGATCTACATGTGTACTGTACACGCAATCGGCAGTATCTACTTCCGGGGTTAACCACTACGATCGCTCGGCTCTTAGTTTCAGCTCGTTGTTTTGGGCTTGTGTGAACCCTCATTGCAGTTAGTGAGTCGCGGTTTCGTTAACTTAAAGTTTCGCCAACTTAAAGTTTTGAAACCACAAGTCCCGTATGAAGGTAGCTATTGATGGAACAACCTTCTAGCTCTCTATGTGGTTTGCGAGTTTCTGAGATTGTCTCATGCACCTGGGACGCAATATACTTGGAATTTCTCCCAATGCCACTTCTGTTGTGGTACTTGTATGCAGTGGTACCACTGCTACTACTACTACTACTACTACTGCTACAAATAATATTATCACTACTACAACTACTACTACTACTACTACTATTATTACTGCTGCGACTGCTGGTACTTTTACTACCAACTCTACCACTGCTATTACGACTATACTTCTACTCTTAGACCCCGTTCTCATTACAAGGGATAGAGCGATCTAGCGCGCGCTAGATCGTGCCACCTCTATGGTGAGAACGCGGCGACGTCGTTCCGGCGCGATCCAGGGCGATCCACAGCAATCCCAAACTGGACCACCTCTGGGAGGTGGTTCACGAGAGATAGCGCGATCTAGCCCGCACTAGATCGCTCTCTCTTTTGTAGTGAGAACAGGAAGATGTGAAGTATGCCGGAAGGACGCCTTGACCCAGGAAGTGTTTACAATGTAAGGATACAGCTCGCAGAGCGCACAGTATACAGTCGGTATGGATCGAACATTACTTGCGCTAGCGTTAAGCCGAATCGAATTACGATCCAGGGCGATCCACAGCAATCCCAAACTGGACCACCTCTGGGAGGTGGTTCACGAGAGATAGCGCGATCTAGCCCGCACTAGATCGCTCTCTCTTTTGTAGTGAGAACAGGAAGATGTGAAGTATGCCGGAAGGACGCCTTGACCCAGGAAGTGTTTACAATGTAAGGATACAGCTCGCAGAGCGCACAGTATACAGTCGGTATGGATCGAACATTACTTGCGCTAGCGTTAAGCCGAATCGAATTACGCGGGAAAACGCCGACCCCATTACGTCAGATGTCATGGCAACAAGAACCCTGAAAAAGAGAAGTGCGACGATAGATCGCGCTACCCTCTGCAGGTGTGAACCCGCGGCGTGCCAGCAGCGTGCCAATGGACCGCCCTGGCGCGCTGCACGATGGAGCGATCCACTTTCCAATCTCATAATGAGAATGGGGTCTTATTCACTCTTTATTTAATACTGAGAAAAGAAGATGCATAGAGGTTATAATCATAAAGCAAATTCTTTCTCCACTTCAAATGGTGGTCAAAATGATAAATGCATCCCATAAATCTTTGAAATAAAGCCAATGTAAACTAAAAACAAGTCAACACCATACCTAGCCGAGCATCATGACTCAGCATGGGATGATTGAAGCTGGGATGACTGAAGTAGCCATAAATAGTTTCAAATTTTTTTGTTTATCAAAACACAGTTTCCCCTGTAACTTAGCTACATCTTGGGGCAATCATTCGCTTACACATATAAACTGCATCAAATTATTAAAGGGCAATCCAACCTTGGTAAAAACATGATTTGTGTGAAAGCAGAAAAATAAGAATAACAGGATGGTGAAAGTTTGAAACAAATCGGACAAGGATTAAGAAAATTATGGATGTTTGAAAAATGAGATCACTACATCTATGCGAATCTCAAATTGGCAATTTGGTGAGTCAATTGTGACATTTTTGTGGACAACTCTCCCATTTGTCGTACACAAAAATATCATTAATTTGCGGTTTTCTTCGAGACGCTTTTACCCTCGGGGCTGTACTCAAAATATATTGGAGATAGCATATTTTTAAAGGTCTTCAGGAACGAAAAGATCCTACTGAGTAATGCATTATGAAAAAAAGTGACATTTTAGTCATTTTGTGTGTTAGAGCGAATGGGGGAGTTGTCCACAGCTACATCACAGTGACATTACCTATTTGGCCAATTTGAAATTCCCATAAGCATAGTGATTACAACTTTCAAAAATTCATAACTTTCTTATTGCTTGTCCGATTTCGTTCAAACTTTCACCAATCTGCTTCTCTGATTTTTCCTCTTTCTTTCAAAGCAACTTGCTATTAAGGTTGGATTTCCCTTTAAGTAATGACCAATATCTTACAAACTAGAGTGTACCTTGCAAGCAAAGGATGAACTCTCAACAACCCTCCCAAAAAAAATTCCCCAAATTTCAATTTATAACACACTACATTAGTGGCAGATCCCGGTGTCCAATACCGCTCCCCTACCCCCCCCCCCCAAAAAAAAAAAAACAAAAAACAACCAACAACCCAAAACAACAACCCAAAACAACAACAGCAACACAACTGCTTAACTTTTAACATTTGGTGTTTGGTGTTTGCCCCTGCCAAGTTTGATAGCAGTTTGTTTGTTTGCTTTTTTGTCTTGATTATTTAGCTTGTCAGATATTTTGGACACTATGCCCCCCCCCCTCCCCACACCCAGCAAAGTATCCTGGGTCTACTAATACTATAAAATATTTGATATCTGCATGCATATTTTGTATGAAATATATATCAGAATATTTTTATATCATACATATTTGATAAACAGTTTTGCATACACCATAATAAATGCGTCAGAAATAGAGGTTTCATATACCACAGTACAATGAAATTTCTTTGAACAAGCACAACTTAACTTGGATCATCACCTGAGTAATAATTTTACTTATCAAAGTCTTAAAAAAAAGAGAGAGAGAGACTTTGTTTCCAAAGGATTTTTAGCAGTACTCTGCCACTAGTAATCTACACAGGATCTACAGCATGCATTATCATTAATATTTTAACAAATCCTATTTCATCAAACCTTCAGCAAAATATCAACTCCCAAAGTAAAAGGTTCTCAGTGGTACATGTACATGCAGTGACCTCTTTCCCCAGTTTATGCTGTTAACACTCAACACCACCCATCATGAAATTAATTTGACTCACGCTATTTTCTGGCTTGAGTTTTCTTTTGGATGAAATGATAATCTTACATCTCAAATTCAATCAGCCATTCCCAGACTGGAGATAAAAGATCCGTAGTCTCATTTGGGATCAACTACATTATACAGTTTTGAGAAGAAAAAAAATACAGAACATTCCTACATGCCTCCCATTCCTATGATTATCCAGCAAATGTGACAGAACTTGTTTTCAGGATGACATTACATTTATATGATATTGCTGCATGCTAAACAAGAAAGACATTCAAAGAGAAGAAAAAGATGGCAAGAAAGTCACTGGCTATTTAACATGATCAATGGAAATTCAAGCTTTAAAAAAGTGATTTCTTTATCTACCAATCACTCCCACATTTGTTCACTGCAGGCATCAATGTTTTCTACATTAGCGAGCAAAAAACAATATAACAGTAATTGAGATTTTTTTTTAATGCACATTTACCGGTATTATATTAAAACTTATCCAGAAATCTGATTCAAAGAGGAAGTAATAGGGTATGGCTGATTTTATATAATGTTAAACGTTTTTTTCATACAAAGTTCATCTAAAGAAGACTTGAGAAAAGTATTTGATACTTAAGCTTGTTGCAAGCTTGCCATCAAGCATGCCGCAAGCTTGCCAATAAGCGAACCAAAATTTGTATAGGGGTTAGAAACAAACAAAAAAAGATCATTTACAAAATAAACTTCTTCCTTTTTAAACTAGCATGCATTTGAAGAAATACTACTTATTAAATGTTTTTAAATGTTTGAAAGGCCTACTGAAAGGTTATGGTGAAAACCATGAAAATGTAGACAAATGATAATCACCATAAGTTTGAACAATGCTGCAATACAAGGCTAGAAAAATATATTTGGTCTGTTACAGGGAGGTCATGCAACAAAAGAAACTCATAGTGTGGCTAGCATAATGACATTAACACATGTATGTTATGCCACAATCATAAAGCAAATTCCTGGTAACTTGCATCTAAGGTTTTGATGGCTACATACACATTATACCATTTTAAAAATATGAAAGAGATATCTCTCTTTATCAAATTACATAAAAGTGAATATTTCAGCATTTTTGTATAAACTAAGCATATATTTTGAAGTTACAGATATCTTAATGCCAATGACCTGCTTAATGCAAATGCACGTCTAAATTTAGCAGAATGGTGCAATGCGCTTTATATGCCGTTCTGCTAGCCGCACAACGAAATATAATATTTAATCTGTAGTACAGGAAGGGCAACAACAGGAAGCGTCTATTGGCTGTGATTTTCATGTTTATGATCATCGAGAGGATTCCAGCTGGTAATGAGATCGTGATCATCCTAATGACCCTGCTCATTATACATGTCACAAGATAACAGATAAACATGCACTTTACATCACATTGTTGTTTATCCAGAATGCACATGTATGCTCTTTCATGCACTCATTGCCAGCAGACAAGGGAAAAGATTACACTTCAACGGAACAGGGTTGTTTTTTGTTCTTTATAATTGCGACAAGAAAATCAGAGATAAATACATGCAAGAGAAAAAAGAGGAGAAAAAAAAAAACATTACAAAAAATTCACAAGATTTAATTTTTTTTTTTTTTTAAAGAATGGTTGTTCATTTAGTAGTATCAAAACATACAGTCCACCCAAAGTTCTTTGTAGTAGAAAAGAAATGAGGGATGAGGGAGTTTATATTCTTACTTCATGGACTTTTCTTTCACAAAAAGTCAGGAAACAAACTTTTCTGATGCCTGCATGGAACAGCTAAAAAATACAAAGTAAGTATGACAGTTATCTATTTCATTTTCATTATGCCCCAGTGTTTGAAACACTATTCCTTTTGACCTCTATACTTCTTGACCTCATAAATATGTAAAATTTTGTTGTTATTTTTTCTTTGATTCTATGTATATGAAGCCCACGGATCAGCTTTCATCTTTAGACTTTAGATTACAACAGAAATAAATGTATGTATGAATGTATCTAAAATGTAGAAATGTAGAATTAAAAAGAAAGAAAGAACAAAATGAATGTGAATGCATCTCCTATATGCCTCTACCTTTGATGGCTCAAACTGTTCTTGAAATATTGTGATAACCAGAATAAAAAGCCTACAATGTTAGTTGATCTCTTTGACATTTGACCTTACACCTTATAACCCAAAAGTCTGATCACTTTATCTCCTCCTAGTCATGAATACAAAATAGTTGAGATATGGTGATAACAAAGCTAAAAAACCCAATAATTTCACATAATTATCATGACATCTACATGTATGACCTGTCAACTGTGACCTACATTTGCCAAAATCTAATCAGATAGCCTTCCTATGGTGATGCATACTAGTACCAAGTTTGTTAATGGATCAAATGGTTCTTAAGATATAGCATTAACAAGGCAAAAATTTCTGAATTGACCTCTTTGACCTTTGACATTTGACCTATGTACCCCAAAATCTAATCAGACCGTCTTTCTATGGTGATACATATTAGTGCCAAGTTTGAAGTTCATACCTCAAGTTCTTGAGATATTAATAGTGTTGACGAGGAAAACACCTGCAATTTCAGAAATTGACACGTGAACTTTGACCTTTGACCTATGCACCCAAAAATCTAATCCAATTGTCTATTTATGGTGATACATACTATCACCAAGTTTGAAGTTCATACCTCATATGATTCTTGAGTTATTGTGAGAACAAAGCTAACACCTGAAATTTCAGAAATTGACCTCTGTGACCTTGACCTTTGATTTACGTACCCCTAAATCTAGTCAGGGCCCCGTTTCATAAAACTTGTTACAACTACCTCATTTCTATGACAAATTTGCTCTCAGCCAATCAGATTCAAGGATTTCAATAGCTTATAACAATTATTTTAACTTGTTATTGATAATATACTATTAATACATGGTTGGGAGTGCGTTAGTGCGATCTGGCAACACAAAGGTTTTTATCGTGGTGTACTAACGCACGAGGCGTAGCCGAGTGTGTTAGACACCACGATAAAAACCTGCGTGTTGCTGGATCGCACTAACGCACAAACTCACAACCATGTATTAATAGTTTTATAAAACAGGTCTACAATCTTAGTGTTTAATCCGGATTAGCCGTGCGTTAGTCCCCTCGCCGTGCGTTAGTACTTTTTTTTTGCACGGTCACGTGGTGCTATTTGACCAGTCAGGATGGCTACATTCTTGAACCCGTTTTATAACAAGTTTTATGAAACGGGGCCCAGATCATCTTCCTTTGGTGATAAACACTATAACACTAAGTTTGAAGTTCATACCTCATGTGGTTCTTGAGTTATAGCAAGAACAAGAAAGGGGGAAGAATGGCAGAGGCATAAAAATACATTGTAACTCCTCAGAAAATTCTCAGGAATCAACACATTACAGTGTTCCTAGCCTGAAGATGATGATGGTGGCTGAGGAAGGAGTGCTAGGGGGTTGATGGGGGGGGGGGGGGGGTGTCAATACAGATATACACACTAATAAATCATAGACACAAGGAAGGTGGGGAAGGTCCATCTTATTATTCTAAGAGGCCATGATGGACACCTTATGTCATGGGACTGTTTGTAGATCATCCTTTATTGTTTGCACCACCCGTAACTCAAGTCTGGCCTTGGGGATTCATGAAAGATAATATTGCCATAAATCAAATGTCATATTCACTCTACCATGAATCCCACAGCTAATTCATGGACATGGTTGTTGATATCCAGATCCAATTCTTATCTAACATAGTGCTAATGCCTATTGTAGAGAATACTGCATTCTGATAGAGTAGGCCTGTTTCCATTAGTCCAAATTTTTGAAATACATGTACCTCACTTTTCTGATGCAGTGAAATTTAATTAGCCAAATCAAAATTACCATAAGCTCATTTGCAGTGAAGATACAGAGTATATCCCACGCAAACTAGGGCTCGCATGTGAAATAACCTGTTATTTGGCCAATTAGTGGGCTAACAAGCCTTTGAAGGAGCACCCTGACTTTGATTTGGATGTTAATGCTCTGTATACCTCAAGCTGATTCCTCAGTTGAGCAAGGATCACTTTAATCAGCCGTATGACGACGCGGAACTTTAAACTCAGCTGATTTTCGTGAAAAGTGCAGATTGGTCGAATATCTCAAGCTTTAGCTTGCTCTGGCTACTGGAGAAAGCACCTAGTGTTGGATGCTATAAACCTACATTATATCTGTAGGTGTATTCCTCAGGTCAACATAATATATTTTTGAGAAACAAACTCTGTTATTCTATTATAGAACATTTAGGCTCTACCAAACAGAGAGAGGAAACAAAGTATTACAAAAGAAGACAGAATTATAATATAAAATATTGGGAATTTCAACATACACAAGTAAAGATTATTGCCATTGTTATTGTTATGAAATAATAAATGTCATACAAAAGTATTTTATCAGTTTCAGAGCTTCAATCACTGAACAACAAAACCACAATTTTTCAAAAAAATGCAATGAGCATAAAAAACCATATGCTCTTTCAAAACATCCTTGTGCTGGTAATAATATTTCCAAACACAATGAGCCAGAAAGATGATTGTTCTACATAATGTACTGGTGCTGTATCCAATCAACCCATGTCATACACATTTAAAGACAACTAGAGTTACTTACATGGAGTATGATACTCATCGTTTGATTGGATTCCATTTGACATGTGTAGTTCTTTTCAAAAAAGCATCCAAAACAAAATAAATGCAATTCACTTGGAATTTAAAAAAAACAACAGACTTTCTTTCATAAAATTGATATGATTTTAAACCAGGATAGCCCATGAAAACTATCAACATTCCAATTGGAATCTTTTCCATGTTATTTACATGAAAATTGCATAAAGTCCTTGAAATGTAACTCTCTAAATATTGAATAGTAACTATGCTCCTCTGAAAATAATGCATGTTACATGTACATCCTATTTTTTCACTAACTTTATGTCAATGAAGAAATAACTCACCCCCTAAAATAAAAAACAATAAACAAACACACACACAAAAAAACTAAAAGTACAAAAACCAATATTGTTTAATGATTACAATACAGTCTAACAGATCACTACTTGATTGGTGCACAAAGAGTTTGAAGCAGCACTAGCCTTCTGTCAAAATTTAAACATTTCTACTAGACCCCCCCCCCCCTCACTGCATTCCTTTCTCATCAATCATGGCAGTATTAATTCCAAAGCAGAAGCTGATTTTCCACCTCTCATTTCTGCTCCCAAAGGTTTACCCGATGCAGTTGGCCTGATTCAAAAGGCACCAAGGATTGGATCCTAAATTCTCAAGATCATCTCTAAAGATCTCTGATGAAAAAAAAAATGTTTGAGAAGTGCAATCAATCAGGGGCCAGGTGCAACGGGTATATGAAGCACTTGGTTGAAATTGCCGGCTTAAAAGATGAGGGTATACTATTAAGGGGAAGTCCAAGATGAATAAGGATTACATCCAATTATAATGGAATAATAAGTAAGTATTGACATGAAAAAATGCCTTTCAATGTAAATCAGCTAAAACTTGATATGGGACTACTCAAAAATCAAACTTGTGTTGAAATTTCCAAAACATATGGTCATATTTGAATATGAGCACACTGACAAGAGTGATCATTTTTCATGTGACAATATCACAATTATTCAAAGAATTCATGGGAAAGCTAACAACTTATTTTTCACCTCTAACAAACCCACTGTTTTTTAACACTAACCAAATTCCCAACTTTAACCCTGGATCTAACAGAAAACCCATACCCTAGCACTATAATCTTTGACAAAATCAAGCCTGGAGCTTACGTCCCCAGAACACATGTCAGATCACCCTTTAAAATTCCCTTGAATGTTCCTCTCTCGTCTTTCCCCGAGGATGACATCAATAACACCAACATTACACCAGCAATCAATGTTCGTGTCTCTCTATATACTCTCTGAGGATATTTGGAAGTCAGGTGCACAGGACATCAAAACCAACAAAGTGGCAGGAACAAGTGGATGGATAAAACTTTTCATCAAGATTATTTCAATTTGGTTAGCAATGAGAATGTCATTTTGAGCATGATCCAAATCACTGCCATCCTCTTTCTTATTCCCCTTTCTTATTTTTTCACTACACTTTCTCTCATCAATAACCCCCCAAAAAGACGAAATGCAAGTGAAAAGTTTGATAATTTACTGTTTGCATATTTCTGTACTTACATCAAATTCTATGACGCTAAAGAAATAAAGGATCTGCTGAAGATGAAAGTCAACAGTAAAAGTAACATTTATTATTAAGACTACATTTAAAGATAAAGTAGAGTTCTGGTCATGCAATTATATTGTGAAAGAAACTGTCTCAAAGGAATTGGGAAAGGTTGACCATGTCTACATAAGAATTGTTTTATACTGTGTTGTTATGGAATCATCAAAATAGATAAGAAATTGACCCAATCTCACTGAAAAGCACATGTACTGCACACAAAAATGGGTATATGGGACTACACACACAAGTGGCATGAATGTTCGGCCCCAACATTTCAGCTATTTCTAGTCATATTTCGAATAGGAGAGCATTTGAAGAGCAATCATTTTCAGGGGATATTTCTACTATGATGTTCTTCCAAACTGACATAAAAGGAATGAGAAGGTTCACAAATTATATTTCACCTTTTCCCAGAACTCAAGATTCCCTTTAACACAATTGCAAAGACTTTCAAAATACATGTATAAACCTAAGGAAGGTTCAATAGCCTTGTCCATCACCTTATAAAATGTGCGAACATTACAATGATGTACATAATCTAAACATGATTAATATACAGGCAATGCAATAGGGTATTTACATTGCCTATAAGTTGATTTCTTGAAAAGTCCTTGCAATCATGTTATCTATTTTAATGATGATCATCTGGAATTAGATGTATGTAGTACTTCATACTAACATTTTTAATGACAGTTATAATCATTATTCAGGTCAAATTCACATAAAGCAGTGTGTATCCACCTTCCTTTAATATCATTTTGTGACTGGGGAATATGGCTTTTCCCCCAACTGCTTGAGGTAAATGTACATCTAATACATGTATACCAGTTCCTATTTAATCTCCTCAGTAGGATGGCAAAGTTTACCTAAATTTATGGATTTCATTCAAAACGACATTTGAAAACACAATCAACTGTTTACTTTACCAATACTTTTGTAAAATTTGGTTGATATATACTTCTTCATCATTTTCAATTATCAGTCTTAAGTCCTTTTTTATTTGTTATTGATATTTTGCATGTTCATAAGCTTCTTTTATATTTGTTGTATTTTACTGTAAATATGATAATTTTAGTCTTTGGACTTTTTAGTAATGTACTTTTTATAATAAAACCAAAATTGAATTGAATTGAAATGAATTGCTATGGAAAGGCTTGGACTAAAGATCTTTGCATCTTCTATCAAAGAGTAAAAACCAAATGATTACAACATCTCTCTTTCCAACTTAACAAGCTGAAGACTCTTAGTTCATATCTAACCCTGATAGCAAAGCCCATGATCTGTCTGTATGCCCTTCTTTCTCTCTTTCTCTCTCTCTCTCTCTCTCTATCTTCCTCACTCCTTCTCTCCCCTCAATCTTTTCCCCATCTCAACACTTTCAGTCACAGTTCTTAACTCTGTAAGTTGTTTGAGCTCCCCATTCTGAGTCTGTCTCACTGACCTCTCTATCAAATCTTTCACTCCCCCTCGCTCCCTCTCCCTCTGTCTCTCTCTCTCTGTATCTCACTCTCTGTCTTCCATATCTAAACTATTTTCATCCATAGTTCTTGACTCTGTAAGTTTTTGAGCTCGCCATTCTGAGTCTCCTGTCTTGCTGCCCTCTCTTTTATTATTGAATAGTATATTTATTGAAATTTTGTATGGCAGCCAGTAGGCTGAATTGTACAAATTTTTACAAATAAAAAGGAAATGCATACAAGAAAAACAAACATAAATTACAACAACATAATCATGAGAATATATATATGCATAAAGATAATAAAGCAAACTGACAATGGTAAAGGCGATTGTGACTACAGTTAAGTGATGATATATTTCACCTCTGCTTATCTCAAGTTTATCCAAAGAAGAAGAAGGAGAGGATGAAAAAGAAGAAGAGGAAGAGGAAGAGGAAGAGGAAGAGGAAGAGGAAGAGGAAGAAGAAGAAGAAGAAGAAGAAGAAGAAGAAGAAGAAGAAGAAGAAGAAGAAGAAGAAGAAGAAGAAGAAGAAGAAGAAGAAGAAGAAGAAGAAGAAGAAGAAGAAGAAGAAGAAGAAGAAGAAGAAGAAGGAGAAGAAGATGAAGGAGGAGAAAGAGGAGAAGGAGGAGAAGAAGAGGGAGAGGAGGAAGAGGAAAAGAGGAGGAAGAGGAAAAGAGGAGGAATAAGAAGAATAAGAAGGCGAAAGGATCAAAAAGGAGGTCACAGAGTCGGATCAAAACTTTCACTCCCCCTTCCCTCTCCCCATCTCTCCCTCTATCTCTCTAACTCTGTATCTCACTCTCTGTCTTCCACATCTAAACCAGTCTCATGTCTCACTGTCCTCTCTATCAAATCTTTCACTCTCCTCCCCCCCCCCCCCCCATTTTCTCTCTCTCTCTCTCTTTCTCTCTCCCCCTCTGTCTCTCATGCTCTGTCTTCCACATGTCCACCACTCTCAGTCACAGTTCTTGACCCTGTAAGTTGTTTGAGCTGGTCATTCAGTTCCTCATTGCCCCTCTCTATCAAATATCTCCATTTCTCCCTCTCTGCTCTCAATACATCCTTAAATCTTTATATGTCTGCCTATTTACCTATCTCTAAATAGATCTATATGCTAAGTTTTGTGCATCAGTCATTTTAATGCCACTCTAATCTACATATCTTGAGGGAATGTATACAAATGTTCGAAGAGGAATCACTGTTTTGAAGAAAGACTGGAGCGAGAAAAAAAAATGGAGATATCAAGAGCTCATACTAAAAAAAAAAATCATCTGATGGACAGAACTTACAATACATAAAATGGCACACCTTGGCAAAAAGCTCATATGAAACAAAGTTCATAGCGATATAGTTGTATTTTTCAAAAGTTATAATTTATCAAAATTGTCACATGTATTTTTGAACAGCTGGCAACACTGTCTTGTTTTTCAAAACCTCATTTGAAATATGACTGCCAAATTGACTGCAATATCCCCTCCCTCCACCATAGGTGATGGATAATTCAGAGATTTGTCTACACTTACTGTACATGTATATAACATGCAGCAATCCAACAAGAGCATATATCGTCTGTTGAGAGCCAGAAGGGCATTAACTCTGTGTCAAATTATATGAATTAATGCCCTTCTGGCTCCAAACAGATGATATTATACCTGTTATATTTTTCAGCACTTTTGTTTAGCATGCATGCATGCCCAGCAGTGACCTGCACCATATAAGAAAAGATGACTATGTCAATGTACTAATCATTCTCCATAAATGACTACTATTAAACCTGTCCCCCTCCACCATTCCTCAGCCTTCGTACCCCTTCCTACATTTTACCTTCACCTGTATCAGTATCTATATTGATTTCTTGAATCAAACAACATCAGTAAAAGCAGCTGGAAATGTGAAGACTGTTGTTCTACTCTACGTTCAAGATGCATACTTAAGATGATACTCATTGCAAAACAACAACATTCCTCAAAGCTGCTTAAATCAAAGCAAGTTCTAAGATCAAAAACTGAATTGATAATCGATTTCTCCTATGACATGAAATTAGCATGCCAATTTCGCAACAATAAATGTTGTCAGTGGGAATGTTGTTTATGTATTGATTATTTCTACATTTTCAATGCAAATGCAAACTGCAAGGGGGAAAATTGCAGAGCTTTGTTCACAAGCTGAACTATAATATTTACTACTACTACTAATAATAATTTCATTCAACTGATTAGAAAGTCACAAAGTGCTAAAATTTGTTCCCATTGAAACTTGCATTGAATTAGTAGCAAATGAACACTATCTACAGTCATTTGTAAAAGTTCCAGACCACCCATACAAAAAGCATGAATGTGAAGAAAAACCAAACTCAAACTTATTAATCATAGCAACTTATTAATCATAGCAACTTATTCATTGCTCAAATGACAAGAGATATTGCTTGTACCAACATATACACTGGCTTGATCTTTCAATGAGAACTCATCCTTCACAGCAATTCTCTGAATTACTGGGTCATTACAGAGGAAAGGGGGGGGGGGGCGTGTGTACTGTGTAGGTTTTACTGGAAGACAGCACCTTTTCTGGTAAGAAACTGATCCAACTTATTGAAATTTTGAAATGGCATTGTGCATAGCAGTCTTGCTTCTAACAATCCTCTTTGTAATTTGAAATTAAGATTTCAGAGTAGCCCTCTTGATGGAGGGTCACTTTGGGGGGCCCTTCAAAAATAGGCTTCTTTTTTGTTGATATGCAGTATTACAGACAAAATGTCATACAAGACCTACCTTTGCAAAAACAAAAACAAAAAAAAATATTCAAATGGGATCATAGAACTACTCTGATGATATGGATGAAAGTCCAGAGACAGAAATATCAACAAAAGTCTGGATTGTCTTAGACATTTGCAAATGACTGTATATGGGGGGGGGGGGGGGGGGGGGGCTCTAATGATGAATACATAAAAAATACCCTTAATTAACCCCCTCACATATAGATAATTATGTGCATCTACGCCAGTCAGTTTTAAATCTTGGACAAAATCCTCTCCAAAAATTAAATTTCCACTCACAAACCTTGATCGATGTATTATTGTTACAGTACAGGGAAACTTGATCATTAACACTGTATTGTCCTCGGACATCAACAAGTATTGTCACTAATACTATTGATCTTTGGACTCATTGAGCCCTTTTTTGTCTTCACCCTACCTACAGAACAGATCACACATATGGCAGACATGAAAATGACAAATCCATATCATCTGCTGACAACCAGCAGGGCATTAACTCGTATCCTTTTACACAGACTTAATGCCCTTCTAGCTCTAAACAGATTACATTGATATGCTTGGTGGAGATGATCCCTTTTGCAGGCCACAGGATGCCAAATGCCACCTGCCAAAATGCCATGATTGTAGGCAATGTGAAAAACTTTCATTCCTTTCATCAAAATGTATGTATCTTCTGCAGTGATATACTGAGTTAACCATATCACAGATAAGGTGACAAAATTGTGGCATATTTCCCTTCCATATACAGAATGCTACACCAGCGACAATATATGCATTCAAAAGAATATCAATAGAAAGAACGAAAACTATGGCTCAAGTAGTGTCTAATTTCTCTGTAGGACAGTATATATTGCGGAAAGGACAGTTATACAAGCAAAACAGCATTTCAAGCAAAAGCAAATCTGAACTTGGGAGATGATGTGATGTACTTTTGAATAGTTACATGTATTTCCTCCTTACTTTCTCTACTTTCTCAGAGATCATACTACTTTTGGAGCTGGAGTGGGTTGACTTAAAACATTTAGATGATCTTCAAAATACTGATATTTAACGCATTGAATACTAAGCCCAAGATAACTCGGGCAGGAGTCTATAGAAAATATGTGTTAAACCAAAATCAAATTAGATCCAACAGGTTAAAAGTTGTGTAAGTGTACATGTATGGAGGCTTAAAGAGAAGAACCTGTGCCCATCAAATTGCTTGGAACATCAAGGCATAAATATCATTTTCAAATGAGTGCAACTTTAACTAACAGCAAAAACTAACTATCAACGTCTGATTAGGTGCGTCTCCATCAGCTCGAGTTTGCTCAAGCTCAAGATTCTAGCCCAATCAGCGCTTCTCAAGAAAAAAGTCCGAGTATGAAAAACCCCGTCTCCATCAGCCCGAGTCGAGCGATTCCTGCTCGTTCTTGGAATAAACTCGAGATTCAGAGCATGCGCACTTCGAAGATGGAAAAAAAAATATAGGATAAATGAAGAGAAAACAGCAAAGAAATACATAAGGAAAAGATAAAAAGAGAGAAGGAAAAACAAAGAAATACATAAGAATAGAAATAAGAATAAAGGGGAAAACAAAGAAATACATAAGGAGAAAAAAAGAGAGGGAAAAACAAGGTAATACATAAGAAACAAAGAAATATATAAGGAAACAGATAAAATAGAAAGAAAAACCAAGAAATACATAAGGATATATTAGGAAAAGATAAAAAGAGAGAAGGAAAACAAAGAAATATGAAGGGAAGAGGATAAAATAGAAGAACAAAGAAACACATAAGAATAGAAAGAAGAATAAATAATGGGGAAAACAAAGAAATACATAAGAGGAAAAAGAGAAGGAAAAACAAAGTAATACATAAGAAACAAAGAAATACATAAGGAAACAGATAAAATAGAAAGAAAAACCAAGAAATACATAAGGATATATTAGGAAAAGATAAAAAGAGTGAAGGAAAACAAAGAAATATGAAGGGAAGAGGATAAAAAAGAAGAACGAAGAAATACATATGAATAGATAGAATTTAGACAACGGGAAAACAAAGAAATACAAAAGGAAAGGATAAAAAGATAGAAGAAAACTAAAAAAAAATACAAAAAGAATCATAAAGAAAAGAGGATAACAAGAAGGACAAAGAAATACATAAGAAATGAAAGAAGAATAAAAAGTGGGGAAAACAAAGAAATACATAAGGAAAAGGATAAAATTTGGCGAATTTGGCGAATAAGCCTGCTAATTCGCCAAATAGCGCGCTATTTCACAAAAAAAAACCCAAGTTGACTTAGGCTTCTAGCTCGAGCTAGAAACCCATGAAATAGCCAGCTAATTGTGTCTTCATTACAAATTAGCTCGAGCTAGTTCTGATCAGGTTAGTTACCCGGATCAGAGTTAGCGGACTATTTTGGAAACTCGGGCTGATGATTTCTCCCCTTGAAAAGCATGTATTTACACTCTAAAAGATAATATGTTAAATCACCATTTAAAAGGGCTGAGGTGTGACATCATTCAAAATGACAAATCAGCCTTTTAAACATGCTAGATACAACCTTTATAGTGTTGGATCCAGCATGTTAAAAGTGTTTTATCTATCAGTTTGAAAACGCTGTCACTCCTTGGCCCTGTTTCATGGTGATCTGGCACTTTCCTTTTTAGAGTGTACGTTGTTGATATTAATATTCCTAATGTTGAAGTTTTCACAAACAAAAGACATATATGCACACTACTTCTTGATAAAACTGGAGTAGGATGAACACAACTAGGGCAACACAAAAACAATATTTGCGTAAGTGGATAAGTAATGACATCTTGTTAAAAGAGTTTAGAATGAGGGCGGAGTATTGACCACCATGCTTGTATACAGGATTGGAAGAATAAACTCTGTCTGCCATGGGGCTGTTTGCATAGGACAGTTACAAATTAAAGATACACAAGCAAGTGCTACAGCTCGAGGACATGGATAAAAGGTATATTTAAGCATCATCTTCATTGTGTATCTGTTTTCCCTAAAGGATCACCTAGTTCCAAAATATCATTAATTGTGTGTCCATCCCTGCTGACAGCAGTGTCTGTGTTTAAAGTGTTGTGCAAAGCACCTATATATCAGGGATATGCTACTATTTTTCCAACACTAGATGGTCTGAAGACAGTAAGGACTACACATTACAGTATTGGACCACATACTACAAGGTCAGACAAGTATTCTCTTTGCTGAGAAACTTTCTTTTAAAAAATAATTTCCTCCTACAGTTGTACATTAATTGTACTTTTCAAAGGTTTCATGCTCGGGAAACTGTTCAATTATAAATTTGTATGTGTAAAACTCTATCCACTTCCTGTGTTTCTAAACTTATAGCCTTTCTAGATTTAATATTGAACTCTTAAACTATCTATTCTCTCAAACACACCTACTGGTGTTTTCCCTTCTATACATGTACATGCAGCATTTGATTGTTCATATCTGGCTTTATAACTGGAACACTCTCTCTTTACACTTCTACAACACTCTCAAAACTCTGTCTGTCTGTCTGTCTTTGTCTGTCTGTCTCTTTCTGTCTCTGTGCATCTGTTGCTATCACTTTCATTCTTTCTAGGTCTTTGTCATATTCACTGCAGAGTTTGCTTGCTTTATGCAGCTTTTAAATAATTTCTATTTCTACCAAATTTTCACATCCTTTACCCCTTCACCCCCTTCATTACCAAAGCTCTTGATTTTATTCAAGTTCTCTCTCTTTAATTACTTTTTTTCCTCCCAATTAATGCTTTAGAATGTATGAATAATTACTGTAAACATGTTTATTTGTATTTTCAAACCCTTGGAGGTAGATGATAGAGTCAGTATATCTTACATTATCTAATAAGTTGATCTTTCCACTGCACATCATGACATGATGCAGCAATGGGAATAACCCTATAACTTTCTCTCCATCTCTCTGCCTGTCTCTTTCTCTGCCCCTCTCTGTCTCTCTTTAAATAATGAATCTCTGCTTAACTTTTGAATAATTTTAATTCTCTGTAAAAATGTCATATCTTTCACCATTTTATCCTTTCATCATCAGATATCTTGAATTTATTAAATTTCTCTATCCTGAATTAAATTTTTCTCACAAGAAATGCTTTAAAATGCATGTATAATCCATGTTAATAAGTTTCTTTGCATTTTCAATAGAGTCATAGAGTCCGTAAATCTTTCCTTATCTTATTTTTGTATTTTTCACCTCCAAAGTTTAAAAAAAAAAAATCTTTATAGGTAAATGGGAGGTATCAAATTCACATCCCCTCACTTCATGACACAATGCAGCAATGAGAATCATCCTCCATCAACTTGTAGAGGAGGCATGTGTCAGTGAAGGCTTAGGGACACTCACTGAGTGGATTAGCAATTCATGGCTGGTGGCAAATAAGGCTCTATCTTATAATTAGTAGCTCTGGAGGGTCATTCCTCGGCGACTTGTTTTCTTGATGTCAGGGAAGCATTGTTACTGGAGTTGTAGCAGGAGCTATTAGCAATCACTTGAGGGGGCCCTCCCTTGACTGCATTAGGAGTCATGCAGTAGCAAACATTTTGATTCATTTCAGAGATGGCAGGTTGAAATGGGTGGGCACATCTACCACATTTTGAGTGATCAGTGGGAACAGCTTTGGCCACAGCTCTAGTAACACAAGTTTAAAGACATCAAAAATAGAACTGAACCTTGCAATGTTTAGCTGGACCAAACCTCATTAATGGGTCAAGTCATAAATTGACATCAAATGGATGATTTTCCTTGATACTGAGTCTGATCAAAGCTCGAACAGCTAGGGCTATCAACTATATCAACAATATAATCATGAGGAATACTAAAATCTTTGAAAAAGTCAGTAACATATGACAGAGAATACACTGAACTTGCCTTATTTTGAAAGAGAGAAATTTTCCTCTAAGTCATGTTTTTCCAAGAAGCAGCTAATTAAGACAACTTCTTTGAATAAAAAGAGAAAATACACATATATGTTACCATGAACTAAAAATTTAGATCACTGACATACAAAAGGAGCACACCGGTTGAATCCTAAAAGTGGAGAACAAACATGTGAGACTAATTAACGCTTACCTGCTTTTACGAAGTTTGCTGCCGCCCTTCTCTCCAAAACTTCTTCTGTAGTCATTGATATCTGGTGTAATGCTACCAGTGTAACTGAGATCACTATCACTGCCAGTTCTGGTAGACAGACTACTACCACTCCCTTCATTGGGCAAGGACAGTCGTTTCGCTAGGTCCGGATTCAGAAATCTTGGCAGGGGTGGAGAGCTTACGGGTGACTTTGACTGTTCTGTCTCTTCAGATGTGATCTTTCCATCTTCGATTTTTTCTTCTTCCTGGTCGGAAGCTTCCTCAATCCCAATGACTGGGATCTTGAGCACAGGATCCATTCTGACAATGTCGCTCATGGAACTGCTACGAGGTTCCATTCCGCGTTTGTCATCCATGCCACTTCCACTGCTGGGGATTGAAGGTAGGTTCTCTGCAGAACAACTTCTAGGATGTCTGCTGGCACTTCCTGTAATGTTCTGGGGGTGGAGTCTTGCGCTCCGGTCGCCCCTTATTCGTTCGCTGCTTCCCCGCGTCAACAGGTGCTGAGCCATGTTGGAGGCTGTCGGCTTAGGGGGTTGGTTTAGATTGTTCTCTGTGCTGCTCGTAAGGCGTTCATCAGTGGCCTTTGACCTCTGCTCATCGACAACCCAGACCTGCTCTGACGACGCAGCGTGTTCAGGTGGAGATGAGAACTTGGCCAAGGGACTGACACCTGTAGTAAGAGAGAGAAGACAGAAATCAGAATAGCAGGCTAGATACTACTGATGATCGACATCAGAGTACAAATTCCAATTACCTATACCTTTCACTGCTTGACAGATATGGCACACATTTCTCGTCATTCTTCGACACCAATTTACTGTGATCCATATTGCTAATCAGCTTACCATGTCTAATTCTCTGCAGTGTGATTTCCCAAGTACATATTCATGACATGATAGAGAGAGAGAGAGAGAGAGAGAGAGGGAGGAAGAAAAAGACAGAGTAGCAGGGGAAAAGGAAAATCAAGAAAATACCAAATGAGACAGAGTGGATAGAACTGGGAGGGAGGTGGAAAAATTCAAGAAATAAGCAGAAAAAGAGGAAAGAGACAAAATAAAAAGAGAAATACAGCAGAGAGAGAAGAGAGGTAGAGAAAGAAAGAGAGAAATTAATATACAATGAAAGAGACCAAAAAAAAGGCAAGATAGGAGAAAAGTGTTTTACAATACCCTGATCATGGCAAGAGCTAATTAAAAGAGACAAAAAACAGTTTCACATCTTAGGCAGACAGCACACAGTCACGTACACTACGATTCCCTATCCAATTAAAACGTCCCATATTGCCTGTCCCAAAGGATGATAATAAATGAATATCGGCCTCTGTGAAGTGTTTAAAGAGTCCATAATTCATTTGTTTGACAGATTCCTCCCCAGTATCCATTGATTATGACGGTGATGAGAAGAGCAAGACAAACATTAAATCCCAATGATGCCTCTGAGCGTTGAACCATTTTAATGAACTGAGAGGTATATTTTCATCTCCTGAAAGCCATAAGGGTGTTAACTAAATAGCACTTTACTGGAGTTAATGCCCTTCTGGCTCATAGCACATGCTTTGATAAAACTTTCAGGGCACGCACAAGTAATTCGGGATCCCATAGAAACATGTGTTAAATTGAAGCACATGAAATATTCATATTTAAATAATCTCTCTGCAAAAATCATTTTCATTCACAGAGTAGCTATAAAACTGATGGTACTACAAAATTATTACAAAATTAGATTCTTGATTTGGGCACTTAATCGGCTACAGCAAATGCTGTTAACATGGAAATGAGGCTTATCGTGAACTATCACTTCTCACTGCTGGGAACAGTGGAAATGCATTACAGATCAAATAATTCCTCTAAGATACACCAAGGCATCCAAGCTTCCTCATAAGGGTGAAATAGTAAAGAATGTGACTTCCAAAGACCATTTCTTTTAGAATGATTTAACCCTTTCATGACAGGAATTATTACAGGGCTAAATTGATCACATTTTGTTCTTCAAATTGGCAACAATAATATTTTTTTTTTAGTACTACAAGATTGTAATAAGGGGTAATGTCTTTGAAAACAATATACATGTTTAAAAGAATTGGCGAAAAGTTGAAAAAGTTGCCAATTTTGATAAAAAAACAATGATTTTGAACCTCTCAATGTGTTGCCAATTTAAGGATTTTAAATCTTATTCTCCTTTTTAAAATTCCTGGGATCAAACGCAATATTGTCATGTAACAAAAATGGACACAGTGTGTGCAGAAATTTTTGCTCTTTCTACTCATGTATCTGGTATATTTTTCAGGGCTCTGAATCAAAAGTTATTGAGCCCAACCACAAAATGTGGTCAATTGTCTCGAAAGGGTTAAAGCAGACAAGTATTTTATTTTTAAATGAATATTACATCATCTTTGGTAGGCAGGTCCAAAATGCATCGCTAGCAGATAAATTACTCATGTGTGTCCTATATAGGCACGATCTAGCCATATGCAATGGCACAGAAATAAGTAACTACATGTATGTCACTTGATCAAGCTCTGAAATGCTTATTAAGTATTGTCTGCTGAAAGTCTGTCACCTCTTATCATTTAGTACTGGCTTAATGCCCCTTGAGCTCTCAGGGGACAATTATGAATACTTAACTGTTAACTGATGGGAACAATATTTAGAGAAGCACTATAATATCTTCAGAAATTTACTACAATGAATTAAATGTAGAACATCACTTTCATGTTCCAGGCATAATCTCAAAGGTTAATCTCACAACACTGGAAACAAGAAAATTATAACTAATTTTGTTATTTACTAGATAAATCTATGTATCTACCTATTTGCTAGTTTCCCAAACTATGCCGTCATTCGAGAAAAGCTAAGTCAAAACGCGCACGCCCCGCCCGCGTGTGTTCCCCGTCCACCAATCATGATCGCGCAGCCGCCATGCTCTTCCTCTTCCGAGCAGTCAGAGACAGAGTCTAGGACATGTTGTCAGACAAGGAGAGGGGCTGGAGGGAGGGACATAGGTAGATACATAGATTTATCTAGTAAATAACAAAATTAGTTATAATTTTCTTGATTTACAGCAATAAATCAATGTATCTACCTATTTGCTAGAATAGCACGGATAAAAACCCGGGTGGCATGTCCCAGGACGGGAAGAACTAACGAGGGGCAGAAAGGGAAGACGAAGCAGCTCTCAAACCAGAGGTAGCAAACCTAACCTCACCCGAAGGAACATCCTTAAGATAGAAGGATGTGAAGGAGGTAGGGGAACGCCAAAAGGCAGCCCTCAAGATATCCTCCAAAGGAATACCCTGAAAAAGCGCCCAGGAAGTGGAAACACTCCTGGTATCGTGCGCTCTCGGAGGAATCTCAGACAGAAGAGCCTCCGAACCCGCAGCTTGGATAGCCTCGACAATCCAACGGGAGATAGTCTCCCGTGATGCTGGGGAATAAGGGTGACGGGAAATGAGAAAGAGCTGATCATCCTTACGAAAGACCTTAGTCCTATCCAAGTACCATTTGAGCGCCCTAACAGGGCACCAAGATTTGTCCTCTTTAACGGAAGAGAATTCCGACAGAGGACTCAAGAACACTTCGATGGAGCCAGAAGCATCAGTCTGATTCTTGGCAATAAACGAAGGTCGAGGGACAAGACGTACACCTTGCCTTTCCCATCTGATATGCCCGGGCGCCGTAGAGAGAGCCTGAATAGTGCTTCTTCTCTGCCCAGAAGCAATAGCGACAAGAAAGGCAGTCTTAATCGAGAGATGGTGCAACGACGCTTTGCACAACGGCTCAAAAGGCGGTTTGGCCAAAGCGTCCAAAACCAAAGGAAGACTCCACGCAGGAGTCAACTGGCGATTTGCTGGTCGTTTTAAGAAAAACGATCTTAGCAAATGGGTCAAGAAGGGAGAGTTCGAAACTCCAGAACCATCAGAAAAACCAAGGTGAACTGCAGCAATAGCTGATCGGTATCCACGAATGGTAGAGAGAGATCTACCCTTATCGAAAAGGGAGATCAGGAAATCTGCAATAGCACCGACTGAGGCAGAACGGGGAGAAACTCCCCCCTCCTCACACCAAGCATGGAAGGCTTCTAACCTCGAGTTGTAAACAGCTCGGGTAGATTCTCTTCTACTCTGGACTATGAACTGGGAGGCTCTCTCTGAGAGTCCTGCAGTCCTCGCATCCTCCCCGACAGAGGCCAGGCAGTCAAATGTAGAGCCGCTGGACGAAGGTGGAGGATCCCCGATAGGGGTTGAGCTATGAGGTCTGCTCTCCGGGGAAGGGAGAGCGGCCGACCTTCCAGCAGAGAGAGAAGAAGAGGAAACCAAGGTCTCCTCGGCCAACAAGGTGCTATGAGCAAAACCCACGCCTGATCCTCCTGAACTTTCCGCAGGACCTGAGGAATTAAGGAGACCGGCGGAAAGGCGTAACCCCGGAAGTTCTCCCACTGAAGGGAGAACGCATCGAGGGCCCAAGCCTCTGGATCCTGCACTCGAGAGCAGTATCGCGGGAGGCGATGGTTGAGAGATGTCGCAAACAGATCTATCTCTAGAGGGACCCAGACTGAACTGAGGTAATCGAAGACCTCTTGGTTCAGTGTCCACTCGGAGGGAAGGCACATGCCCCGGGACAGAAAATCTGCAATCAGATTGTCTTGGCCGGGAACATAGGAGGCTATCGGAATTACTCGGTGAGACCGACACCACCTCCACAGCTTGGCGGTCAGATCGTTCAGAGTAGTGGAACGAGTCCCGCCTTGTCGGTTGATGTAGGCAGCAACAGTGGTGTTGTCCGTCAAAATCAGGACGGAGCGACCTACTATCATGTTCTCGAAATGACGGAGAGACATGAAGACTGCCATCAACTCCAACACATTGATGTGGGGTAAGGTGCACAGGTGTGACCAGTCCCCCGAGACCACCTGGTCCGAACAATGGCCGCCCCACCCCAGAAGAGAGGCATCCGTCGAGATGGAGACTGACGGAAGGGGCGTGCGAAGAGACTTGCCTTGAAGAAGGAACGACTCTTTCGACCAGGGGGTAAGCAGGCGTTTGATTTCTCCGGTGAGAGGAATCCACACCTTGAGAGAGTCTACACTGGGCTTGAAAAACTTCAGAAGATGAAGTTGGAGTGGCCTCATATGAAGCCGACAGTCTTGGAGGACATCCACAAGGCTCGATAAGTGGCCCAGGAATTGGAGCCATCGGCCTGCCCGAACTCGACGTAAGAGGCGAAGAGATCGAGCTAGTAAGACAATCGCTTGAACCCTCTCCCGACTGGGGCGGGCGACTTGGTTCGCGATGTCTATTTCCGCACCCAGGTAAATGGGCTTGCGAGTAGGAGTCAACTCCGACTTGTCCCAGTTGACTATGAACCCCACTCTCTGTGTGGTACAGAGGAGTAGGTCCATGTGAGACTGAAGGACGGACACAGAGCTCGCCACCAGGAGCCAGTCGTCCAGGTAAGTGAAAAGTCTCAGACCGCGATACCTCAGGAAAGCGGCTAGGGCAGAGACTACTCGAGTAAAAACTCGAGGTGCCGGTTTCAGGCCGAATGGTAAGGCTTTGAACCGGAAAGTTTCGCCTTGGAAGGTGAAACCCAACAGGTCCCTTGAAGAAGGGTGTATCGGTACGTGAAAGTAGGCATCTTTCAGGTCTACCGAAATGGCCACGTCTGACGGTCTGATAGCCGGAAGAATCGAGGCCAAGGTTTCCATGCGGAAACGCTCTCTTGGTATGAAGGTATTTATGACCTTCATATTCAAGATCATTCTGAGCTTCCCCGAGCGTTTGGGAATTACAAAGATAGGGGAGAGACACAGATGGGGGTGGTCTCGTACCCTTTCTATCGCACCCTTTTCCAGCAGCTCTTGAATCTCTGAGGAGATGTGCTCTTGGAAAAGGGGCGAGAGTGTAGGAGGGTTGCGGCGGATGGCACCGTGTGGGAGGGGCTCTGCGAGCTTTATGCAGAAGCCTCCTCGCACGATGGAGAGCACGAACTTGTCGTCGGTAATTTCTTCCCAGGCGGGAAGAAAGTACTGAAGACGGCCTCCAACCCTCTCCTCCAACGCTCGGGGCGCACCTTCAAACTCGCCGCGAATCGTGGGCCGAACCACGGCCCCGACCGCGACCTCGGGCCTTCTTCCTACCACGAGGAGAAGGCTCCGCCTTGGCTCCAAACGAGTGTGGAGCACTGGGCTGAACTTGCGGTGCACGAGCGGGCTGATAGCCAGAAGAGACACCGCGTCGAGGAGGTGGAACGTTAGTCTGAGCCTGCGACTTCGGAGCGGAGGACTTAAGGCGTTTGGAAAGTTCCGCCGCCTGCTTACGTGATTCAACTTCATGTTGGATCACCTCAGTCACCTTACCTCCAAAGAGGTGTTGACCGGAGTGGGGAACACTGGCCAAAAGGGCAGGTATGTCCACGTCCGCAATGCCCAGAGAGGAAAGAGCCAGCTTCCTCCTAGCATTGGTGGCTAGCGCTGCCGTAACAGACAGCTCCGACCACAACGAGCCCGTCAAAGACAAGAGGGCTTCGTCTAACAACAGAATGTCCGAGTCGGACATCTGGAGTTCCTGGCTCCTAGCCCGAAGGGAAAGGAGCGTACCCAAGTAGGCAGTCAGTCTCAGGCCAGACCTGGAATGGGTTTCCATCAGGTTCGGGAACTTCTCCGCTTTGGTGTAACCTGTACTCTTAAAGTTGACACCAAGCCTTCCACCTACATGAATGAGGTCACTGGAACAAGACTTTCTCGTAAAGAAATCGAGAGTGTCTTGCTGGGAGAAGGTGAAATCCCTGGCCAAGGGACGAGCCTTACCAAGAAGGGAAGGAGGCTGTGAAGAGAAGTCATTATAGACTCGCTTAAAGTCCTCCGTAAGAGGGATGCCCTTGGAGGGACGCTCACCTTTGAAAAGGAGAGACGGATGTCCCGAATCGACCCGACTCGGTAAATACGTGTCGGGAAGATATTTCTCCAGCAGGGCTTGAGTATCGACCGCCAGGGACCGAAAGGTCTGGGGCGTAACCTCAGCCTGTGAAGAGGCATCATCCTCCGAGAATCCCGACTGCGAAGCCTGATCCCAAGAAGGGCGGTTTAGGCAGTCCCAGGATTCCTCCCCAGGCGGAGCACCAAGTGCCGCTGGTAGGGGAGCAGCCCCGACCGGACGATCAAAAGCTGAACGTGGTCGGGAGACGCCCGAAGAGGGGCGGCAAGACTCATGTCTGTTGGAGCCCAACAGCACTGAGCCGGATACCTGAGCAGAGGAACCGGATCCCAATCCACTGGAACCAGTGGTGGAAACCAAGGGAAAATCAGCGTTCCTAACCGGCGGATAACCGGTAAAACCGGATTCGGGGACCGGCAAACCGGTATCCGAAACCGGAAACCGAATTGCATCCGGTATCCGAACCGGATCCGAAACCGGACCCGGACCGGGACGGGTACAGGTATCCCCCCCTCCCCTAGGGGGGGAGGGGTTGGAGTCAGGTGTGGTGGGGGGTACGGACATAGAGTCCGACCAACCACTCTTCTCCACAATGATCTTCAGATATTTCAGAAGTTCATGGGAGACGCCCGACTCGGAAGAAGTAGTCGACCTCGGAGGGCTAACCCGCTTCTTCTTGGCCCCCCCTGACACAGTCGGTGAAGACGCGGTCGATGTCGAGGGGAGAGAGTCCGCCCCGCCGGCCGGCTGGGCAGGACTCTGGCGCTTACGTTTCTTGGACAGGCGAGCATTTTTACCGCTCCCTTTATCCTTTGAAACGGGCGCCGCTTCCGTAGTAAGCCCTGCACTGGGTACATTAGGAAGATCACGACTCCTTTTACTCTTACCCGCCTTGCTTGGATTAGAAGCGTGCGGAGAGACAAAGGGAGCCGACCCCTGAGCGAACACATCCGTGGCTAGAGAGCGAGGAGTGTCACTCGAGCGAGACGAACTGCGGGTTGGGGTATTGCCCACAGTTTTATCGGCGAGAGGTATCGGCCTAGTGAGGCACTCACTCTCCCCGTCGCCTTGTATTGCCTGTAAAGGCAATACATTGCTCGTCTCTATCCCGGAGAGAGATATTGGCCTAGTGCGGCACTCACTCTCCCGGTACATCCCGCATGAGTTGGTTGTCAATACAGACGACGAACTCATCACGGGGCGAGCCTCACACGAGGCGGGCCCTAACTTACCTACAGTCGAAGCTCCGGGGAAGATAACATTGGTGCGAGATGAACCTCTCGCAGCCAACCCTCCCAAGGCTAGGCGAGTCCCCACGGAGGGGGAGGAAACACTAGCCGTACGAGACGGAGACTTCGACATGACTGAAAACAAAGACAAGCAAACAAATACAGAACTAATATATAACAACAACCAACTCACAATTCAGAGTGGGAAAAAAAAACTCCTAAGGAGAAACACAACGTTCTGATAAAACCGCTTGCCAATGCGCGTTGAATTGAACCACCTACAGACAGGGCAACCCGGGGATAACCTACGGGGGAAGAGCCCGACGTGGCGTACTAGACACCGTCTGTGTGTAATGCCCCGAAGGGGAAGAAAAAACGGCAAATTAATTTGATTAAAATACCGTGAAGGAGGTGGACTTAGGAAAAGTCCGATACACCAAAATGCTTGTAAAAGGTTGGTGAACGGAATTTTAATAGCGAATAGCAACCAAAAAAGCTTTTGGAAGTAAAAATCTCGCAATTTAGGCTAAGACTTAGCTCGTAGATGTCACTGCTCTGACGGGCGAGAAAGGAAGAGGAAGAGCATGGCGGCTGCGCGATCATGATTGGTGGACGGGGAACACACGCGGGCGGGGCGTGCGCGTTTTGACTTAGCTTTTCTCGAATGACGGCATAGTTTGGGAAACTAGCAAATAGGTAGATACATTGATTTATTGCTGTAAATACAGAAGGAAGAGGGGAGATCTCATCCAAACATATCACATCATGTCACAAATTGACAATACCAACCCAGACTCCATGTTCCAGAAAGCTACGTACCAGGGTACTCGAGGTCGTTCCCAGAAGTTTGCCAAAACACGCTCCAGACTGGATGTAAGGAAACACTTCTTCAGTCAAAGAGTCGTTGACAGTTGGAATAAGCTCCCAGAAGAAGCCATCCAATTGACTACACTCCTCACATTCAAACAGAAACTGTCCAATTTGGGTTACTTATGGAGGCTACAAAGCCCCCTAAACCCTGCCACACTTATCAATCTATCTACGTGAAGATGGAGGTGTGGCAATTCAAGGTATTTTCATGATTGTTATATGACACATAGTTTTGAATTACTCTTCATTTCAATGGGTTGATATTTTTCCACTTCTAGAACTACATGTATTCAAAAGCCTATTTACATGTATGTAAACACTGTAAATAATCTACTTTTTTCGTACACATTACAGAAGCGTGAAACACTGAAGCACCTTCCCACTAAAAGCTTGTTTTTGTCACAGCTTAAACTGCAAATTAATGAAATGCAATACAATACAACAAAATACATAAAAATGCAAAATAATCTGTTCAAGTGACTCGATGCAACTATATACTACATTAAGTAACATTATTGATGTTTCACATGAATAAGCACAATCCATTCATTTTGAGGTTTTACATTTTCATATTACTAGTATTTCAAAGATTTTATGATGATGCAGTTCACTTTCTGATATATCAAATGAATTTTTTACCTTTAAATGAGAGGAGTAACACTTGATGTAGAAATCAGGGTCTCGATGACTTTGACAATTGATTTAAACATATATGAAACACTGACACTTTGGGGGGAAAAAATGTATTTTTCTTATACCACTGTTACAGAGATGAAAGAGGATCTCGGCACAATTGAGTTTTTAAGTAATTTACTGCTTGGACTGAAAAAGCCTCCAGGCATGCATGACTTTCTTCTGTGCATGTATCTGTGACAGCTTGATATTGGATATTTTCCAAACAAAATATTGCTTGATCTAATCATTCATTAACCTAGACTTTCAAAATGTCAGGCCACTACTTGTATAGTATTTCATTGAACAATGCTAGAGATAGAGTATCATACTTTTGCAGCATGGTCCTCTCTCTCTCTCTCTCTCTCTCTCTCTCTCTCTCATTTTCTATTGCAGAGTAGTGGTTGGATGGGGGGGTAGTCATTTTTCCGAAGGTTCGTAATTCCGAAACACAAATTTCCCATAGAAGGGGGTTCATAATTCTGAAAATGAAAGAAGGTTCATAATTCCGAACATTTGATGCATTTCTCCTAAGATTTGTTATTCCAAAGGTTCAAAATTCCGAAAATGAAAAAGGGTTCACGATTCCGAAGGTTCATATTTCCGAAAATGCAATAGAGTCCTACATAACTTTTTGGAATTATGAACCTTCGGAAATATGAACCCTTTTTCATTTTCGGAATTATGAACCCTATTTCATTTTCGGAATTACGAACCCTATTTCATTTTTGGAATTACGAACCCTACTTCATTTTTGGAATTACGAACCCTACTTCATTTTCAGAATTATGAACCCTTTTAAATTTTTTGTATTATGAACCTTCGGTATTACGAACCGTTAGAGTAACAAACCTTCAGAAATACGAACCTTCGGAATTATGAACCTTCGGAAAAAACAATGTGTAACCGGTTGGACAGGGGTGGGTTAAAGAGAAAGTTGAGAACTGGTCATACTATGCAAGATCATAGTTTAAGAAATGTGTATAGCACTACACACACGTGTGGCCTTAAAATTTGGATCAAAGTTTTGAATTATTTCTGGTCATATTTCAAATATGAGGGTATTTAAAGAGCAATCCTTTTCAGGAGAGAATGATATTCTTCCACACTGACATTCAAAGAATGAGAAAGCCCACAAATTATTATTCAACTTTACAAGAATTCAACCTTCTCTTTAAAGAATGACTATACTATGCCTAAGGATAAACTGGAATAAGTACATTTCTGTCTGGTACACCAACATGTGGGTTTTCCCTCCCAATAATGAATAAATTCTACTTTGCTAAGTGAACTAATTGAGGAAGCCCACAGGCTGACCACATTGTTTGTCAAATAATGTGTTAAAGCTACTTTTTAACATCTGAAGAAGGAGGGGAAAAAAAGTAAGTGATAAGAAATTACAAGCATTCCCACAATAAAGCTGACAGTATTTAATATTTGGATCTAAAAACTATCACTCATTGACAAAGACTTCTTTTGTGACTTCAGAAAGTCATAATTCTGAAAAAAGGTTGTTATTTAAAGAAGAAAAAAAAAACACTGAAATTTTAGAAAGTAAGATTTTATAACCAGCATCTTAGAATATAGACCCTGAATTACAAATATTTTCCCCAAAGTCATACCATGATAGAGGAAGAGAATAAAAAAGAAAAATGTTTTATGTTGAGCACTAAAGTGCAAATTAAGAAAGGATCAGTGCACTTCCGGCATCTTTATCTTCTAAGTAAGAAAATGGAAACATAAATGGAGGTTAAAGGAAATGAACCCACTTGTGAGTGCAATCCAATATATTGTCAAGACTCTTAACCTTTGTCTTCACATGTGCATCTGCTTCTCACATCTGCACTCAAAAGTTTTTTAGAACATCCAGTAACATAGTATTTGTCGGAAAAATTCAGAATTCCTGATTGTTTTATTCATAATACTAAAACACATACTTTTCCAGAAAAAAAAAGTCTGAATTTTACAAGCCAATCATGATTTAAGATTTTACATTTTAAAAAATTTTGCCATTTTGTTCACAGGAAATTTCCTGGCAGTCAGGATGCAGGGAATGCCCGTTTTTCCACAGTTTTTTTAAACCAGAAATTAGCATATATTTACAATAAAATTATATAAAATTTATGGCGGGTGATTGTAAATATATGCTGATTTCTGGTAAACCAACACACTTGCTATTGTTTTAGAGGAAAAAGACTGTAAAATTGAAATAATGGCAACAACTTGTAATTTCACGGGCCAAAAAACCTGTAATTTTACAGTTATTTTTTGCAGTGTACATGATCTCATTTTGCCCATTATATTCACAGGAAGTACAGAAAGTCCAACTTTTTAAAATACAAGTTATGACATTCTCCTAGTTGATGCCAAGTTTCTGTCAAACTATGTTTGGGGTTGGGATTGACATTGTAGTGTAAAATGGGCAAAGTTTTGAGTCAGAAAGTCACATTAATCGTTAATAATATGTTTACTTTCAAGCTCATTCAGATGCGTTGCAAGACTATTCTGAAGAAGAAGGAGGGAATTTCAGATAAAATTTGCCAAAAATTTTGGACATCAACATTTGCAATTTCCCCCAAAAGCTTTGTAGTTCCTTCACAACCAAGACCTACTTTTCCTTCAAAATACAACCTCAGTTAAATGCAAAGTAATTTGATCCTCATTATCAATAACAACACACTTTTTCTACTAATAAAACCCGCTATCTTTTCTGTAGAGACCTAGAACACTGACACATATAAATTTTACAAATAGTTAAGGAACGCCCATCTGATTCTCAGCAGACAATTCAATTTTCTCTTCATCAGTATGCTGAAATGGGAAACTGTTTATTGAGTTAACTGTTTTATTTTGTTTCCTTTATATTCAAATGTTGCTGGGTGACAACAGGAGGTGTTCTTATCTCAGGCAGCTGTGCAGAATTAATTCATTCTTTATCTCAAGCCATTCATGTAACCAATTCTCTACATCACAGCAGTATAGGGTTAATGGCTGCTTGGTCCCAGACTGATAATAATGTGTGGGGCTTAGAAAGAGCAATCAGTTGAACCAGAATCAATAACTGTAATGATGCCAGAGAGACATTTCATTAAATCTAGTGATTAACAATTTAGGGATGCAAGACCTATGGCTCTGGAAGAGCAACATTCTTTTTGTTCATCCTTATAAAGTCAATAGAACATACGTCACATTCTTAATCTGCTTCCAAGCTTTCAGTGGAGTTGCTCATTAATTGAAAAACACATATTTTAATCTTTCAGCATTGCTTTTTCGTGTTTCAGATAGTATTAAATTGTTCTCTTCGGCATTAAAATGGTTTCATAGGCAGATCTTAGGCTATTGTTCATAATTTTTTCATAAAGAATATTAGAATGTTTGCATAAAATGCTAAGGTTTAGTTTTAAAAACACCTCTGGAAAACTTTGATGCATCAATCTATATTCATGTACATGTCTGTAATGTCTCAATTACCACTTTAAACCTTAAAAGATCAGTCAACTGAACTATTATACCAAACATCCACTGGAGAGGAAGAAATCAATAAGTCATAGACAAAAAAAATTATTACAGAAGACTGAACTTACATGGATGGGCAGTATGCATGTTAACTAGGCCTGGCAGGGGGACCCTTTTCTTTCATTCTTAATCATTTCAAAATTGTTCAATCGGCAAAAATTTCACCCTAAGTGACCATCTCAAACCGGAATAAAAAACAATGGAAAAAAAATCAATCTTCTTTATGCTTTCATGAGGTGATGTCTGCGTCCATGTGAATGGTGGATGAAATGAGTGCTAAAAGAAGAGGACTTGTATCCCACAAGATAAATCCTGATGGACATATTTGTTCTTGATTATTGGTGAACGTATGCGGCTAATTAAGTTCCAATCACACAGTCTTTCAGAAATATGGGGCATTTTGTTCTTGACTATTGATTGTTAGCTCGTATGAATACAATGAATACTGGTATTCCATTCCCTCTTAATTTGTGTGTACATGACTTGCTAAAATCTACATGGTTTCACTACTGGTTTTCCACAGGTTTTTTAGGACTGCCTTCAGGGGGTTGTGCCAGGGCCAGCCTCACACACTTTTTTTTAATAAACAGAGATTTAAGACTTGTCAGAACAGTTATGATTATATATTCTTAGTTCATATCATATTCCATTTTTCTATTGTGCATATCATATGTTAAGTAACATGTATCTAGGTGAATGTTTTAGAAATTATCATCCTGACATACCTCTGACAACAGAAATTAGGGCGTTACATAATTTACCAAAATTCAGTTTAAATCTATCTATCCTAGTGTACAGAACTTTCTCTCTAAATTTGGCAAAGCCCAGATACGCTCAAATACGCTCAAATTCTTGGCCAAAATTTGTTTCTTAGAAAACTCCTTGGCATATAAGACGATTGCCAAACTAATGAGGAATAAATGCAGATTGTATAACTAGCGTCCAGTAATGAATGACACTGCATGTGGAGAGTCCATCCAATGAATGCTCAGCGAATGCTCAGCGAATGCTCAGTGTACACAATTGTGAATGCTCAATGTAATGTACATGTATGCCTTGTTATATAATTGAAGAATCTTCTGGAAGGAAGTTATTTTCCAGTTTTCTTTATGTATTTATGAACATTGAAATTTCTAGAAGAGAAATCATTATTCAGATGTAAAAAGTCAGTGTACTCTGTAATAGTGAGAGAATCATCAATAGTAAAAAATGCACCTCCAGTAGAGGAAGAACATTCTAGATCATTACACTATGTGTGAAGTACATGTCTATGACAGTAACAATGCAATTACATGTTATGGCAACTGACCTTTGCATGAACTTCTTAGTAAGAGTGAAACATTGCAATGAGTCTATAAATAGATCATTGGAATCCCCTTCCTTTGTTTGTTACAACTAGAACTATGTGGAACTTACAAGAAAGTTCCAAACCTTCATGAATGTTGTAGTAGAAGGTAGAAAATTCTAATTAAGGGTTGAGATTGTACATAAGCTGGGAGCTTCCACAGAAATTTCAGAATTTATACCCTGACTACATCGTGGAGCATATATTGCGTAAATTCTCAGTTAACACCATCTGATATTGATGATATTGATATTAACCTGTGGAGATTGTCTTGGACCTCATCTTGGACGTAATCTTGGACATCATTCTTGACATCGTATTGCACATCGTGTTCAACATCATCAACATTGCAGTCGACATCGTTATTGACATTGTGGTCGACATCATTATCAACATCGTGATCGACATCGTCTTTGGTATCGTCATCAACATCGTCGTCAACATCGATGACTTCCTGAATTATCTTGGACATTCTTTGGCTAGATCTTCCGGAATCTTCTTTTACCAGTTGGACACCATACCATTTGGATTAACTATTGGGATTTATTATTGTGGATTACTCTACACTTCAAGAACATTCTGGACTCATACCTTGCATTCATATTCTGTGGATTAGGAGTTTCCCCAGCTAAGAAATTGTAAGTCTTTGCTAAGTTAGCTATTATATGTAATATAGAAATAATATTTGTTTTTGATAAAGTTTTGTCCTACTGAATTTTTTTGTAAATATTAAAATTAAACCATCAATCATCTAAAGTTAATATCTTTTGTTCTGTTCTTATCTTCCTAGGATTTTGGATTGTAACAGCCTAGTATACTGATCGATATGTAATACCACATTCAAAATTTTGAACATGTCCAAAATTAAAAATCGACCCCAGCGTACCCTCTGCGAAACCCCACCAAACAGCTAACAAATTCAACGCAAGTCAAACGTGTCATGAACGAATGGCAACTTTAGTACGGGAACGTACACCCAAATTTCCAAAAACGTTGGCCACACGTTGGCTCGATACCTTACTATCTGACAGGGGCTTTAGATTTAACATCACAATTCAAAGTGAAAAGGTTGAAATAATAGACCATGGTGGGTAACTTAAATTGCTTTGTATACCAGTCATATGTAAGAACAAGTGACTTCATGTTTCTTCATATTCAATATGATACAACATCTTGCAAAAGATTCAGAAGGGCCTTTCATAGCTTACTCATTTTTATTCTCAAAATATTGAGCATGATAATGTATTAGAAAAAAGTATCTTATAACTATTGTATGTTAAATAGTTGTTAATGACTATTTTGTGTGTGTGTGTGTGTGTGATACTGCATAAGACAATGATCTCACAACACAGGATCGCAATAAGTAGAACTGAACTTGAAATTGAAATTGTAATTAAGGAGAGCAGAAAAACTCAACAAGGACCTTAAAGCCGACACAGGATTTCCATCAGCCACGCCATAAACACCCAAGCATAAACTGATATTGGGGTATCCATAGCAACAAAACCACCAAGGAATATGAGATGAAACTCAGGTTCTCACTATGGTGGTTTATTAGCCAGTCCATTACACTAATGATTTACTTCACCTCGTCAAAAGGGATTCAGGAAGTTGAAGATGAGGTATTAAACAGTAGGATTAAAGACCCGGTGGGTGGGTTCTACAACACATGCTCCACGGACAATTGCTCAGTGGTCTATTTCCGACATTACCTTTCTGTATAATATCAAATCAAATCAATTTATTTAATTAAAATACACAAATTTGGGATTATCATCAACATACATGTACACACAATAAATTTTGCGGCCATAAATTTTTGCTGACTAGCCAGACTATTTTACAAGTGTCGAATTCGAGATCGGGAAATTCTTAGATCTGCAAACAGCAAAGATGGTATACTTTCACAAAGCTAAGTGGTGAATTTCTGACCAGGAGACTACAAATTCAACTTTCTACTAATGTTGGCAATATTTTAGCATGTTGTTAAATTTGCGGTCGACCCACTCGTGATGCATGAAATTTGAGAAAATAAAATATGTTTTTGGCATATACAGTAAATCCAAACTTCAACCTTAGACCAACACATTATCTAATCCTAACCCTAAACCTAACCTAACATCTAATAGCAACCCTAACCCCAACCCTAATCTTAAATATTTTCTTTTTTAGCAAATGTTTCCAGAGCAGCAATATGTCAGGTCACTCGGGTAGATGCCTTTTGGAAAAGGAAAGTGAAATCTGATTTACAAGAAAAAAATCACAAGTGACTGCTTATGAGAGCAGTTGTCTAATGAAGAATTAATGGTTCAGAACTAATAACACACACTTCAAAGTGGATCAATTGAGAAAATTTTCTTTTCAAGATTCAAAGGGCAAAGTACAGATAACTGCATTATAATATAAAAACATAATGAGTGTAGAATAGAGACAGAACATAACAAGTACAATCAATGAAAAGGAAAAGTTGACCATGGAAGAGGTTAACGGAAAAATGTCCTTAGGAAATTAAGGTCATTAATGCAAAAGGAACCCATTTTTGTTTCCAAATGCAAAGCAACGGAGGCCATGTTTGGAAAACATAAAATGAGGACAACAAAGAGAGGAAAACATCTTCCAATTTAGAATTCATTCATTCATTTGATATTATATGGATAGTGTAATAATCTTTAAAAGGTCGAACCACTGACTAGCCCGAGTCTGTGGACCACTATAAAGGGTAAAGATTGCTATAAAGGACATAAAGTATCATCTGCTTAGAGCCAGAAGGGTATTAACTCATATCATTTAACAGAGTTAATGCCCTTCTGTCTCTCAACAGACGATGTATGAAATTAAAAGTTCTTTGAAAAAAGGGTCAACAGGACTTGCAGGCAAATCTAGCTATAACCTGCTGAAATAGCTTTTGCATCAGTCACGTAAACGATTCATTACAGAACAAAAAGAATTTTTTCATTCCTTCTTACGAGGAAATCATGTGATCAATCAATAGTTCATGCAGTCCAATTTCAATAACCCTGTGGGATGAAGGAAAGGATTTCCTTCCTGTTAGCAATACACTAGTTTTCACTAATCTCGTTTCTTATTCCATTTTGGCGTGCCTCAGAAGCAGACAGTTGGGTTGTTTGAATGAAGTATTGGTTAACTTGTATTGAATGATGGAGTTTAAATGCAATTAAGAGTCCTGGAATTGTCCTATATTCTGTAGCCTCTTGGCAGTTCCTGTAACAGTGCACTAAAATTATGGTAACATCATGCATATTACCTTTAAGCAAATACTGATGTATTTAGAAAGACATAAAAAAAGAGTGGGAGAGAGAGAAAAAGGAAATATGCGAGAGAGGGGAGAGGCAAATGGATACAGGAAGGAAAACTCACAGAGAGAGAATCAAAGTCAGGGTTAAGCCTTAAGGCACAGCATGGCCACAAAATATATTACAATTTAAATTAAGAGAAAAAGAAAGTGGCATAAGTAGTGACAGAAAGCCAGAATCAGTGATAGAAAGAAAGCATAATCATACTCTAGAGCAAAAGGAAATTATTGTACGCAGTAGTTTCACTAATTCCAGATCTACTGTAGATGGCTGCAGCCAGTCAGTATGGATTTACTCCTAAAACCATTAAAGATATTGTTGCTAAGAGCAAGAGAGGCACTAACTTGTATATAATACTTTTGCATAGAGTTAACTTCCTTTTGGCTCTAAACAGAGGATATTATATTTAATAGCCCAAGGCAATATAGTTTAAAGGCACAAATATAAAACAGTTTTTCAGCAAGAGTACATCCACATGTAGTACTGCAAGAATCACCAAAAATAATTTTGCTCTGTATGTTAGAGGTTTCATGTCGTTATACTGTATTAAAAATATGGGCTTCAAATGTTAATTCTATAAAGAGATATTGCCATTTCAATTACACTCTCTCTATAAGCGTAACAGCAACTCGACACACCCGTACGCGCTCGCCAAAATAAAGGCTCGCGCGGAACCAAACCCGGAGTTCGGTTCCGCGGCAGTATTTTCATGTTATCCTTTATTTCCTTCATACTCATTAACTGTTAACCTACAGAATACCAAACAAAGTTCTTTGAGGTTGATTTTATACTTTCTAGCAGTACACAAATGATTTTTTTTAGGTGATTGGTACACTTTAAAAACATATTCTGTTGAGAGCAAGAGGGGTGGTGTGTACTTTGATATAGATTTAACACCCTGCCACTAAACAGAGAATAGTATCTTTAATGTATTGACTAATGAATTATCTAATCCCCACTGGCTTAACACAATGACCATCCGGTTCCCATAAGCAATGGGTTGATAGCTACAGGGAATACAGTTTGGATGCACAATGTACAACATTATTATTTGTATCAAGGGTTTTTGGCCAACCAGAAAAATCGGTGTATCTCATGGTTTGCGCGTACATGTAAGTACCCAGATGACCGTGCAATTTTAAAACAATATCGAACGGTTTGTGATAAAGTACCGGGATGACCATGCAATATCTCCATATATTTCAAGGTTTAGGGTGTACGCGACGCGTAAAAATGTGAATACGTTTAAGTGTGCAAAAGCTAAGACAATACAGACTGTAGGTTGAATATGAAAATAAAATTATAAATAATGAGGCTGTGCAACAATTTCTGTCATTTGCCCCACCCCCCCCCAAAAAAAAAATAGGAGCTCAAAATGTACATATCCATTTTTGACTGCATAAATGATGAAAGTTCCCAAATTAGTAACATCATATACTTTGTCAAAATCCTAGTTTTGGCGTGAGTCACCAAAAATTATTTGCTCTGTATATTAGGGGTTCCACACATGTTGCTATACTATATTCAAAATATGAGTTTCAAATGTTGATTCTATAAAGATATTGAAAGTTAAAATACACTCCCAATAAACAGAACAGCAACTAGGAGACTAGTCGATGCACCCGTATGCGAGCGCATAGAATAATGGCCCGTGTGGAACCGAACTCGGAGTTGGGTTCTGCCTGAGGGGGGTTATGTTTCCTTTCATTTTCTTCATACTCCTTGACCATTAACCCATAGAAGGTAGGTTAAGTGTTTTGAGGTTGACTTTACACATTCCAGCTGTACAAAAATTATTTTTTTTAGGTGACTGGTACACTTTAAGTCTTCTAATTTTATTGTTTTCTGGTTTCTTCTAGGGGTTTCCCCCTCACTTCACAAGGATGAGAGCAGGGATTCGCTCCGGTTTCACTGATTAAAAACTTGCCTTCAGGCCGCCAGGCAGAATCAGTTGGTAGAGTTCTCATTACCTGTGGTTATATCATTACGCTTTGCAGAGCGCAACAACAGAACAAGATTACTTTGTATGACAACAGAAAGTGTGGTAAGGGTGTTAGAGCATTGTGGTTGGACAAATTACAACCCAGTGCCTGGATAGGGAAACTTAATAAATCTTTTATACTCTGATGCCTATCATTCGGTGAAGCTGATGCACATTCAGTTTTTTTTGTTTTCTTCATATGTGCTTATCCCACATTACGGCAAAATGCGTAAACACAATCGCAAAGACTTTTAATAAATGAACCTCCAGCAATTTCAATAGCTTTTTGCATCACATTTGAAATGGTTGAACATTATACAATGATAATCTGAACATTATTTCTGTATATGCAATACAACAGAGCATGGAAATTACCCTCCAGCTGATTTCTTGAAAATCATGGCAATGGAGTCCAAAACTACATTTCACATTTAAATTTCAAAAGCTTTTACAAACTGCTGGAATAAACATCTTGACTCTCCTTAATACATACTTTGATTTTTAATGTACCAATTTTCGAAAGTCTGTGGCTAGTACAGATTCTACACTTAAGTGAGAATATTCAAGATAGCGATATGAGCCTTTTAGCTCTGCCTCTGGAAAGCTCCACAACAGTAGCAGCTAAAACACAATGACAAACATGAAAATAGATGGAAGAATAGTCTCAGTTCCCCCCCCCCCCCTAAGAAAAACATTAATTGTTTAAAAAGTCTATTCTTACCTTTAGATTTGGACCGCTTTGGGTTGCTAAGCGACCGTCTTAGGAAGGGATTGGGGGAGGAGCCAGTAACATCTAGTGACATAAACCTAGTCCTGGTCCTGGGCGTGTCTCGTTCCTCAGCCCGCACTCTGCCTGATCCTCCAAAGGCAGAGGATCCCTCTAATAGTTCAGTGATAGATTCATGGTCAGCGAAGAGAGGGACATGACTCTCTAGATCCTCCTGTAGGACACAAACAAAATATATATTCATTATATTAACCAATAGCATTAGATTCCAATTGGCTGTAGGACACATGCGGCGACAATTGCTCTGGGGTCAATATATCCTTCACTAGCCTAATTCCAAACTTCAATACATTACCAAACGCTACACCTGATTCCAACAGCAACCCTAACCCTAAACCATACCTAAAACCCCATAGCAACCCCAACCTTTTTTGTTTGAGAAAATAATTCCCAGAGCAATCTGAGCGAATATCAGAGCACATTCCAATCAGCTAGCCCATTCAATGTGGGAATCATGTGGTTTCAGCCTGGCTTTGACAATGATGACTTTACGGAGTGGTTTCATGTGATATTGTGATGTACTAGAATCAGGAAAATAAAACACAAATCACAGATTTGAAATTTATTTCCACAGTACCATATGAAAACACAAATACTGTATGATAAGCATATAAGCAACACAGACTTACACACAAAGTACATATTAAAAAAACTTCTTTGGGGGAGAAGTTTGGTTGAGAAAGTCTGATACTATACAGCGTTAATACGAGTCAACTCCGACTCTTTTCTGACGTCATTCAACATTTTGTTATACGTTTTGCTAAATGATGTTCACATATCAAATATTCAAGTACTTATTGTATAAGCTCTAAGAGATTTTATCTTTAAAATATATAGTTTTTCATGTTTTAATGCAGGGTTAAATGAGCTTACAATGATATTCATAACTTCACACTTGGTATTTCTGCATATATGGTACTGAAAGAGATTGGTTTTGACTCCATTAACTGTGAAGTGGTCAAAAACTGACCACTTGAACTTTGTATTCTCAAGATATTGATACCACTCTAACACCACTCTGCGTAAATATTTGTGCAAATGGTGTAAAATCTAGAGCTGTGCCCTCTCTCATTAGATTCGGATTATTGAGTTACATGCTTAGATATCACCATCCAATCAACACTATGCCAAATTTTGTATAGCATTACGGATTGTTTGTGTGAAAATACAGTGGTTATCCAAAGGAACCCCCCCCCCCAAAAAAAAAAAAAAAACATAAACAAACCCAAAACCAACAAACCAGCACTACTTTCTACTCTTTTTCATCTCTAAATTGTCAAGCAAAATGACTACCATATTTGTCTTCAGTTGTCTAAGCACCCTTTTATTGTCTGTTAGATTGGCAAATGTACATGTAAAACCTACAAATTACATTGATGCAGAATCATTTAAATTTGTATTTTTAAAATCTTGTTATTCTTCCTACCCCACAGATATTAAGGTGATATATTTTACGATCCTTACATTCATCACCAACAGGGGTCTGGCGCACAGAGACCAAAAAAAAAAGTAATAACTTTGGACCCCCAAAATGTGGTAAATATGGGCCTACCTTGTGCACACAGACCCCACATACATTTCACTGCACCTCCAGGAAAGCTCATAATACTTATTACAACGAAATCATTACATAGCCCTTAATATCAAACATATCTATGCACTTTAGTTTGTGTAGCTATGATGCACCAATATCCACTATCATCCTGATATCTGCTCATTAAACAAACAACAACAACAAAAATTGAGGTTACATGCCTCTACAAAAAACAACTAACCAACCATTAAAAATCATGACATCTTCCTTTGGCTTACCAGTGATCTATGACAACTCATCTTGATTTATTCAGCATCAAATAGCAAAACACAGATGCAACAGAAGATTATTCATAAACTCTTCATGCAGATATGATCCCTTTAAAAGCAAGTATGGTCCCTTTTAAAAGTTGAAGTCATTTCTTTGGCCCATTTTCTCGGCAAGATGATATTTTAGCTAATGTCCATCAACCCATTTTGCTCAATTCGTGCACATTGCTTCGTCTTGAAATGATTTCTCCTTCTTCTTGTCCTTCATGGAAGAGTTCTTGACTCTGTCTGATGCCAAGAGCGGAATGAACTTTGAATATTCCTACTCCATGCCTGCCAGCCTATTCATTTCCTACAGTAGCTTTCTAAAGATAGGCTTCCACTCTGCGATAACTGTCACATGTCCGATGCAGACAAAGAATCATACGGAGCAGGATGATAAAAAAAACATGTAAATTGGAAATGATGCCAAAAACCAGGATTAATGCACATCAGCGATGCCAAAAGAACGTTTAACCTTTCACGTTCCAAGTAATTTGCAAGAGCAACGATGGCAAATCAGGCAAAGTTTTCCTTCCTGTTAAGGAACAAGCAATATTACACACTTTTACGTCAAAATCTGGTAGAAGCAATGAGAGAGAGATCAGGGTTAATAAGTACCTCTTGCTCAAACAGATGAGCATGGTACAAACTACTTGATTGCCACATCACACTTCAGATAAAATTTGAGCTCCTGTTATTGTAAACAAAGGCTGGAGTTAATCAAACAATGCTTCAAAAGGGTTCCTTCAATTCTCGCTGTCAATTAATCAATTAAGCAATCTACTTCACTAATTTTGCCACTTGGTCATTGTCTCTCTCCATATTGCACAAAACATTCACACCGGTATTTCACATCTCTGCATCTGTTGAATTTACAACTGCATCGCCAGGTCTTATCATGCAATCAGTTAGTATCTGAAGTGCTGTGCAAGGTAATGAAGTGATGTCAAGAATCTGTCTAAATATATGAACAGCCCTCAGGTCTAAAGCGTACATCTTGCTCCAAGACTGATAGGGTTAAAATGGTGTCACGTTAGCTTGACTGAACAGGCCTCGCTATAGAGGACACCCTGTCGTACCTGCGAGCATTCTCCTTCACCTTACGGCAGAGTATTTAAAAAAAACACCTGTCCAAAGTTCCAGCACATCCTTCAGTTGGGCACAAAAGAAGTGAAATAAAAGCTATACAACCTGGCATATAGAGGTTCACAGTTATACCCTTACCTAATCCCTACCTCACCCCCCTCTTTTAATCCCGGTATATCAAAGAAAATAATTAGTCTAAATAACAGCCCAATTTAAAGAGTTGATTCAAAATATATCATGTTATTGTTAGTCATTCGCACACTGAGCACTGAATCAAAATAGTACCAAAAAAAAACCCAGCAAGGACATACATGTATGATAGGGTGACATGTGGGTGAAATAAACTCTCATGAAATTGAGATTGAAAGAGAATTAAAGCACATTTTGTTCTTCGAGACCAGTTGGTGAAGACCTGCTTGATGGGCAATTCAAAAGTCTAATTCTTTGTAAAGCAAATAGCCTTACAGCAAGCACTCACTACTGTCAGTGCGAGTGCGTGGTATACTCTCTGGATTCCATAATGAACTTCATCAGAACAATGTTTTTTCTTTCTCAGGAAAATTAAAGGTCTTCAGGCTTAGACTAAATGCAGAACTACATTGACAACTATTTCTTAAAACCGTTGCTTCTTTTTCTTCGTTCAACCCCTTTATAATTGCCATTGTGTTAGGACAATAGGATATCCATCTTTTGGGATCAACACAAGCCATCTCCATTGATGAATCTTGGCAGAGCTGTATAAGGGTGCGTTGGAGGAGGGGAGGGGATCAATAGGGCATAACTTGGTCTTGAGAAGATTACGTAATGTTGGAGTACATGTCAAGAGAGTGAGAATATGTAACTGATCTTGATGTCAAAAATGAAAACAAACTTTGGAGGGGGTAATACTTGAGAGTAAGCAAAGTGCAGGTATAGAAAAACAGTAACTGTGGAGAGGAAACAAACAGAGAGAAGGCAGAACAGGGTCGACTAGGTTGGGGGGGGGGGGTGATCAAGGGGAAATATTCCCAATTTAGTTTTTCAGTGCATAGTTATCGGGAAGGGTGTGACCAAGCCTTTAACCTTTTCAGAACAGGAATTGTTCAAGGGCTAAATTGATCACATTTTTGTTTTTCAAATTTGCAACAACAATATTTTTCTTTTAGTGCTGCATAGTTCTAATAAGGTGTAATGTCATTGAAAACAATTTACATGGTAAGGCATTTTGTTGAAAAGTGGAAAAAATTGCAAATTTTGATAAAAAACATGATTTTGAACCTCTCAATATGTTGCCAATTCAAGGATTTTAAAGCTTATTCTCATTTTCTAAATTCCTGCAATCAAACACAGTATGGTCATGAAACAAAAATGGACATATAGTGTGTGCAGAAATTTTTTGCTCTTTCTACTCTTGCATCTGGTATATTTTTTAGAGCTCTGAATCAAAAGTTATTGAGCCAAACCACAAAATGTGAACAATTGTCTTGAACTTTAATAAAAATACATGATTGTAGGGATAACAATCTTTGATCATTTCTCTCCTATTACACATTTTCTACCATAACTGTTTGGCAGATATCATTATTTAGTGCAGAAAGTGTAAGTTTGGTTTGTATACTGCAAAATTTTGTTTTCCATCATTACCAGAACATGAATAACCTTTACAGGCTAGTCAAATGTTACCGATAATGATAATATTGGTCTAGGAAAGATACATCTGAGCTCATGGATTTATGCTAAGGAGCCTCAATTCAGCATCAATTTCCTCAGATTCAATACATTTTCTACAGAGACTGATTTTATAGTTATTGTTATCAGTGGTATGTAACTGACCCTTTAAACACAGGGCTCCTGTGAGTATTCTTGCATCAATTGGGCCAAATGTGACAGTTAAACTCCGCGTTCAGACTACCAAAATTCATCGTATAGCTATACGAAAACCTTACAGCCATACAATATACCATACTATACAATACAATGAAACACTATAAAAAAACAGATGTTTGACCATCGTTTCTAAAGAAAATTTGATAAAAGAATTGGCATCCACTTCGAACGTCGTATCATACAAAAACTGTAAAACTGGGCGAGGCTTATCAAGTGTGTGAGCTGATATGACCAATCGGCTGTAATTTCTCCCACTCTCTTTCTCTATCCCTTCTTCTCTGTATATTTTACCCTTCTCTCTCTCTCTCTATCCTTTTGTTTTTCTTATCTCTCTGTATCTCTTATCCATATTACTCTCTTTATTTTGCCCTTTCTCTCTCACTCTCCCTTCCTTTCTTTCTCCCTTCTTCTCTCTTCCTTCTTCTCTCTTCCTTCTTCTCTCTTCCTGGCTTTCCCTCTAATTTTCTCATGTGCCATTTAATTCAATTGTAGGGAAGCAAATATACTGGCTTATATGCAGGCAAAATAAGAATTCTTTTCTCAAAATGAAAATAAAAATGCATTCTGAGTCTTGATTATGGAGACTCTCCCATTTTACTACCTCCCTCCCAGACATTGTCTACAGCACAGCATTACCACTACATTACCTTCATTTTTCTCATGGTAAAATATATTATTCTGTTTAACAAATGAAGGGGAATGTATTCTCAATATTTAGAATCAGTATCACCAATACTGTTTAATATTTCCACTTTTAAAAATATGCAATATCTGAAGAAAAAAAAATTATGAAACAGTACACTGTTGTTCCATACATTAGCCAAGGTTAAATGCTTTTGAAAGTGAAAGACAAATTGATACAACAATTATTAAATGTTAATTCAGCCGTTTACTACAGGGTGAATCAACAAGTTAATTGCCACATTAATGCTCATTCACTCATAAATATTGTGCTTTGTGCATTCATGTTGACAGTCAATAGTAAAGCAGTTTGTTCGTGTTATCCCAGGTGCACTGCATACAAGACTGATTTCACAATGTGTCGTGTCTGTATTTGCCTTCGTTTTGGCTTTTATGAGTTACATTTAAAACATTTCACATTTAGTTTTTTTTCCAGTCTGAATATCATAAACCAGGCACAGTGGGCAAAGTCCTCATTTTCAGTAGGGACTTGTATTCAAATTTCAACAAAATCAAAATGTGAAATCAATATGCCAAATAATCTACTGTACAACAAGGTTTTCTGATTAATTCTACTGCAAACAATACCACAGTCTTTGGTTAACTGCATGTACAATGACAGCTTTATTCAAACAAGTACATATTATATTTATCAAACAGTTTAATGGTTTTGTCTGGAGTGAAAACAATAGTTTATAGCATATTTTGAAATGATTATGTTTTTCATAGTTAGCAAATACATGATTTCTTTTGAATTCTTCTGGGAGATGTAATGCATTTACATTTCTTAATTATTCGTTATGAATTTTTACTAGGTTTGTGACAATTTTTTTTCTTCTCACAATTACCAGAACTGAAAATTACATTAAAACGTGTATGTTCCAACTTAATTCACACATCAAACCAGTTACAATGCATTATAAGCATACACTGCAAAGGAGCATAATTTGGGAGGGATTAATGCAGGTTAGAAATATTGACTTCAGACTTTGAACTGTTAATACTGATGGTTATCAACAACAGAATTGGACATTATTTGTTTTACAAAATTGTGCTTCCCTCATCAAATAGTAAATATTTGCAAATATTAAATATTTGGTTTTCTTTTTGGAGATAACGTGTGTCCAACAGCTCCTGAGTAACAGTACTCAGGCACAGTGACCTGTGGACGAAAAAGTAAAAACCAAGTCCTCCTCGCAATGAGGTACTTGTCAATGAACTTTTTACAGATTAAACTTGATTGAGTAAAAGCAAAAAAGTTCAGAATTGAAATGTTATTGATGGTTGAATGGTTTGATGGTTTATTTTACCCGACTGCTAAGATTGGAGTGGAGATCATTAATCATAATCTACTCTACACAACTCAATCAAGATGTGTGATGTCATGTAAATAAAACACTAATTTTCTCAGCACATGAAATTACTCAAAAGAATCCTTTTTCATTTTTATGGTAGAACAGAAAAAAAAACTTTTGCAGGACATGGAAAATTCCTTACCAATTTCAATGTACATGTATCATGAAAAACATGTGTGCTCCATCATAAGAACTGATTGAAGGGATATTTTGTGTGCAAAACAAATGAAAATTTCTCCCTGCATGACATCACACTTCAGGACCCAGTTTCCATTACGACATTCCATATTTTAATTTGTGATCTTGATTACAATTATTTATATAACTTTTTTAACAGTAACCACACCTGTACAAGAGGGGATCCAGATATCTGGGGGGGGGGGGGGGGGAGGAACAAGTATGTGTCCAAAAGTATCCGACTTTTTTTTTCCTTCTTTCTCTATTTCATTTTTCCTTTTTTTCCCCCTCTTTTTTCTTCTCCTTTTCATCTTTATACATTTTTCTTTCAGTGAAAAAAAAACAACATATAAAAGGAATAGTTATATTTAAGGTATATTTTCAGTTGTATAAATTCTTTGTGCATCCATGAATGTATACATTTTTGCAGATAACACAAAGGTATATTATTTTTCAGTTGCATATCTATAATTTCAAGTAAGCTGAAATATTAAGGGAATTACAAGTAAATGTATGTGCAAACTCTTTGTTCTTCCATGAATGTATACATTTTTCCATATATATATTTACTTGTAATTAATTGTATAAGTTTCTGTTTATACTTTATTCATGATTGTAATGTTTCTATTTTTGTATATATCTGTTGACTTCACTGGAAAGAAATGAATAAAAGAATACTTAAAACAAAAGACATGAAAAGGAGGAAGGATGAACATTTCCTGGCAACCACACTGTATGTATTCAAATTATGTGAAATGAAAAGGCAAAGGGAGAACGTTTCCTGATTGCTGATGGGGATGGGGGCGAGGAGCAAGTGTGGGCCAAAAATATCTCACATGAAGGGTGAAAGGGGGAACATTTTCATGATTACTGATGGGGATGGGGGCGAGTAGCAAGTGTGGGCCAAAAATATCTCACATGAAGGGTGAAAGGGGGAACATCTTCATGATTACTGATGGGGATGGGGGCGAGGAGCAAGTGTGGGCCAAAAATATCTCACATGAAGGGTGAAAGGGGGAACATTTTCATGATTACTGATGGGGATGGGGGCGAGGAGCAAGTGTGGGCCAAAAATATCTCACATGAAAGGTGAAAGGGGGAACATTTTCATGATTACTGATGGGGGCTACTTAGAACAGATAATAAAATAAGTAATTCATAAATAAACAGTATGAAATGAGACAGACTACCGTAAATTGGAAAGATTAAGCGAGTTGAGACAGTTGCAGGTGGGAGTCTAACTCAGAATCACACTAATTCCCATATAAAGCATCCTCCTCAATATGAAAAGACAGAGGCAATATCAGATGGAACTTACCTATGATCAATTTCATTATGCTGCATAGTCACAAGGGAACTGAAATCCATTTAGCTTTCCTAATGAGCTTGCCCCATTATCTCTTTAAAAAATTGGGTCATTGGCCTAAAAAATGAGAGAAGGAAAGTGGGCCACAACACCTGGCATCAAGAACATTCATTACACACTCACGCACCTCTTTGCTATCAATCCTGCATATTCTCAGTGGACAGAAATTTGTCACTGTTTTCACGAACGAAAAATTATCTCCTGTACTTCGGTTCACGTAACCATTGATGATTATTATTGAAAAATACAATGTATCATTGTAAACAAGAATACCCACACCAAGATGCCTCTATGCTTAAACAATGTTCCCATTGTAGCTCTGTGGTCTAGTGGTTATCACCAGGCTGCAGATTGAAGGTACAGAGTTCAAATCCCCACCCAGCACTAACTTCCTTTGGGGCACGACATTAATCTAAATTTGCTACTCTCCACCTAGGTGTAAATGGGTACCTCATAATATGTTACTTCGGCGGCTCAGTTATAACTGGGGTAATTAAAATAATAATAAATAATATTAATTCATAATGTGCACATATCCAAATATTTCAATGAAGGTGCGACAACAATGAATATATATATGCAGGTTAAGTAAATATATTTATCTAAGTTAATGAAACTCAAATCTTAGATAAAGAGATACATTTTCAGTTGTGCTTTGAATTGTTCTATGTAATCTAATTGTCTTAAATAAGAAGGAAGAGATTTCCAAGAATGGTTGTGGCCTTGGCGAAGGACCTGACTCAGTAGGTTACCATTCATATCCTCAGTACAACCAGTCTTGTGGCCTCTGAAGACCTCAGTGACCTCACTGACTGACATAATAGAGAGCTTACGAAACACGACGGGAGAGCAAACAGAACGTTCACTCGAGCAGAAAATCGATCTGCGCATGCGCCAATGCGAAACTCTCCCCGTCCCGTTCATTTTCAGGACGGTATTCGGGCGAAATAACGTCCGGTCTGCTAACAGGACGGATCTATGCATGAGTGCGTGGGTCGCGCTCGCGTCGCCGTCCATTTCGCATCGTAACTAAAGTTAGGAACAGGACGGGAACGGTGTGCCAGGACGGTCACGGTCGGTCGATTCCCCCGTCGCACTGCCCCTCCGTCCCATTTCGTAAGCTCTCTAATGTCTCTATGAGCCAGGAGAGTCACATCATTATGGATAGGAGCATTATATATGTGGCCATTATAATAGAAAAATTCCAACTCTTTAACAGTTTGTTGTTTCAATCATCACAATGGAGGGGTGTGGAGTCTGCTGGCTCTTTTTTATGGGTAAATTAAGATAGCTCTACATGTATATCTTCAGACAATATGGAGAGTTCAGTTATAGACTCTAAAACATAGGAGTGCTCGAACATCAAGGTGTCAAAACCCTAAGAATGGAGTCACTTTTACAAGGTGTATCTTTCTCAAATCAGTCTGTTTTCCTCATGGCATGTTTGTTTATCTCTCTCTCTCTCTCTCTTTCTAGCTCTCTCTCTCACACACTCTTCTGCTCTCTCTAGTCCCTCCCCTTCTCGTGCCCTCTCTATCTCCTCCAACCTACCATTTCTACCTACCAGAACCACTCCCTTCATTTCTCTGTCTCTCGTCTATTCCCCCTCTCTCTCTTTCCCTTCCTTTACCTACCATTCCCTTCATTTTTTCCTATCTCTCTCTTTCTCTCTTTCTCACTCTCTCAGCTCTCTCTCTCTCTCTCTCTCTCTCTCTCTCTCTCAACACCTCAACCCTCTAGTCAGTCCTACCTATATATCTCTAATCACATTACTCTCCATCTTCCAGACAACAGACCTTCACATTCATGTTAACCCATTTAAGACCTAGCCATTGAAAACTTACATTCAACCCCATTGGGAATACATTGGAAGTGAAATTTGAACTGTCCTCAATGGGTTAATAGCCAAGATTCTATTTCTAGAACACACAGCCCTTACCAGCTCTATGCACTGGACAATTTTTAAAGGGGCACAAATTACGAGAATTTATTTTGCTCTGTATGGTAAGGATACCATGTCACTATACTATATTCAAAATTTGAGCTTCAAATATTACTTCAATAATGCAGTATGGCAAATTCAAATACATTTTCAACATAAAGCAACATATACATGTAGGAGTAGCCAAGTTGACATACCCGTAGTCTTATATGCACTTGCAAAGAAAAGGTCGCGCACAGAACCCAAGTCCGTCGTGAGTTCAGCGGTAGGGTTTTATGTTACCCTTATAATAATAATAGTAATAATGCGTTCTTGTATGGCGCATATGATATAATGTCCCTATGCGCTTCCAAAGGGTTTGGATATAATCAGCTCACAGTGCATTTCAAGGGATAAATCCTGCCAGGGACCCATTTAACACCTGGGTGGAGAGTGGCAAACGTAGATTAATGTATTGCCAAAAGACGTTAGTGCCAGGCTGACATTAGAACCCTCAACCGTTGGACTGAGAGTAAAGTGAATGCACCACTCTACCATGTCACCTCCATTTCCTTCATACTCCTTAACCGTAAACTCATATAATGCCAAGGTAAAGTTTTTTAAAGTTTGATTTTATACATATTTTTTTTAGATGATTGGTCCCCTTTAAATATACCTGCTTTAAACAATGGCAGATGTTTTATTTTTTTTATTTCATTTTTTTTTTTGGGGGGGGCTTACAAGTCTTTTAAACAGATCTCAAAACCAAAAAAGGGGGTCTTACTTTTTCTCACTTTTTTCAGGGGGCTAAAGTTTACATCCAAAAATCTATGCCAAGGCATATGAGAAACCTAAAATCGCTGCAGGGGGAGGGGGCAACAAGGAGCACATGTTTTTGTAGGTAAAACTAAGATATGCCCCCCCCCCCTGTACTACTGTCATAAGCTTTAAACTGACTTTTAAACTTTATATAGCATATTGAAAAAACCTCTGTTGTTTTCTCACAGATTTTAAAGGTAGACAACATTCAACAATGACAACAATAAAAATTCTAACCAAATCAAATATTTATACTGGATTTCAACACATGAAATACCAAGCCCAAGATAAACCTAATCACATCTTTAATGGGTAATAAAAGGAAACTGCATAATACAGGCATGATAGTGGCCTACCCAAAAAAAATCTACATTGGTAGGGGTCAGGGGGCGAAGCCCCCTGGAGCCCCTGCACTTTTGCTCTTTCATGAGCACATTTAAAGGTGTCTAAAAGGCCTTTTTTTTTTGAATTTTTTATATAACTGTAAAGGCAAATCACTGGGTAGTTTCCAACTTACATTAGGTTGGATGACTTAGATCCCTTTATCCCTTTTCTTGACATGTTTTAAAAAGCTGATCAGTCTTCCTAATACATTCACTCACTAATGTCCCGTCCGCTGCTGGCCTCATCATCCAGTCCCATGACCACTTGTCACGTACAGTTGCATCTATTTCTTTCACCTTCGCTTCATCCTTCCTATCTAGAACATTTGGTTTAGCTTTAGATGCCATCTTAGTGTCAAAAATACGTTATTCCAATTCCAGGGCCAACATACACGAACTAACAGTTCGGAAAAGACCGATGTCGAGATCGATATCGCTGAGGTACACGTGCACATGTACGATGTAAATCCACATGATAGAGCAAGTACAATACAGCTGAGCCGCGTGCCTGGGCAGGCAGCCGCTGACCTGGGCTGAATAGCGTCGCGAGTAAACAAACGCATGCTGTTCCGTTTACGTTTATGTCACGTTGCTATCGATAAAATTCGGCCAAAATAAAATCTACCCCAGTCACCACCTTGCTTCACGTACACGTGCGCACCACACCATGCAATGCTACACAAAACGAATCACTTGCGGGCGAGCCAGCAAAAAAAAAAAACGCTTACATACAGGTACAACAGACATACGAATCGCCCCAAACCTCATATCAACCAAAAATTATTCGACCACAACAAAATCGGTTTTTTAAGACAGGATCGTTTATTACAATCGGGGAAAAATGCCCCAAAAATCGAGAGCATTGTCAGGAAAAGAAAAAAATCGGAATTCCGATTTAAATCGGAAGAATATCATGCCTGATAATAATGCAATGGAGAGACCAGGCTACATAAGATGGCATGGATTGTTTCCATCAAAGAAAAAGTGTTTTAGCATACATGTGTAGAATGTGGATAACAATTTACACATGTGCTCCAAGGTGTTTCAGACAAATAGACATGTTATGTTGGAGACGGCAAACACTGATCATAGAAATGAAACATTTTCCCCCAAAATAGAGAAATAAGTTAAAATTTAGGCTATATAATTGCTGTAAATACTGCTGCCAAGTACTGAGCATTGCTGCCAAAAGATTAGTAGTAACTATTTTTTTTTCAAATGCCACAACTCTCACAGCAATTGTCCAATTCAATCAAAAGTTTCAAAACCTGCACAGATCTATTTCAATATTTTACATAACACAGCTTACAAGTACATGAGAAAAATGGGGTGGACTCCCCAATAATCGCTTTTCTATACAGGAGTGGAAATGTCACCCTTGTGCTTGTTCAGTAGAGATCTATTCTCTGGCATATTGCAAAGAAAAAAACTTTGGCAACCATTACTACAGTCCAGCAGTATGGGTTTACTCCCTTTTGATAAAAATCATGATGATCTCTAGTCAGGTTCACACGATGGGAGCTAAACTTTAAGTTTCGCTTGTAGTTTCAAAACTTTAAGTTAACTTGTAGTTATCTTGTAGTTTCAGACTGTATGAACGGACTCGTAATTTTGAAACTTTAAGTTTACTTGTAGTTCTAAAACTAGAACTGTGGTTAACGCCAAAACCATGAGCAGTGGGTGGCCCTCCGTCACAGTTTTGGACCTTGTGAACAGAATAAACTTTAAGTTTCGCAAGCTTGCAGTTAATGATGACCTCTCTGTTCATGTTAAACTTCCGGGTCATACCCTTTGCCCGAATTATGAACATAGGAACTATATGTATACTGTACACACAATTGGTATCCACTTCTGGTGTTAACAACAACGATCACTCGGCACATACTTTCTGAACAACGAGCATCGTTGTTTCGGGCCCATGTGAACTCTAGTTGTGGTTAGTGAGTCATCATTTCGTTAACTTAAAGTTTCAAAACCACAAGTCCCGTATGAACGTAGCTATTGACTTTGTTGGCACAAGCAATGCTCCAATTTTGTAACAGACCCAGTGATTATTGTCTCCATCCCCATGCAGGGTGTGTCAATATCTGCAATGGTTGCGGCATCTATCCCAAAGCGCACAGGAGACATGGCAAACTTCTGTCCCAGATTCTGTCCAATCGATATAATTACATACGAGAGGTTCTGTTACAAAGTATATTTGTAGGAATTATTAAATTCGGGGATCTGAATGATGAAACAAGGGCAACATGATCAGTAAATGTATGTACTGGGAATTATAGAGAAGGAGCATGCAATCTTTGTTGAAATTGAGGCAGAATTTGTCCTTTGCTTTGGAACATGTCCATTTATCGTTCATGTTTGTCTATCTATCCCTATATTTTCTCTTACACACTAACACACTCTTATTTCTCTCTTCCCTCTATTCATTATTCTTTCCTTCTTTCCATACTCCAAATCTCTCCATCATCCTATACCCCTTTCTTTCTCTCTCCAAGCCCCCCCCCCCTCTCTCTCTCTCCATCTCATTCATTTCCAATTTCCCCCTTTTCATCCCTTTCCTGCTCCCCCCCCCCCTCTCTCCATCTCATTCATTTCCAATTTCCCCCTTTTCATCCCTTTCCTGCTTCCCCCCCCCCCTCTCTCTTCATACACCTTTCTTCCTTTCCACACTCCCAATTCCTCCTGACATACACTCACTTGTTGAACCCCTTTTATGATCCTCTCTCCCTCCATCTCTCTCTCTCTCTTTGTCTCTTGATTTCTCATCAGCAAGGGCTGCTTCCCAAAGATATTTCACCTTGCTAACCAAATTATAATGTTCAACATTTATGTAGGGAGGTTTCCCCCTACATTGAGAAGCTTACACAAGGCCCAGTACTTGGAAGCGGGGAGTGGTGATCAAGGAGGCTGGGAAGGCTAACACCACCCTGCAAGTTTAATATTTTCATTCATATGACAATATAGAAACACAATTCAGGATGTCAATCATGAAGAATTCACAATTCTTATATTCTTATCTAATCTTTTTTTTTTTTTTCATTCCAAATCCACTAGTAGTCAAAATGCAAATTTGAATGCCTTTATCATTTCCTTTTGAAACAGCTTCATAAATAAATGTCACTTGAATGAATGCATGAATTCCTTTTGGCTAAATTGTAAGGGTTTTATCACAGGCATACAAAGCCCTTCCATTGTGCAGTAAACTGACAATGTCTTTGACATTTCCTCTCTCAATGTTCCACACAATTAGCTATGATAATTTTAACAAATTCAAGGTTTGCCCCATTTATCATGTCCTTGTCATCAATCAACACATGAATGTTACTTCATGACGTAGTACTAGTCTTTACTTGCAGACATGATTATCAAAATATTTTGTGATATATCAGGGGTCCACACCCTGACTTTTTAAACAGGGGGTCCACAATTTTTAGGGTCTGAATACATGAGCCCAGGGCTGTTAAAATTTGTACATTTTGGGAGTCCTGAGTTAGGATATTTCATTTTCAAGGCCCTTGTCCAAGGCACCTGTAGTAGTAAGCTGTTATAATTTCATTATTTATGTTTACTGTGCAAATTTAAAGATTTATACATTTTAATTAGATAATACATCATGAATATTACCCCAGTGAATATGATTTCCATAGATCCCATCCAGAGTTATCTTTACGTTTTCTTTCTTGCTACATGTCTATTTGACGCTACAATGTACATGTATGTACATCTAATGCTAGTGATGGAAAGAGCAATCATTACTGCAAGGGCCAAGTGTCAATCTAAGAAAATAAGTTATTCCATGGTGTCCAGAGCTTTGATAGACTATAATCTATATTGTTGCTTTCAATTTGTCTGTTTGGAGCCAGAAGGGCATTAACTCTGCACAAAAGATGGGACTTAATGCCATTCTGGCTCAAAACAAATAAAATTATATAATGGGGTCCATCCACCCTCCTACATCATGGTCTACAGACAACTAATACCCTTTTCATATTCAATGCCAAAGAGGGTCGAGCCTAGGTTGAGTCCAGAATAAGTCTGGAATAGAAGTCCATACTCAACAAAGCAGGTATACACAATGAGTGCATAGCAGAGTGATGTCAATATTGTTTATATTAATTAGCTTTTAGGTCTGAACTGAATATGTACTCTGCTCTCTTCTACTCCTGGTATGAAAGGGGTAAAAGTGACCCTGGAAATGATTTGGGCAATTAGATCTTCACCAAGGCTGTTTCTGGATGATTTAATGCATTAGAATGTCAAACATGGAAACATGCTAGAGTTGGTCATGACTCACAACATGACAAGTAAAAGAAGCATCTCTGCTTGCAAATGTTTTGCAAATGCTTCGGCATTACAGTGAAACTGTACGATACCTCTAATGTGATCAAGGCAAAGTGGGTTTTAGAAATATTACTAACTGGTACTGATCATGACTGAATTCTCCATACAAATATATTACTACCTTGCACAACACTAGAATTCATTTTGAGCACAATTTGGTCAACATATTTCTAATGCTGTTGACTCGCCCACGATGCCTCGCATCGACTCTCTCATGATACCTTGCATTGCAAATGCTGTACATATACATGTTTTTTATCTAGAGATTAACCTGTCTGCTGTTCTAGTTTTCAAAATAAATGCTGCAACTTATTTTCTCATTCCTGAAACCTAGATTCCTCTTCTACTCACTAGTACATGTACACCTGTGTATTTTTCCATAATACAGAAAACTACATTCATGTCTTTTTTCAGTCATAGCTGGTCTATAGAAAATAAGATTTACGAAAACAGCTGTCAATTTAACTCAGAATGGATAAAAGACAATGATGTATCTTGCTTGGATAAGGAGCTGGCTTGAAAGCAATGGGTCTCTGCAAAAATAGTATTATGAACACAATGAGATATACTGTAAGTGAATACAAAGTGGAAATTGCTAAGTGAATACAAAATGGATATTGCTAAGTGATCTCTGTAATTTTATAAAATACTCAAAGGGAAATCAACACATCATTAGTACAAGGTGCTCTTAACAAAGTTCTTTGGAAATTTTATAATTTTTGATCATACTGCAAAAGCAGGTTAATCCTTCGAAGAGCTTCAAGAAGTGGTATTATTCATTTACAGTATACAGTAAGGGAATCAAATTAGCATGTTTGATGCATAGCCTACCTATTGTCATATATCAGCGTGAAAGAAGTTCATATTTTGATAGATATCTACTCGAAAATATCTGCCTCAAGAAATCTGATAGTGCAATTTGACTGAGAAATCTGGCTGAGAAATCTAATCTATAGAACTAACAAAACTGAATATGCATCACCAAAAAAAATCTCATTACAAAAACTTTCTCAAATTCAGGAAATAAAATAAGTTATCAAAGGGTTGTCAATTTGTCAAACTCTTGTTAACTTTACAAGTTGGTCTCCAGCATGAGTAAATGCTAAATATATTTTCGATCTTTCTAACAAAATATTGGAAATTATTATTCATGATTCAATTCTGGATAAATTTAAATGAACAAAAATTTCTTTAATGAAGAAGGAAAATAAATATTTAGAAAATGGTGCCATGCAGAACATGGTATTTGGTAAGGTAGCTTAGCGAAACGCAACGTTGGAGCATAATAATTATTATCTTGTATAATATCATACATACCTGGTAATTATAATAACGGTAAATACATAATGTTAATTTTAAGTATTGCTGTGAAATCACATTATGCATTCATGTAATAATGTCTGAATATGCCCTAAATTTACAAAATGTTCATATATTTCATAATGCAAAACAAAGGTAAAATTTAATTTCAATATCATACTTTATGTATTAACGATATATACATGTACATAATTCCATTTTCGAGATTACACTAATGCATCCATCTGATTATGGTCACATGTAATCAATATGTTAACTCCTAGTTTATCCTACTTAAATTTTGATTCTTTTCTTCTTTTAAAAATGAAATAATATCTCAAATTGTATCTCAGGAGTACATGTGTGTATATATATATATATATATGACACCCTATTTGTTAATTTTGTAATATCTTTTATGTAATTGTTATTTGAATGTATCTTTGAATCTTTATACAGGGCCCCCAGGAAGAACGGTATTTTGTTTACTGATGGGGCTACCCTGTTAAAATAAAACTGAATCAAATCAAATCAAATCAAATAAAGACGTGGGAAAGACGCAAAGAGGAAAATTGGTAGTTTTGTCTGTGCTTCTAAAATTAGAATCAGACATATCTGAATAAAAGTTTTCATATCATTTTGCTTAAAATTCTTTAAAGAGGTGAATATTTATTCTACATCCTAATATTTTGGTTCTGCCTATATACATGTAGAATAAAATTTTGATTTTTAATTATTTTGTCATATGCATCTTTCCCGCCTTTTTACATGCCACAACATTTCGCCAAGCTACCTAAAATGAAATTAAATAATTCTTTCGGAGGCTCTTGCGAGCGAACTGGTTATGCCTATCTACATAGTCTGGCTTTCAATTGGTATGGGTTTATCTTTCCATTTTCAAATAATTATGGATTTATCAGCTTCTACGACATATTCTCTGGCTATTACAAGATCCTGCTTCCCTGTAGTCAACTGTACAAGCAGTATTTGCTCTGTGGGAAATTTCTATCCCTTGTCAAATTCTCAACTTCAACCCTAGACCCAATGCTAAATCTTACCTTAACCCTAATCCTACATTCATAAACCAAACCAAACATTACCCTATATCTTATACAACATCAAGCCTAAGGCAAATGTTGCATTACCCTCAATTCACATCTAATCAAGACAGCAAGAGTAGAGATAGTCTAGGTATTCCAGACTTGCGCAAACTCATTATCATTGATGATAGGGAAGGGGAAACTAGGGCTTCTAAAACCTGAGAGTCAGATTCTCCCTAGTCTGGAGGCACAGACTCTATTTGACACTGAAACCAAATTTCACAGTGACCTGAGCGTAGCATGATAATGTTAGTCAATGGCTGTTATCAAATACATACTAAAAGATGCCTTGTAAGGAAGGGCTAAGTATACTATGTACTTAGTATCAGGGGTAGTCTAGGGCACATTTTCAGACCTTAAAGTGACTTAACATAGTTTGTGCCTGCAATATGGGCATCATTTCATCATACCATAATAAATACAAGTTCGCCAACATCCCATTGAAACACATGTTAATTTTAATACATGCATTTCAACTGTACTTATAACGGTTTGATGAAATGCTACAATGGATACCAGCTGCATTAAATTTTTGAGCCTGAGAGAGAACATAGACATGTTGCAGTGCCAAATGCACAAAATGAAACCTGGAAAAAAAACCCAGAAAAAGTCTGAAACAGAGAAGTAACCTAAAATCAGGCAATAATCTGAAAACTGGCAAGAAGTGTCATTCCTGCTGCAAACTAGGCTATCCCGCTGATCCTCCAACTCCAGAAAGCTATTTCATCATCTCTTCCTCACGAAGGATCAGTTGCCTCATATCAAAAACTAATCCCACATACATCATTCATGCCCCTCTCCATCCTTCATCGTGGCTTAATCCTTGACTTTGATCTTTCAAACAACCGACAATTTTCATTGCAAAGAAAACTTGAGATTGGCACAAGAAATTAGAGGCATATAATGTTAGCAAATGGAGACAGGACTTTAAGTGTATATGTTGTTGAAGTATGGGGGGAGGGGGTGGTCCATATCTGTTTGTTATTGGGCCATCAATACAAAGTTACCTCTAGTAGGCATGTATACAAAACAAATATTTAAAAAAATAATAAGCTTCATTCAATCTGCTCTCTGGTGTAGTATTTCACAATTTAAAAAAAAAGGAAACTGATAAAGATTACTTCCTATTCCAGCCTGGAAATTGTTTAGATTGACAGTAAGTAATAATCTTCAATACTCAAGGTTGTATATGTTGTTGAAGTATGGGGGAGGGGGTGGTCCATATCTGTTTGTAATTGGGCCATCAATACAAAGTTACCTCTAGTAGGCATGTATACAAAACAAATATTTAAAAAAATAATAAGCTTCATTCAATCTGCTCTCTGGTGTAGTATTTCACAATTTAAAAAAAAGGAAACTGATAAAGATTACTTCCTATTCAAGCCTGGAAAATGTTTAGATTGACAGTAAGTAATAATCTTCAATACTCAAGGTTGAAAGGAAAAACAGGCAATAGAGTGAGAGTCTGAGAGATACTTAATAAGATTAGACAAAAAAAGTATATCCTAGGAGGTACTAGGCAAGCTTGCCAGCTACATGTAAATACTCAAACAAGTCACAAAGGGAGAGAAATGGGGGAGGAAGGGAAAAAATGAAAAGTAGGAGGACAGGGAGATCCACAAAAATATTGAGAAAGAGATTAAAATGACGCAGAAAGAGAAAAAAATGCCATTTAAGTAACAAAAACAAATGATACATGTTAAGACTAATTGAATATTAGATGTCATAGAAAGGGGTTTGAAAGAAAGGAGACTTCACTTTAAGAATAAGAGAGAAAGAAAAAGAGGGAACAGGAGCACATGAGATACATGAAAGAACAAAAAAGATAGAAAGGTATAGAGGGAAGAGGGAGAAAGATGGAGTGGGGACAGAGGGAGGGAAAGAGAGAGAGAGAGAGAGAATGTGTGTGTGTGTGTGTGTGTGTGTGTGTGTGTGTGTGTGTGTGTGTGTGTGTGTGTGTGTGAGAGAGAGAGAGAGAGAGAAAGAGAGAGCAAGAGAAAGACAGAAACAGGGAACATGAAAAACTAAAAGTTTTAAGGAAGCAGAAAAGGGAAAAGTAATATTGAAACAGGAAATAGGCCAAGTGGATTGGACAGATAATGAGAGGAATATGATCAAGAAAAACAATCTAAAATTAATCAAATATGAATGGCTCAGGGAAGAAGAGAATAAGGAGAAAAGAGACATCACCAAAAAAAATGTTACAATTTGCTCATTTCATCCCACTACTTTCATAAAACATTAACATGATCACAAAGACTTCTAAAAAATAACCTAAGGCAGTTTCAGTAGCCTTGTGCATCATCCTTTGAAATGAGCATAATTATATTGCAATGACTTTATCTGAACATGATTCTATAGGCAATAAAAATAGGGTAATGACATTGCCCTTGAGTCGATTTCTTGAGATGATATCAGATTATCATATTTAATAAAAAATAGAAATATTAGAGCTGGTGAAAGTTTTTTCCATTGATTGGAAATCAACAGTGTTATTGTGAGCAATGAATATTGTCCAAGCCTTACAGGCAAGCTCTTAGAAATTCTAGAAAAACTTTCTTTTTTTTTCTTTTTTTTTTTCTTTTTTCTTTTGGTTAGGAAACTGGTAAGTTGATATATACTGCAGATAAAATCAATAAAATTCCCTGATAGCTTTGTAAGTGCTTTAAAAGGTATCCATCAGCCAACAGAGTGAATTGGCTTTTGGCTGAAGCTAAAGGGAAAACAGAACATGGAGTGATGCGATGACAGGAAAAGAAAAGACGTAGAAGAGAACAAAATACATGTGAAGAATTAGAAATGGATAGCAAAAATATGGAGGATCAGTTGAACAAGACAGGCAAAAAAAAAAAAAAAAAAAATGGCTCACAGATACTCAGAGAGGAACATTTAATGAATGTAAAGAATAAAGGAGAAATATAAAAAGGTAGAAAATGGATCAAGAGAGCTAATAGGTATACCTGCATCCATTTGCCCAAGAGCATAGGGCAAGTGCTAGTTATGCTAGTGTAACTTGCTCACAATTCATTAATCAACCTAAATGGGGAAAAACAACAACAACCATTTAATATGAATAAGTCCAATCTGAACAGCATTGAAGAGAAGGTTGATTTCTGGGAAAGGTGAAAAATAATTTGTGAGCTTTCTCATTCCTTTTAAGTCAGTTTGGAAGAAGATCATAGTAGAAATGTCCCCTGAAAAGGATTGCTTCTCAAATGCCCTCATATTCGAAATATAACGTCGAATAGTTGTTCGGGCCGAACATTCATGCCACATGTGTGTACAGTCCCATATACCCATTTCTGTGTGCAGAGCATGTGCTTTTCAGCAAAATTGGGTTAATTTCTCATCATTTTAATGATTCCAAAACCTCACAGTATTCTTATGTAGACATGATCCTTTCCATATTGCTTTCAGTTTCTTTCACGATATAATCACATGACCAGAACTCAAATTATCTTTAAGAGACTTTTGTCAAACACGTAGTTCTTGTCTGTAAATAATGAATAAATGAAATCGGCCTACAATTTATCATTGGATGCATAATACATATGCAAGTTAGACAGGTGCAATCATTGCATTGACTATCTCTATTAGATATTAAAGCACTAGCCAATGAGGAACCAGCCAAAACAATACACATGCAGGCACAGAGAGACATTATGAATGGTGAAAACAAAAGAACACTCTTGTGAAAAATGAAGAAAAAAAAAGAAATATATAATAGAGAGGCCCTATGAACAAGTACAAAAAGGAACTTTGACACATCTATGAGTGTAAATGTTTTTGTATGCAGTTAGCTTTCTTTATCAATACAGGTACATGTAGTTAGTAGACTGTACTTGACAAAGATAAAATCATCGGCTAAGAGCCAGAATAGTGTTACATCGTATCACTTAACACACAGTTAAAGCCATTTTAGTTCTGATCAGACAAAATGCTAAATCTGTGGAATATCTTTGGAACCTGGCTTCTGAGAAAATAAACAAATTCAGGAGATGTGAAGAGAAAAAAGCTAGGAGAGGTAATGGAAAGATGAACAAACTGCTCAAATGGGTTCTTCTCAAGGCCAAACAAAACTCTTAGATGCAAATAGATTATTCAACCAGAAGGTTTAATCCACCAGCAATTCATGTGGTTTAATTTCACGCTCATGATTTTGGTGCCCTGTGCGAGGGGGACACCCATTCAAATCACTTGCAAGCAATGCCGAAATAATAAAATCCATGAGGTCTGAAAGGTATATGTCATGCACTTCATGGCACTCCACATGGTGCAAAAAGCACACACTCATCAGAGTTATCCAGTTTCTTCAAAATATCTTAACGCAGGAGTCTGCTTAAGAGGACTTCACACTCCAAGCAAAGAAAGTTGGTGCATCTTTCAAACATCGTCTGTTGAGAGCCAGAAGGGCGTTAACTCAGTCTCTGTGTTAAAGTATATGAATCAACACCTAAGCTCTGGATCTCAACAGAAGATACACTGCTCCTGGCGATGGCAGATGGATTACAATTCACCCAATGGCAATTGGAAATGAACAGCAGAGTTTTTGCATAATTTTTCGCAATCACCTCTCACCAAAGACATGAACCACAGCAATCTTAGCAATGTCAATTTGATATCTAAAGAAAGAATAGTCCAATTCCTTCAGCTTCGACTATGGGAGGTCTTTTCAACCTATGGGTCTACCTTCCAATCAATTCTCATGTGATGGCCAGATCAAACGATGCTTTATTGACTTCTGGTGTATATATTTTAAAAAAATTTAAGCCCTGGTTTGCTACACAATACTTAGCCATAAGAGATTCACAAACAAAAAAAGAATGCACTACTTATCATACAGCTATAAGAAGAAATGTCAAAGATTTCCACATCTGAAGGGGGTATATATAGGCCAGAGAATGCTAATTTTCAATAACACTGGGAAATGCCCATTAAATAGATAATATATAAAGGCATCTCAAATGGATTGCAGCAATGCCAATTGCCTGGTGTTGTAATTAGTGACAAAGAATGAATCCTGAAGAAGATGAGCGTTAATGCAGTGATTAAAACATAAATTGATAGACGACAGTCCACTACAGGCACTACCAGCAAGGGAAACGGAATCGCACTCACAAGTATCCCGAAGCTGACCTCCTTTAGATAATCTGTTCTGGTTCAGCAGTTTCTAGTCCAATAACCTTCAAGCCTTCTCTTTCATCAAATGAATCTTTTCTCTCTTGCTACCAGTTTCTAAAAACCTTTTAAATTACTTTACTGAAGTGTAAACTTACCGGTAAGTAAATAAGAACATATCATAGTGTTAGCATGAATAAGTATTTTGGACAAATTTGGCAATTTTCTCATTTTGTAATGAAAGGATAAGAAATATAGAGAAGCTATAATCTACATGTACATCACTGTTAAAAATAATATAATAATAATGTAGACACATGTAGCCAAAGAAGGTAAAACTTTGAAATGCATATTTCTAGAAATGTACATCCGCTGATCGGGCATCTGTTTGGGCTCTTCTGCCAAGCACAAAAGGACATCTGCTGAGAAGAGCCAAGAGGGCACTTATTTTTTATGCATATGATTTTATACAATAACCGCCCTTCTGACTCTTAATAGGAGATATGCTTCTAATTCTTCCTGTGAATAGCAAATTAGAAGTTCATGGAGATTTACCCTTTCTTCAAAGCCTTGACAATCTAACACAGTGCAAAGTTGAAATATTTACCAGTATCTAACAATATGAATGTGACTGCGTCTCCTATGTCAATGCCTCTGCCCAGTAGGTCCATGCTCCGCCTAAATTCAGTGAAGTTCATGACTAAAACTGTTCTTGAAATATTGTGATAACTAGAATAAGAAGCTTACAATAACATATTAAATGACCTCTTTGACCTTCAACCTTTGCCCTAACAAACAAAAAGTCCTATCACTTTATCTCCTCAGAGTCATGTGTACAAATTAGTTAAGATATAGGGATAACAAAGCTAACAAATCTTTAATTTCATGCATATTGACCTCTATGACCTTCGACCTACATAAACAAAAATTTAATCAATGCCTCTCAATATGGTAATGCATACTTGTACCTAGTTTGAAGTTAATGACTCAAAATGTTTAAGAGATATAGCAACAAGGAGGCTAAAAACCTGAAATTCATGGTAAATGACCTCTACCCCAAAATCTTATCCGTTCGTCTTACTACATCGATGCATACTAGCACCCAGTTTGGAGTTCATATCTCAAATGGTTCTTGAGATGTCATATTAATGAGGCAAAAACCTAAAATTTCAGTATTGAACTCTGTGACCTTTGACCTACATAACCTAAAATCTATTAAGATTTTCTTCCTACTGTGATACATACTAGCACTAAGTTTTAAGTCAATGTCTCATATGGTTCTCGAGATATTGCATTAAAGAGAAAGCAGGACGGACGTACGGACTGACAACCTGAAAACATAATGCCTCTGGCACCATCTTCAGTGGGCAGAGGCATAAAAACATGGTGTTGAATGATGGTACCAACAATTCCTAGAACTAAAAGGTGAGGGTTATGAATTTCACAACTTCCTTTGACAGATGTGTTATATATTTTTATGAAGGGAAAAATGTGAGGGTGCACATCACATGCAAGTGATACAGGAAATATCCTCATTAAAGGGCAATCCAACCTTTGTAATAAGATGATTTGTGTGAAAGCAGACTAATAGGAAAAACAGGATGGTGAAGTTTGAAAGAAATCGGACGAGTAATAAGTTATGGATGCTTGAAAAATGATATCACTACATCTATGTGATTCTCAAATTGGCAATTTGGTGAGTCGATTGTGACATACTTGCGGACAACTCTCCTGTCTGTCGTACACAAAAATATCATTAATTTGCGGTTTTCTCCAAAGCGCCTTTACCCTCAAGGCAATTACTCAAAATATACTGGAGATAGCATATTGTTAGGTCCTCATGAATGAAAAAGATCCTGCTGAGTAATACATTTTGAAAAAAAAAAAATGACATTTTAGTCATTTTGTGTGTTGGAGCAAATGGGGGAGTTGTCTGCAACTACATCACAGAGACATTACCTATTTGACCAATTCAAAATTCCCATATATGTATAGTGATTACAACTTTCAAAAATTCATAACTTTCTGATTTGCTTGCCTGATTTCGTTCAAAAAATCACCAATGTGCTTCTTTGATTTTTCCTCGTTCTTTCAGAGCAAGTTACCATTAAGGTTGGATTTCCCTTTAACAAACAAATAAGATATCATCGATCGAGCTCTACATTTATATATTTTACACAATGAAAATCTAAGGTGAATTTTGGAAACAAGATCATGTATTCTAACATACTATGTATAAAGTATATCCCATATATCCTGTTACTGTTTAGTACATAAACATCTGTCCACTTACATAACTTTAATCGTGCTCAAAAGACATGATGGCTTGGGTCAATATTCATCTGAACACTATTAAGACATTAATCCACTTTTGCCACTCTTCACCCAGGTATACATGTAAATGGGTACCCGATATGCTAGAGCACTACGTATTTGGCCGCTCGGCTATGACCGGGGTAATAATATTGGAGCGCCATGAGCGTCACAGCGTGACGGACCTGAGCGCTATACAAGAAGCCACCATTATTACTATTATCACAAAATAGCCCTCATAGGCCTCAAAATAGCCCATGGACTTTTCTTCCTAAAAACATATTCTGACTTAATATTTGAAAAGAGCTCCTTTAAAAATGGAATAATAAAAAAATGGCACTTTTTGTTAGTGCCAAGTAACAACATTGATGTACTGTATACATGTTTATCTACTTATTGTACTAGTATTTGTCATAGGACATACATGAGGTAGTATAACGGTACATTCATAAGCAGGCAACATGCCTTAAATAATTCCACGATTTAACTTATTAATCCTTTATAGCTTTAGATGGCCACTTCTATGTTACAGTAGTACTGATCTAAAATAGAAATCTGAAAAAGCTTAGAATGTCAGTCCTAAAGTTCTAGGACAATCACTGGAAATCTTTCAATGGGGTGAGTTTTACATATTGCCTGTGATTGCTCTCATAATACAGTACAAAAATAAAACCTTGATATGAATGGAAAATCTGACTTAATTTCATTTTGAAAAGCCAACAGAACTACGGGGAAATGTCAATTTTAGCATAAATTTCAAAGTGATTTATATGAATTTGAATTTCCAAGTCAGAAACATATCCTGTACAATGCATCAATACTACAATGACTTTATAGTAATGCATCTATAATTGTAAGGTACTAAAATATATATACAAAGAGTAATGGCATCTCACGGAATAAATACATTGTGTGAAGAAAATGAGAAAATAATAGTGCATAGCTGATACTACTATTCTTCCTGACTATCATTGTATCAAAAATATGCAAAGTTTCACAGTAGAGGTTTTAGGGGTGTGTTTGTTTGTTTGTTTTTTTTTTTCTTATTTCTTTTCAAATTTTTCACAGGAGAACAGGAAGGTGGAACTTTAATTTCAGTTACACACAATTATTCTCTCATTTCCTTTCAAAATATACACAAATCCCAGTAGAGGGGTGCTTTAGCTCTCTAAAGCTCAAGAGAGCTCTAATAATCTGAACAACAAAAATCTCTCAAGAAGGAATGATAAAATATAGAAACCAATGTGAGAAATTTCAGTTGTATAATGAAAAATCTATTCCAAAAGAGTTCCTGTGACCAGAAATGCAATTATTACATTGCAATTTACTACTGTATAAAAACCTTGAGATAACAGCACATCCTCTGGCATATGTCTTTTAATTTCTCCCTCATGGCCATAACTATGGTCTTATCCTAATTATATTGAATCAACTGCTCATAGCTTATCAAGGACTAATGAAGGAGGAGACAATGACAGGTCTAGCACTAAGCTAATGAAGCCATTTCACTAATGTAATTTTTTTCATTCTAATAAAGTGGGGTTTGTAAATCAATATTAAAGGGTACCAATCACCAAAAATAATTTTGCTCTGTATGTTAGAGGTTGTATGTCGTTATATTATATTCAAAATATGGGCTTCAAATATTAATTCTATAAAGAGATATTGCGATTCTAATTACACTCTCTATAAGCGTAAAAACGACTTGTGAGTAGACTGCTCGACGCACCCGTACGTGCTCGCCAAGGAGCATTTTCATGTTATCCTTTATTTCCTTCATACTCATTAACTGTTGACCTATAGAATACCAGACAAAGTTCTTTGGGGTTGATTTTATACTTTCTAGCTGTACACAAACTATTTTTGCAGGTGATTGGTACATTTTAAGGATGGGGTTGGAGGTTGTATGCCAAATCCATTCATCAGAAGTACATGTATGCATTGCATTGGACAGTTAAAAATGTCCCAAATGCATCCCATGATTGTCAGGCAAATGAATGAATGAATGAATGAATGAATGAATGAATGAATGAATGAATGAATGAATGAATGAATGAATGAATGAATGAATGAATGTATGAATGAATGAATGAATGAATGAATGAATGAATGAATGAATGAATGAATGAATGAATGAATGAATGAATGAATGAATGAATGAATGAATATATAAATAAATAGAAACAGCAAACAAGGCCTGACAAAAAACAACACAAAAAATATCAGGAAGAATCTATTCATTTCATTCATTTAATTTTCAAAATGCAACATGGTGTACAAATAGGATTTGTTTGATATAGTTCAAAGCTTTCTTTTTGAACATATTTTATCAAGCTGACAATAAGATTAAATGGGAGGGGGGTTAATATAGAAATACAGAATGCACACATAGTTTGAAGGCTCCAACCCTTGTCAGTCGTAACATTTATAGAGTCTGAATTGTAAGACAAGGGAAGCGAAGGGAAGGTGGGGAGGTAAGGTTGATCAAGGTGTGTCCTTTGAGATAACAAAGGTCTGTTATTCACATACAACATCAATAATCTATCACTTCCTAAATTTTGAAACAAGTCGTGTGAAATAATCATGCAAGCGTCCTACGGACAGGGATTTCTAAATTTAGAAGATGGATCATCCATTAATGTTTACCAACATTACACTTTGTTTCTACACTGTCCCTTTCTGAAATAAAGGTATTGTTGGTAAAATGTGAAGGGGTTTCTAAATTTAGAAGATGGATCATCACTTAATGTTTACCAACATTACACTTTGTTTCTTCACTGTCCCTTTCTGAAATAAAGGTATTGTTGGTAAAATGTGAAGGGGTCAAAAATTTAATTTACATATTCATGTATATCTTCTAACTTTTTGATTTGGCAAGAAGTTATAAGTGATAACTCCTTGGACTTAGAACTATGGCAGTAGAAAACAACAACAACAACAACAAAAGTTTGCTCTGGATTATTTTCATCATGGAACCTAGAACTAAAGTGAATTTTCTTACAAAAACTCTCGGGCAAAAAACAAATGAACACACTTTTACCCTTTCAGGACAGGAATTAGTTAAGGGCTAAATTGATCACATTTTGTTCTTCAAATTGGCAACAATAATATTTTTTTGTTTAGTGCTACATGTACATGGTTTTAATAAAATGTAATATAAGATTATTTGCCTTATTAAAATTCCTGGAATCAAATGCAACATGGTCATGCAACAAAAATAGACACAGTATGTGCATATATTTTTGCTCTTTCTACTCATGTATCTGGTATATTTTTTAGGGCTCTGAATTAAAAGTTATTGAGCCAAACCACAAAATGTGGTCTATTGTCTTGAAAGGGTTAAACCGACAAACATAATTATAATAATAATGGTGGCTTCTAATTAAGCGCTTAGGTCCATCATGCATGATGCTCATGGTACTTTACATGTACATGTACAGTACATCATTCTCTAAACCAATGATTTACTATTGATGCCCAAAAAAAGAAGAGCAGATATTTTTATCAACATTTGCTTCCCAGACTTTTTGGCTGCCCACAGTAAAAGGATCATTAAACCATGATTTAGGTCTAACCATCTTCATGAATTCATGCCTCAGGGATTGTACATAGGTGGGAAAATGGTCAATCGCTAGAATGTGATGTCTTGATTGAACTGCTTTTCCTGCTCCTCTTGGCTGCTAGGTGTTGAAAAAAATGTTCCCCTCTAGTGCCTTATATCACTTTAATAATGTATCCTGTGACTCATGATAGCATAATGAGGACACTTTCCAACTGTAGAAGGGACATCAAGCATTCAAGTTTCCTTCAATCATTCGGTGGGAACAGTATAGAAGTAGCAGTAGAAGAAGTAGAAGTAGAAGTAGAAGTAGAATTAGAATTAGAATTAGAAGTAGAAGTAGAAGTAGAAGTAGAAGTAGACGTAGACGTAGACGTAGACGTAGAAGTAGAAGTAGAAGTAGAAGTAGAAGTAGAAGTAGAAGTAGAAGTAGAAGTAGAAGTAGAAGTAGAAGTAGAAGTAGAAGTAGAAGTAGAAGTAGAAGTAGAAGTAGAAGTAGAAGTAGCAGATGTAGCAGTAGCAGATGTAGCAGTAGCAGTAGTAGTAATAGTATAGCAGTAGTAATAGTAATTAATATTAGTAAGACCCCGTTCTCACTCACTTTTGAAAGTGGTCTTAGTTAGACCGCTCCAGAGGAACGGGTCTTGAGGAACGGTTTGCTAGCGTTCACACTCCGAGCAGTTTTTCTCGCTCAAACCGCTCCACGATTCAAAGTGGCCTTGTTGCTATGGCAGCTCAGGTCAGCAGGTCAAATTTTTCGCGCGGAATACAAACTGATGTACCGTAGCGTGCCTGCCGGCTGCCTGATCGATTGCTTTTGCTTTTTTTTTCCACGCGGAACGTCACTGGCTCACTTCCGGTTGAAGTACGCTTTTGTTCACATTGCACGTTTAGAGCGGTCCATACCGCTCATAATAAGACCACCTCCCCGAGGTGGTCTTCTGGAGCGGTCCAGAAGACCACTTCCTGGACCACTTTGACCGTTCACACTCACCTAAGAACCGTTCCTGAGGAACGGGTCTTAGATAGACCGCTCCAAAAGTCCACTTTCAAAGTGAGTGAGAACGGGGTCTTAGAGAAGAAGTAGTAGTAGTACTACTAGTAGTAGCAGTAGCAGTAGCAGTAGCACTAGTAGTAGCAGTAGCAGTAGCAGTAGCAGTAGCAGTAGCAATAGTAGTAGTAGTAGTAGTAGTTATCGGATATTATTATTTAGATGTAGGGTTTTAGAGGCAACATTATTTTTGCAGGTCCATCGCCATCGTCTAAGAAAGCAAGGATATTGAATCTGAATTTTTACGTGTAAGTGTATGGAGATTACGTCATCAAAAAAATATTGGACGGTTTTACAAAAAATATTGGACGATATGAATATTTTGCCCCACCCATAAAATTATCATTGGTCAATAAATGATTGTGCGCATGCAGCTAGCGTGACGTCACAATGAAATTGCGCTGCGTTTGTGACCGTACATGGTTAGGTTGCCCCTGTAAGCCACACCTACATGTATATGACCTGGATGTGCAGACGATACGCGCTAGCGCTAGCTGCTTATAATTTGTGTGTACAAATAAATCGCCTTCGTAGTAAACAAAAATGGCGACAATAAACAAAGCACCGGCAAAAACTTCACGTTTTGCTGATTTATCAGCAGCGGATTACGAGGAATTACTTAACAAGAAGGACAGTAGGAATACCCCAAAATCAACAAAGATAGCAGTGAACTTATTTCGTGAGTACCTGTTGGAAAAACATCTAGACGTCAAATTTAGAGCCCAGGCTAGATTTAATCTCATTTTACATTTTCTTGTGGAATAGGTCTAGATCTAATCTAGATATAGATCTAAACTCTAGTCTATCTAAATAATAATTATGATATTGGACGACCATTTTTCGTGGAATACGGGAAAATATTGGTACTCACTGAGGAAAAATATTTTCCCGTATCCCACTCAAGGCCATCCAATATTATCTTAATAGCAGCAAGTAGTATCTTTGTTAACTGGGGGAAGGCCCTTCATCAGTATACTGTAATTGCAATACTGAATATTCCCTATTATCCGACACATGCATATGTACATATACGAAATGATAACACCGAGTATCCTGGTAAACATTCAATTTGTTAACTGTTCTAATGAGCTGATATGGTTTAAGTGGGTTGGACTTTGCCTAATGTAGGAAATAATGACTTGTGGGGCATCCGAATCCCCAAAATTATCTTCATTAGGAGACTTAATTTTATGCAGCGTCACCTTGGCTTTTCAATATTTTCCTGCCATTTTGAAGAAACAAATTAATATGAGAACATAATAACTACATACATGCATATATTGTCCATGCTTTAACCCTTTCAGGACAGGAATTATTCAAGGGCTAAATTGATCACATTTCAATCTTCAAATTGGCAACAATAATATTTTTCTTTTAGTGCTAGATGGTTCTAATAGGTGTAATGTCTTTTAGAATAAACATGGTTAGTGATTTTATCGATACGTTGAAAAAATTGCTGATTTTAATGAAAAACAATGATTTTGAATCTCTCAATGTGTTGCCAATTTAAGGATTTTGAAGCTTATTCTCCTTTTTAAAATTTCTGACATCAAACGCAATATGGTCATGTGACAAAAATGGACATAGCATGTGCAGAAATTTTTGCTCTTTCTACTCATACATCTGGTATATTTTTTAGAGCTCTGAATCAAAACTTATTAAGCCAAACCACAAAATGTGGTCACTTGTCTTGAAAGGGTTAAATTTTCCTATACAAGGCTTTCTTTGTTCATAGTGGCAATGAACAAAGAAAGGGAAGAAAAGGCCAAGAATGGAAGATTTGTAATGACCCAATAAAAAATATTTCCCCCTAGGGATACTAAATCACCACAGCCAAATTGCAAGTTCATGTTTAATTCATATGACGTAATGTGAGAGAGGTTGAGAAAACGGCAGACATCATGGAGCTAGGGTTAAGGATACATTTCTTCTTACATCTGAGAACATATGAAAGGGCAAGGGTCAAAGTCGGTTGGGTAGATAAACATGACAAATATTTGAAAGATAATCTTAAGTTCTGGTAACGATCATAAATCAATATATATATATATATATATATATATATATATATATATATATATAGGTGTAGAAGACAAGTAAATAAAAGATTCCGTGAGACTGAAAAGTTTTCAAATTTTCGGCCATAGGCCTTCATCAGGCCTTCATGAAGGCCTATGGCCAAAAATTTGAAAACTTTTCAGTCTCACGGAATCTTTTATTTACTTGTCTTCTACACCTCATCTAACTACGATTCTGAAGCAGAACTCTTATTTTTTGTTATACTATATATATATATATGTATATATATATATATATATATAAACAAAATAAAACAAAACTATATTCAATGTAGAAATAAGTAGCATCTGTTAAATGATTATGAAAGAAAGAGTAATTACTGAGTGAGAAGCAAAACCTTGAAAGTCAGAGGCCATAATACATGGTCTACCTTCAAACCTTGTCCCACATATCATCGTGTGGCTAGCAGAAGGACGTTATAGCACGCAGGCATGCCATAGAGAAAATTACTGGTAACGTGCTTCTAAGATTTTGTTTCCTCTTTACATGTTATACCATTGTTCAAACTTGACAGGGATTGCTCTCTTTACCAACGAATAAAAAAGTGAAAATGAATGGTAACTACCTGATTTTAGTAATTTTGTATCAAATAAGTACAATTTTTTGATGTTATGGATATGTAAATCTGCTTAATGCAATAGTGTGCGTCTGCGTTTAGCATAATGACGCAACACGCTTATGCCCTCCTGCCAGCCACGAGGATATATGCATGTTGTCAAATTTCAGGGTATGCCTTTTACAACTTTTAGGTGGGTTTTCCAGGGTAAGAGAACGATTCAAGAAGGATGCAAATGTCAAAAAAATGGCAAATTCCAACATTCAGAAAAGTTTTTCTCTGAATGTGTCATGAAAATGGAAATGTAAATCATTCTTGTGCAGTTTGTGGTAGTTCTCACAACGTTTGTGCAAATGTCATGTGTAGTGTTGCAGAATTATGGCCAGTCCACATACACAAAGAACACAAGACTAAAATGCAAACCCGAGTTGACAGCTGTCTTGAGTTGATCGGTCTCTTCGTGAATAGTGCACTTTATGTAGGCCAGACGTCACATGGTGCCGATTTGCCGCCAAGAAGTTTGAAATTTCCGCCGAACTAAAAACGACTCCCCCGAACAGTTGATGATGCTTCCGAACCCCCGTGCATATTTGGCAAACTTTTTGAGCCTAAAATACGAATGTTAGACTTTGCCATTTTTTCCACATTTGCATCCTTCGAGAATCGTTTGCGTGCCCCATTAAAACCCATCTTTTGTGAGGTGTTACCTTCTAAAGCTCAGCAAAGACAGTACATTTTACAGATCCGACTATATCATTGTGGGCAAAGTAACAAATGCAATGAGTTAGGAATTACTCTAAAATTTTCAACATTCAGGTTCTAATTGATACATTTTTACAAGCTACTAAAGCATTGATATCTTCAATCATAGATAGTGGCCATTTGGTTGCATACCGGTACTCGGAAGAAGTGGTACAGGTATGCATTATGCTGTCTTCAATAAGACTTGCACTATAATATCCTGTGACCTGTAAGCTTAATTATTCAAACTATATTGAGGAACAATTGCAAAAATTGTATTGCATTTTTTAAACACCAACCCCAAAATGCAAAATCTGAGAATATTTTGCAAAGAAATATCAAACATCATGAACTTTGGTATGCATTACCTAAATGGTGAAAAGTAATGTCTGTAATGCTGTAAGTATTTTTTATCTAAGAAGATGAAAATTTACCTCATTTCCTTATCAAAAAATTGCCTTCACAGCCATGTGGCACTAAAAGTACATCAACACTTTTTTATATTATCAAATGGAAACATCCAAATTCTCCTAAATGATCACGATAATTTTACTGACATTTCATTGACGTGTTTTGCACTCAAAAGACTGAATTATTCAGGCTCATTGCTCAACAAGTACTGAATATTTTAACTTCACTTTTGAAAGCCAATTTTCCTCCCCTCTTATTGATTAAAAAAGAGTATAAACTAGGTTCACTGTAGATTGTCCATTACTTCTTCAAACTTTCAGAGAGCACAACATTCCTCATACCCCCAGAGGACCAATCTGATATTATTTTGATCCTTCTATCTTACCTTCCATTATCCTCTCTCCCATTATTACAAGTTTTTGTAAAACCTTAGCAATCCTAGAACATCTTCTTCATCTACTGGCATTATATTTTCTTTAATTACTCCATTTTTCATCAATGAAAGCTCTGATAACTCGCTGACCACTGGTATTCTTTTCCCTTTTCCAAGTGGAGTACATGATGCCATCATCTTCATCCTTCTGTTCTATCTTATCCATTCTCCTTTCTCCATCTTTACAGCTTTTGGAATATCTTAACCATTTTTCTAGAAAATCTTGTTCATCCATTGGCATCATAAAGGTTTCTCCCTTCTTCATCATTTATAGCTGTTATAATGATGAAGTGATCCATTCTCATCTTTTCCCTTTCCCCCAAATAAATATGCATCCTTTGCCCTATTTTGCTTCACATTCTCTTTCTCCCACCCTCTATCAAAGACAGATTCTGTAACATATCAACAAATTTTCTAGAACATTTTGTTTAAAAATCCATTGGCATCATTCGTTTCCTCCATTCTTCATCAATTACAGCTGTCGTACCTCTTTAACCTGTTCATCTTTTTCCCTTTCCCAAGGGATGGCATCATCTGCATCTTTCTGTTACCTCACATCCTTCTTTCTTCAACGTCTATCAAATACAGCTCTTGTAACATTTGAACAAAATTTCAAGAATATTTTGTTTATCCATTTGCATCATATTTCCTTTACTCCGTTCTTCAACTATCACAGCTCTCATAACTCGCTGACCCATTCATATCTTTTCCCTTCCAACAGAGGACCACGGCAATCATCTCCTGATAATTTCCCTCCATCTCAGCATCATTAGCATGTAGACGAGTCCATCCCTACAAAATTAATTGCTGGGAGTGATTTAGACTGATAAGCCGCCTATCGAAAGTAGCTGAGCGACCTCCACTTTATCGCGCCTCAGGTAGTGCGGTAATTGACCATCCCTGCTTGGCTAACTTTGTTCAGCTTCTGCAAAGTATTTATCTCACGAGGTCCGCCTTTGAGAGGAACATTGAAATACAGCTGATAATTAGACTGTTTATCTCCCCCCTCACTGCTTCCCAGATGAAATAACATATCATGAGATTCTTGACAGGAAAATGCAATAAAACTGTTCATAATTTTAACAACTATATCTGCTCCATGAAGGAGAAAGAGTAAATCTAGCAACAAATAGCATTCAAAATTCTTTGTTACTCTTTTGAGAAGTATGCTGGATCTACAGTATGTAATGTCCGTTTCGAGTCAGAAGGGCATTAAGTCCCATCATTAATGCCCTTCTGGCTCCAAACAGATGGTGTGTTTAATGTGGGGGCAAAAATTTTGTGGTGCAGGGAACTTTGGCTCACTTCAGGTGAAATGAACCACAAGACTGAAATTTCACATTTCAGAGGATAGTCTACTGTACATGTAGCTCATTGCTTTTAAAACCCGTTGGATATTTTCTTTTTGTTATGGGATTCATTCTCACTAGATTCCAGCCCAGGTTTTAATGCGCTAAGTATTCAATGAGTTAATGTTGCATGCCAAAACATAAGCAGTCATAAATTTCATATAAATATATATAGCTAATCTAGGCATTTTATGATTCTAGGCCCAAACCAATGCCTTTATTTTTATACACTTCTTAAACAAACCCTTTTTCTTGCTACCAAAACTGGCTACATGTAAGTAGCCTAAATAGACAAACTAATGAATTTCAAAAATCCGATATCTAAGTGACTGATTACCCTAAGGGGTATGTTCATCGTGTATGTTCATGCTCCAATACCTTGAAAGAAGTTGAGTAATGGTAAAAATCATTTATGTTACATCCCAATCGAGCAAGAGTCAGTATGAAACAGGTTCTCACGTCTTTGGTGGCAAAATCCTCCTTCAAAATTTGAAACTGAAGCAGCAAAATATCTATAAGTATACAGATCTTTCTGTTTGTAAGCTCTTACCCCACTGACTACTGAATTCTCCTATTCCCATAGACTTAATACAGGAGCCACCCAGTTGCAGTAGGCAAAGGGTTAAGAAATCAACTGAAAGAATTTTGACAACGCCTTGTATGCAGAACATGTACATCTCCAAATAAATGGACCTGCATGTACTTCAAATTTACTTAATCCTGACAGTCATCCTTACGATCTTTTGATCAAACCAAGTAAAATGATCCTAGTAGTTCGCCAGTACTGAAAAAATTAAAGAACAAAGAAAGCTCTCAATTAACCACCCTCAACTGTCTTAAATGCATTTTAATATGCTTCCCAATTTCATATCATTATAATGAATACAAATTACAGATACCAGCATGTTCATACTTTTTAGTCCAAATCAATATCAATCCTGAATTCTATATTAACAATCACTACTTTTTCTAGATTAAATGTTGAAATAATATTGTTCATAATTATATATAATATTTGTAAGAGTTAAGTAACTCTTTTTATATATTTATGCAATTTTTTTGTAAATTCATCGCAACTCGACTTTGCCGCAAGGATGTTTGTTTTTTAATCAATAAACCATTTATCTATATGTATAGATCTATCTATCTACTTTGGTTGATACTTTTCAAAAAATATCAAAAACGATAATTGTTAAAAACAAAGATGTAACAGGCAAAACAGAAATTCTTACAAAAAATATTATGAATCAGGATCTCCCCACAGAGATAAATAGCTCAATTTTCATTTTTGGGTCAAATATAAATTTACCATTCTGAATCTCAACTCTTCTCAAAAATACTGATTGTATTTACACACTTACAATATTTCATATCTCCTATTCAGTGCATTTTACAATACTACACATTTTCAAAATGTCAAATCACAAGTTTTTACAAACCAACAAATCCATTCCATGCATAAATCACCATCTATTTAAAGTTTATTGCCCTATAAACTAAGCTCCTGTTTGACATGTGTCTGTAGTGCATATAATCTAAGTCTTTACAAACCATCAAAGAGTGCCGTACATGTATATTCCATACTTCTTTATTCCACATTCATAAAAGTGAACCATTGAATCCCTGTTTGGCTGAAAAAAAACAAGTTTTTAAGAACCTTCAAATCACATTTACATTCTTGTTATAAATTCAATTCTATAATACACAAACAAAGAAATCATATTCAGTACTTAAATGTTCAGTTCACACAGAGTATAAACAGGTAGATATTAATGTATTGGAAGGAGCAATTTTAATATCAGGAAAATATGTGTTTAATCTGCCACACATAGATTCAACAATTCTCTAAAACACTGATATTTAGCCACTCAGATGATCAAACCTGACTAGTAAAGAATTTTATTTAAAGTCAGAAAATCACATCATTTACATGTATTTCATGTACCAAAATATACTCTTTTCAATACACTGTGCTAATAATGTCTGATTATTTACCGTGATGTAACAACAAATTACTATGACCACATTATAATTATCAAATTAATCTTTTACTTTGTGATCGATTCTATACTTTGTCAAAAAATCCACTATTCTACTCAAATGCCGCAAGTGATTTTCTTTAATAAACCATTTTCCATTAACAAATAAATAATACAAAGCTATCAAAGGTTATGATGAAGCTCTATGCTCAAAAACTTTCAGTTATCGTTCATATTCAATGTTAATATATTCAATGGAAAGCATGATCCTCTATTTGTTACATACTTGATGTATAGTCCATGTAGAGTTGTGAAAAAAAAAATCATTTCATATTTAAGCATCTTTCAAAAGAGAGATTTCTTTCATCTCAGAGCCTGGCAGTCTAGTCAAGTCCTTGATGTGGAGTGTTTATGAAGAGGTTTTGGAACTGTGCAAATCTTCTGAAGTTATACTTTCAAGTATTGCAATGTGTGCCAGGCAGAAAGGCTTTAGCAGGGGAATTCTGAATACACTATGCTATTAGGGATTCCCCTGCCAATGCTCTTCTAATGGGCAAGCAACAATAGTTTCCTGCTAAGGACATTGGATTAAAACTCAAGTCTGATATCACATGAATCATACAGATGGTTCCAGGAATGAGAGAGAGAAAGAGAGAGAAAGAGAGAGAGAGAGAAAGAGAGAGAGAGAAAGAGAGAGAGAGAGAGAGAGAGAGATTCCATGAATGGGGACACAAAATGAGTAGAGAAAAAATTCCAAGGGGGATGAGGGGGAAGAAATGTGAGAAGAAAATAAAATACATCATGACAAATTTATATGACCCTGAAATACAAACCTATTTATCTATCTTGTGTCACTTTTTAATTAAAGATATTTTTAAGCTAAAAAAATTAAGTTTTCAATGGGAGGAGGATAAAATTCAAACTTGAGTTATATCACTCACCAAAAGAATGTTACTGAATTTTGCTGATTCCAAACGAACATCGTAAAATTTTGTAATATTTATCTTGCACAGCTTTTATAGCTAAATATCAAATCACACTTACATAGTACATGTAATTGATCTTTTCCTCGATTTTGGAAGTATTTTTGGTTAAGATGTGTTGTGCAGAATTATAAATTAAAATGTTGAACGAATGCATTCAAAAACTGTACTGCATGTAAAAGCATCATTTTTAAATGTTACGAGGGGGAATTCCTTCACAAATGCATGTAGAAAACACAGCCTGAAGATAAGAATGGTTTCTTCACTTGATCCTGTTTTGAAATGAACATCTTTGTTAGATATGAACAGGTTAGTCTTTCACCTCTAAAACCAACATATACACCCCTTCTCCTCCCTCTGCAAAATGTTTCAAGTTGAGGTCTATAATCGACATACATGTAGCACTTCTCTAGTTCTTTCCATAGTTCAAATGTCATTGTAGACCTCTACTGATAAACAATTTCTGTAAAACCTAGGGCATCAATACAACATCATATTAAATTTCATGTTAGAACTGAAACTTGGGTTTCATTCTTTGTGGACATCTGCATGCAAATTAGGATGTACAAAATTAAATATTTTGTGTTGCTAAAATAAAGGAAAGATTTCAAGAAACTATCATACAAATGATGGACAAAATCAAAATGTTGTATTCATCCATGCTTAAACACTTGAACTCACGGCAAGGTAAGATATGCTATAATTCTCTCCAATCTTCAGTTTCAGGGAGAATATTTCAATGAGAGTTTTCTTTCTTGCTATTTTTTCTGTCCATACAATTTCAGACTTATGCTGCCCAATCACCTTTTTATGGATTGAAAATGACTACGGTAATAGCAATCATTGTCTAGAGTAATGACATATTATGGATGCTCTGTCATCATTATCATTGTGTTCATCATTGCATACTATTGCTCTATTTATGATGGATCACTAGGCATTCTATTGTATATACTATTTCAAGAAACTTCAAGAAATATGCTCTCTGGCAGTCTTCATCATTTGCATGCATTCATTTCAAACTTCTTAGAATTTAATTTCCATTCACCAATGACCATTCTGCTGGAGCGCCAGAAGCATCACAACGTGACGGACATGAGCGCTATACAAGAAGCCACCATTGTTATTATTATTATCATTATCATTATTCTCATCAATGCTCTTACCTTTAACCGCGCGAGGCAAATGATTCATGTAATAATTAACTTACATGTACTTGTGCCAGGTTATCATTCCCAATTGACTGTAAAGTCCTTACACTTTATGGAGCACAGAAGCAAATAAATCACATGTGGTTTTATTACAAGGATGCCTACTGGAAGAAGTCTGAGGCCCCTTTCATATTCACTACCAAAGAGGGATGAACCTGGGAATAGGACCCAAAGCTACATGTAATATTAATGGTATCTGCAGCACTTCACTTTAGTAGGTTTGGACAGTTGTACAACACATGCTCCAGAGACAACTGCTCCAGTCAATATCTACACTAAAAAAATTCCTAACTTCAACCCTAGAGTGCCTGGACCAAACACTCATCCTAACCCTAACCCTAACCTAAAAGGGTAAAAACCAAAATAAATAACTAACCCTATTAATCCCTATATTTTTTATGAAATAAAGCCAAGAGCAATTGCCTTAAGAGCAATTGCCTTAAGAGCAAATGTGGCAGCACCATTACCTACATGTACTTCTTGACTTGCTTCAAGAGGTGGGTTGAGTGCAGGTTTACATTTCGTTTTTCCGAAGGTTTGTTTTTTTCGCAGATTCGTATTTACGAAAGTTCATCTCTGCGACATTTCGCAATTCCAAAAATAAAACAGGGTTCATAATTCCGAAAATGAATAAGGGTTAATGTTTCGGAAGGTGAGTAATTCAGAAAAGTTATGTAGGACTCTATTGCATTTTTGAAATTACGAACCTTAGGAATTATGAACCTTTTTTCATTTTCGGAATTATAAAACTTATTTCATTGTCGGAATTACAAACCTTCGGTTTAATTAATGCCTCAAATGTTTGGAATTATGAACCCTAACATTTTCAGAATTATGAACCCCCTGCTATGGGAAAATTGTGTTTCGGAATTACGAACCTTCGGAAAAAAGAGTACCCCCCACCCAGTGTAGAGCAAGTCCGCACAAAATCTTGATTCTCCATCATGTGAATGGTATTGACGAGAACTGAGATTAGTGAGATATCTTCTTATTGATGAGCTGTTTTCTGACAGGTTGAAAGGAAAATGGAAAAAATGTGTGGAAATATTAGGATGATCTTGTGTTCAACCAATGAAACAAATGAGCACAGCAGATGTGACACAATCTAGCTGCTGTAAGAATGTTAAGTAGCACGATCTTGGAAGCAGATCAAGTAGGTACATGTAGCTATCCATCTGGACGGAGTTCAGACTCAACCCTCTTCGGCAGCAAATGTGAAAATGAACATTGCCCTTCATGCTGCAACATCAACATCATGAATATTTGCATAGAAGCAAATCTGAAGTGGCCTATCACTGCACATGAATACATTTGTACATTGTATCTTCGTAAGACAGTATGGGCATAATAGATAATTCATTTTAATCAACTCTGTTCAGTTGCTGTAAATATTTACACAGATTAGGTTTGAATGTTTTGGACTTTGACTGATGTACGGATAACGAGAGACAGCAAGGTTCTGTTAATACTATTATCTGCTAGACTGCTACACATTTCAGTCATTCTATTTCATCAGACACTGACAGTGGTGATCTGATTTAATTACAGGTAATTTATAACAGCCATAGCATAAAATTACATAGCAGGGTATGTACATCTTTCAAAAATTAAATGTCCATATGACAATGGATAAAATTTAAAAATTTATGGGTCTTCTAAGGTACCTTGATTCCTGCACTTTTACGCACGACATTTCGCTAAGCTACCTCAGAATCCCTAAGGGTGTTAATACTCTAGTCACAATGACTCCAAAACTAAAGATAATCTACAAAATCTTGGCCATTCAAAATGATATAATTTTTTCCCATCAAATATTGTAGGCCTTGATAGTGTGACTGGGATAAAATACATTAACATATAAAGCCCTTCTGGCCTCCAGCAGATGACATCATCATAACCAGAAATGAACTGGTAATGTAAAACAAAGAAACTTAATGGGCTGGAGAGACACATGACAGGAAGGGATGGTCACAGTACAATTTCTTTTTTTTTCAATCAGCATTCATGCATCATATCCATTCCTTCCATGCCGTAGGCAGCAAATTCTACCCCCAAATTTGAATGCTGTTCAATGTATTAGAAATAAAAATGACTACACTGTAGATATCTCTTATTGAAGGAGGCACAGGTAAATGTTTTGTAAAGATGATACTCATCAGCCTAATTTACTGATGAAAGAAAGAATTAAAACTCAAGATTTGACTCTTTAAAGTTCATTTATGATTATTGATCGGTAACTTGGCAGCTATGGCAATGACAATGATATCTTATTTCTTAAACGGCCCCTCATGGGGCATGGGGACATGGAAACAATACAATCATTTTCAAACAAGGTGTAAAGGGCACTTTTGGGCATAAACAAGTGTAAACAAAAAAAAAAAATGAAATAAAAGATAATGAAATACAGTACCATTAATAATCAACTACATAACATTCATTAAAACAAGAGTGGTTAAGAGAGAAATCCAAGTCCTAAAAATGTGGGTATATTTGGCTTTGATTGATTTAAAAAAAAAATCAAATAGGGTTTACATCCCATCTTCATCATTATACTCCCTCATAAGAACAAAATTACTAAACATGACACCATATGATGCAATCCAATATATCCAGACAATGTAGGTTAAGCAGGCCTGAAATAGAAAATATGAATGCAAATACTTTGATCTGCATGCAGTACAGATCGGAATGTACATGTACAGTACATGAATGCATATCAAACAAGATGAACTTTATGCATTTCACAACTAGCTCAACTAAATGGATCCAGAATACTTAAAGCAGCATTTTCATTACTTCATGGCATGCAAAATATAGAATTATTTAATCTTTTAAAAGGCAGTATTAATCATTTCAAGTGGTAATAGCAAATTTCAGTGACTCTGTCTTTTATAGTAAAAATGTGGAATTACAGTCAAAACATAACATTTTCTGCCCAAATCAGCTGGATTGGGAGTGGACTGTATTTTTAAACAGTGTTTTAAACACTAAACCCTTGTCCGATTCTTCACATAGCAACTCATTCTATAAATACGACCTTTTACAATATGCAAGTTTTTTTTAGAGCACAATATCATACTTTTGATTTCTGATTCATTTAGACTACGACAAAAATGTCAATCTCTGCTTTCATTTTCTGCAAGAAGTTTCCCCGTGGAAGCTGTGGGATATGGTTCGAAACTGCCTCTGATGGGTTCAGCGATTTTTAGGTCAATTAATTGCTTAGTTTCTAAGAAAGGTTTACAATACCTTTAAATCTCTCAGTCTTCTGGTTCGCTTTTCATCTGAACAAGGTGATGGCATGAATTAAGCTCTGAAATGATTTCATAATGTAGAACAAATTATTTTTTCTATGTTCATACCAAAGGTGTACACTAGCTTTTAAGCCTCTCCATCATTTGTTTTCTTATAATCTTTTCTGCAGTCTGATAATGTGAACAAAGTGTATACTTTGATATTGGTACATGTATTACATTACATAGAATGCTTATCAGATCGGATCACTGTCTTCAGATTTCTGCTAATAGGTTGTCATCAGTTTTCATCTCTCTCTCTCTCTCTCTCTCTCTCTCTCTCTAACACACCCTCCCTCTTTCTCTCTCCCCTGCTCATTCGCTGTCTGTCTTTGCGTCTCCCTCTCCCCCTCTCTCTCTTTAGATCTCTCTCTTATTCTATTTTCTTACAATCTAAACAAAGTGTGTATTATGTTTAGGAATCACTTTTCAGAGACAGATATGAATGCCTCTAGCACCAAATGTACAGAGGAGGGTGTTGAACCAATCAAAAGGCATTAACGGAAAGGTTATGTTGACATGAGTAATGGTAGAATGACTGCATTTTAAAGAGTAAACTCTTGATGTTATACTTATACACAGTGGTCATGCATTAAATATAGAAATTGTGAATCATCAAAAATAGAAAGTTTGTACCAGATCTTGCCAAGTATCACAAACAAGGGAGCCTTGAAAGCACAGGATAAAAGTTTTCATCTAGATTAAGTAGATATAATCCTTTAAAACAATTGACTTATTTCAGATGAAGTAGTACATAGGCAACTTGACAACTTTGAAGATGGGTCCTTTTCATTGCTGCTATACCGTGTGCAGAGATTAATGCATTGCAACCAATTGGCGGAAGTAATATTTTAACATTGGCTCTTTTTTTTTTTCTTTTGGGGGTGGGGTCATTTATAGAAGGTTTTAAATGATAAAAAGAAAAGCACCTCAGTCATCCTCATTTTTTTCTTTACATGTACATTTGCCAGTACTCAATACTAGCAAATATGACAGATAGACAGAGAGTGCTTGTGTACACAAAACACTGCTTCTGTACACAAAACTTGTGTACAGATTTGTCATTTGCATTAACACGCCTATTTATCTTACCTCTAAGAAAAATTGAAAATCTAAACCTCACGATCTAAAATTGATTAAATACTTTCCATAATGTGCTTGCTGCAAGCTTCATTTTTATAAGGGATAAGAAAAGACATTTAAAAATGTTCAAAATTTAGTGAGGGAAACATTCAATTTCAATACAAAAAAAAATCTGTATCGCCATGAATTCATAGACATATCCTTTTTAAAAAGTACAGGAAAAATTTCACAGGAATTTTATACCACTCTGTCACCATACATATTCTTCCATCCCACTATCCTTTGATTTTTAATCAAAAAAAATAGTACCTTTAAATATCATTATTAACCTGGGGTATGTATCCTTTACACTTCAAAGCATGTTGATTCAATACTGTCAGACATGATTCATTGCCAAATTGGTAATTACCATGATGTCACTCTAAAAACAATCCATGCTGAAAAATAACAGGATGGTAATTAACTTTTAAAGGTAGAAAGATATCAGCTTTACAGTGAAAGCATATTGTTATTCTTCCACTTGATTGAATACTGATTGAATTACAAAGGCTTCCTTTTTTCACTGGTCTGAAGTGAATGATAATGAAAATATGCTGTCCAGGGTAACATGTACATGTACATTTACGTGAGTGTCTACTCCTCTACAACCCCCCCCCCCCCCCCCATCTCTCTCTCTCTCTCTCTATCTCCCATCACTCTCTTCTCTCTTCTTGTCTCATTTCTCTCTCCCTCCTCTCTCCCTCTCTTGCTCTCACTCTTTTGCTCTCCCTCCTCCTCTCTCTCTCTCTCTCCCTCCCTCCACTCTCTTGCTCTCTACCCCCTCCCCTGTCTAACTCTCTCTCTCTCTCTGTCTGCTGTCCTTTCTAATTTTCTGTTTATAACACAATGTACTTCAATACCTCCCTCCAATTATGTCCCATTTACATAAAATCATTTCAATACACCCTCTGAATTTCTCTTCCTTTGAGATCTGGGAAGTCTTGCAATTACCAAAGGGAAAAAAAAAAAATCATATCAGATGCTGAATATCATTTTGTAGCAACAGAAACGATGTAGATCTTTTCTACCAAAATGACCAAAACTGCCACAATACTAGAGAGTCTTGTTTCACTGCTGGTATGATATTACAAATGTCAAGAGTGTTTTGCAAGTGCTCCAAATGCCACAGCCATATACTTGGTCATGAATGTTACCTAAGGAAGATGCCAATCAACAATAGCTACGTTCACACAGGGCTTGTGGTTTCAAAACCACAAGTTAACAAACAACGACGCTTGTTGTTCTGAGGTTACAAGTCGAGTAATCGTAGTTTAACATGAACAGAGAGGTCATCGTTAATGAGTTTGCTAAACTTAAAGTTTATTCTGTCCACAACGTCCATAACTACGAGGGAGGACCCCCCCCCCCCCCCCCCCCCCCCCCCCCCCCCCCCCGCTGCTCATGGTTTTGGCGTTCACTACAAGCTCGCTTGTGGTTCTAAAAGTTTCAGAACTACGAGTCCGTTCATATGGTCTGAAACTACAAGATAATTTAAAGTTTTGAAACTACAAGCTAAACTTAAAGTTTAGCTCCCTCCGTGTGAACCTGACTAAAATCTCCCCTCCTCCTCCTCCCTTCTATGGCTTCTTATTTACGAGCATCACATCCATAAGAATGAAAACTGTGATTATTCAACGACCAGGGAAGCGTTTCATCAAGTGTTTTGTCAGTGATTTTTTACCGACAACTGTTATAAGCTACTGAAATCCTTGCATCTGATTGGCTGAGAGCAAATTTGTCGGTAAAAATCACTGACAAAACGCTTGATGAAACGCTCCCCAGGCATTCAGTTGTAAAATTCAAGGTTGACCGTTTTGAGGTACAATCCATCACATCGAAGGTAATAAGATTTTTACCCAATCATATTTACAATAATCAACTTTAGAAAACTGTCAATGCAGTAAACCACTGGCCTACATAAATTTGTTAAATATATTTGAGGCATCATATTTTGCCAAGGTTTTGAAAGCAGGGCAGGAATACTGCTGGAATATTTTGTCATTTAATGCATATAGTTATATTCTCCTCAATATCACTACAGAAACCAGTAAAAACAATTCAGGCTATTTTTTTTTTTTTTAAAGCAGATTTTAAACAATATTTTTAAATGAGAAAACGGCTTGTGTTGGTACAAGGTGCAATTCGTACATTATTCTGTTGTTACTTTACTTGCTATTTGTTTTCTGCCATATAGTCTACCAAATTATATATCATTTGGGAAGCTGTCCTCACAAACCTTTTTTGTTTTTATCAGCAATGCCCAATTTAGTTTCATCACCATTTAATTATTTTGTGATTTGAAATGTAAGATGTTATATGCAGGCCTGTGAATGGGGTTTCACAAAAAGAGCAGAAAAAAGCTGAAAGTTTCCGCTGCCATGATTCTACCATATCATACAATATGACCATAAGCCAGCAAATTCTATTGCCACAACACACACATATCACATCATTGTACACACAGACACTGTCACTCACCACAAGAAAGTCCCATAGTCACCTCCAAAAATCCGTCTAAAAAGCCTAATTCCACCGTCAAAAATGCAGAATCAGTGCCATATTTCCAAAGCACGCGGGGCTTAAGTCCAATGCTAAGAAACAGGTTCGCCGAAAAAGCGTTAAAAATCAAGAAATCAGCGGTTTTGTGGCGAGTTTTTTTGCTTATCGCAAGCTACGAGTATGATGGTGTCGGCAAAAAACAAATGAAAATCCAAAACCCCTGTACCTGCCGATGCATTGACTTCATGTACAAAGTTGAATGCAAGTCCCGACTTGCCTTCATTCGACTGAATGCGCCGCGCGCAACGCCAGAGATGAACAACCGATAAAATAGCGGAAATAGCACACAGGAAAAAAGCGAAAATTGAAATCGGGCAGAATAATAAAAAAAGCGGATTTCTGCTAAAAAGCAGAAATTTCACAGGCCTGTATATGGAATGGCATGTTTTTATTCAATGTCTTGTAAAATGTTTTTAAAGATGAAATTGAATTTAAGAAAATGAACCAAACTGAACTGAACTGATAATAATGATAAAAGTTTAAGTATCACACATAATGCTTGTATCTTACTAGACCAAAGTTGCACTTTTGGGATTGTGTAAATTCAAATTACAATTTGTACACAGTGGTATGTAATGAAAACATAAACAAGAAATTTGAAGTTAAGGAGAATAATGCACTACTTTTAGGAAAATAAAGTGGCAGTTTGCCCTAAAGTAAGAGTGCCAAGTCATATCCTGAATGTCCATAGTACAGTATTTTGTAAGCAGATACAATTCACTGTACTGTACATTCTAGTTTTAAGGTTAAAAACGAAACAGAATATTTATCATATTTTATATTAAAAATTCTAGACTTTTTTTTTTTAAAGTGAAATACATGGTAAATGAAATTAAATGATTTCATCAACAAAAGTAATTATGGAGCCTTATTCATACATAAATTTGAAAGTTTGCCAAAATTTTGCAATGGTCTGATACTCTACACCCAAATCTTTCGAAAAAGGAGGATTTTTCTTGAAATGCTCTTTTACTTCATTTCTTTGACCTCGTTCTCACTCACTTTTGAAAGTGGTCTTAGTTAGACCGCTCCAGAGGAACGGGTCTTGAGGAACGGTTTGTTAGCGTTCACATTCCGAGCAGTTTTTCTGGCTCAAACCGCTCCACGAATCAAAGTGGTCTTGTTGCTATGGCAGCTGAGGTCAGGGGGTCAAATTTTTCGCGCGGAATTAAAACCGTATACTGCTTGCCTGATGCATTTATCTTTACATCTTTCCAAGGCCTCTTTTTTCCACTTTTGTTTTTCTCTTCGTATGTTTGTTTGTCATTCCATCTTTCATTATGTTTTACTTTCTTTTCATCACTCTATCGTCTTTTCGTTCTTTACATTTCTTATATTTTTCTTTGTTTTTAATCATTCTGTCATATTCTCGTTCTGTCTTTCATAATGTATTTCTTTGTTTTCATCATGATTCTATATCGTCTTTTTCTCTCTTTATATTTCTTATGTTTTTCTATCATTTTCCTCTTTGTCTTTTCTTTCTTTTCATCATTTTATCTTCTTTCTGTCTTTTATTTATCTTTCATCATCCTTTCATTTCTCTTTCTATCTTTCCTTGTTTTCTTTTGTTTTCATCATTCTATCGTCTACTCTTTCTTTACATTTCTTGTGTTTTTCTTTGTTTTTTTATCATTCTGTCTATCATATTCTCTTTCTATCTTTCATAATATATTTCTTCGTTTTCATCATTCTATCGTCATTCCTTTCTTAACATTTGTTATATTTTGTTTGTTTTATTTATCATTCTATGAACTTTGTTTTCTTTTATTTTCATCATTCTATCGTTTTCTCTTTATTTACATTTCTTATGTTTTTTGTTTTTTTTTATTCTATCCTCTTCTCTTTCTTTACATTTCTCATGCTTTTTCTGTTTTTTTATCAATCTATCCTCTTCTCTTTCTTTACATTTCTTATGTTTTTTTATCATTCTATCCTCTTCTCTTTTTTTACATTTCTTATGTTTTTCTTTGTTTTTTATCATTCTATCCTCTTCTCTTTCTTTAATTTCTTATGTTTTCTTTGTTTTTTATTCTATCCTCTTCTCTTTCTTTACATTTTTAATGTTTTTCTGTTTTTTATCATTCTATCCTCTTCTCTTTCTTTACATTTCTTATGTTTTTCTTTGTTTTTATCAATCTATCCTCTTCTTTTTATTTACATTTCTTATCCTTTTCTTTGTTTTATATCATTCTATCCTCTTCTCTTTCTTTAATTTCTTATGTTTTTCTTTGTTTTTTATCATTCTATCCTCTTCTCTTGCTTTACATTTTTTATGTTTTTCTATGTTTTTTATCATTCCATCCTCTTCTCTTTCTTTACATTTCTTATGTTTTTCTTTGTTTTTTTATCATTCTATCCTCTTCCCCTTATTTACATTTTTCATGATTTCCTTCGTTTTTATAATCTTTTCATTTCCTCTTTCTGTCTTTTCTTTTGTTTCTTTTTTTCGCCATTCTATCATGCAGCAATGTATTATAAAAAGGAAAATCACACGTGATTTCCCGCGGAACACACAAGCTCACTTCCGGTCAAAGTACGCTTTCGTTCACATTGCACGTTTAGAGCGGTCCATACCGCTCTTAAAGGGCCAGTGTAATGAGAACTCACGGGGAAAAATGAAATCGTGCGGAATTTGCAAAATGCTCGTTTACTTGTACACATAGCACGCCCGTTGTGCGAGGCCGTCGGACTAATGCCATAAATGATCGGACGGCACGAAGTTGACCGAACTGGAGCTAGGCGAATACTTCGGGTTTAACGAGTCCCAGGCCCTTAGTCTTGTAACTGGTCGTAACCTCGTTCACCCAAACAAGTTTAGTGTAATGCTGAAATATTTCCAAATACAAAACACGGTTTACTTCTGGTTGATTAGTCTAGCCATCGCTTCTGCACTGCCCTGCCGCGACGCGTTGTCGCCACGTTGTCGCCACGATTACGTAACTACCCCCAGGCTCTACCAGAGAGCTGGCTCTGTAATTACTTTTCCACATGTTTGATTACTTTCCCATCGCGCGAAATTTAAAACACAAGCCAGTCTTCACCGAACTATCTCAGAGGTGATCCAATATGAATCACATGTTTTAGCACGTGTGATGGAAGTCCTTGTATCGAAAGTGACACGAAGCTCCGAGTATATTTTCCTCTCTCATCGGAAATCGCCCATGCAGGCCCACCAAAGTATCCCTTTAATAAGACCCGTTCCTCAAGACCACCTCCCCGAGGTGGTCTTCTGGAGCGGTCCAGAAGACCACTTCCTGGACCACTTTGACCGTTCACACTCACCTAAGAACCGTTCCTGAGGAACGGGTCTTAGATAGACCGCTCCAAAAGTCCACTTTCAAAGTGAGTGAGAACGGGGTCTTTGTCTCATTGGGCAAGCTTGGGCAAGCTTGGACAAAAGCACCAAGCCTATTTGGCTACATGACAGTGTATGAAGTTCCATTTGCTTGTATAGTGCTTCAACAGTATTTGCAATATTCAGCAACAGAAATAATTTCCTATGATATTGATGGTTCTAAAAATTCAATAGGTGTAACTATATTCTCAAGCTGAACATATTTCGTTTGTCAAATATACTAATCCCTCCTTAAGCTCCATACTCTAGGACAGACTGTATAGATTACTGCCACATATGTAGACTTTTGGAAAGAGGTTAATCAGATTGAATAAGGTAAATTGATTATGGGCTGTAAGCATTCACAGACAAAACAAGGTGGGTATGGAGGGGGACTGCAGACAATGATAATTCAGTTAACCTTTTCTAAACCCAGGCAGCCTAATCAGTCCACTCTGGTGCATAGAAGCAAACCAAATCAATGTAAGTTAACTACTCAAATGCGGCAATAATTGCTACATGTATACTTCATGTCTGATGGGCATACCTGTCTTTCAATAAACCATCCCCTCCCAGGCACAGGTGATGCCAAATCATCAATAATGATAATGATAATAAATCTTTCAGGAGAGATTTCAATACAGTTTGATTAAAAATGAAAATTCTATCAGAAGTACTCAACAGCACCCTTAATTCAAATATCATGTACAAAAATGTCTGATTTATCCTGTGTTGGATTATCTTCTTCTTTTTTTCAACCCAACAACAACAACAACTGATAACCCAAGAACAACAAAAACCAATTACCCAATTAGAAATTCATCCAATTACTTCTATTGATGAAATTTATCTTGCAAACTTTCAGTTGCTTTGTCAGGGCAAGCATCTTAACAAGCTTCCAAGTTGTCTACACTCTATTACAGCTAGAATTGACTTAAGAAATATGCATAAATTTTAATAAATTAAGAATTTGACTGAATGGATATCTTCCTGTCTACAGCCTTACCTCTGCATTGTGACTCCTAGATTCATAGCTCGAATAGCGCCTTCTCTCTTTCTTACGACCATCCATCTCTCTCTCTCTCTATCTTGTTCTATTCCAATGAATCACGATCTGAATAATTCCTCATTATAAAATCCAAAGAAATCAGCATCAAATAATGAAATCTTGATAGCACAGTTATACATGTAGGGCTGTAAAAACTCTGGCTTATGCTAGACGCTCATACAAACATCTCAAATAAATATGCAAAAGAGTGAAGCAACTGGAAATGAAATTATTCAAGTTTCACACAAGAAGCAAATACTCCTTTTCAAGAATTACAGAACTACGTTGAGGTCTACTTCCAATAGAATCACACTTTCATTTCCTCTTTGCACAGGTTCGAGGGTGCTTCTGGGGAGCACAAAGCTTTCACAATTTGATTTCCCATTAGGGTCGATATGTGTAATATCCATAACAATTGTAAATATAATCAGAACCCTTGACTAGTGCTCGAGTTGAGCTCTTTTAAGTTATACAGCAGATATGAAGATCTTGTGGAAACCTTTAAAAGCTTCAATGATTTCTACACAGCCCCGGCAGGTAGATTACAAACATGAAGCTTTATGGAATCTTGGCCAGGTTTTTACAATTCTTGGCCAGGTTTTTCAATTTGTGATGCATCCTGGGTTGAAAAGTCATGATTTCTTGTTTCTGTATATCAATGACAATAATTCAAGCTTCACAATGTCTTCAAAGCTTCAGCAAAAACAATCATGTGTGCATTTAGCACTCAAAAGAAATTGCATCCTTGCTTACATGTAGTTCATAAAAGAGTTGCATCCTTGATTGTCCTCAGTGCAGTACATATAACAGCACTTGATCTCTGACTGGGCTCTCCGAACTTGCTTTGGCCAGGGTTACACTTCCCTGCTTTGGCCATATACTAGTACTAAACGGCTCAGGTTAATTGTACTCTACTTGACCCCTCGTGACCTTACACTCAAAAACCCCTCTCCACAGGATGTTCTAACTTCGACCACACAGTCTATGCAATAGGTAATGCACCTTGTTAGTCACAAAATAACCTTGTTGCAAAGGCCACACTTCTCAAGGTTATAAGACCTTTTTTGTTCTCTCACAGGGCAATTCAAATAGATCTCTACAAAACATCTGACTAATCAGCTTGATCAAACATTTAAATTCTACCACAATGTGATTTTTCCTGCCATGTTATGAGGTGTTCTCCACACACCATCTGCATTAGTGATCTCATAAGTAGTCAAGTCGCAGTAGGCAGTAGGAATGCTGAAAATATTCACACCCACTCCGCATGCTGATGCAATATTATCCTCCTGATTCAATGAAGAGAAGCAGAAACTTCAAAATAACATCTGATGACCATGATAGAACTTCATCAACAAGGAGCTCAACTTTATTGCAATCTTGAGCCAACTGTTCAGTCCACGTAGCAATGAATACATGCCTACACAGAAGAAATATGCATACACTGCTGTGGTGGAGTAGCGATGAATGAAGTTGCCAAGCACATGTGTTCCAGCATGGGAGGGGGAAGGACATAACGTCATCTTGCTCTAGGACCGCCCACAACTGAACAACTGGCCAATGGGAAGACAGCAAACTGTTTGCTAGGACTTTGATTGACAGATAATGGGCAGCTGCTGTGCAAATAGTCTGGCTGGCTAAGCACATAAAGGGCGAATGGGGCTCAATGAACCAAAGAAAGAATTATCCGTATTGGTTTCCACATATGTATGATTGTCTACATTGCAAGGCCAGGGTATATCTGAGATTCTCATCTCTTAGTTTGCTGGACTCTGAACTATAACCCTAAGGTGCTAGTCAATACATAAAATATATACAAATTATATCAGTCCCATGGACTTGATACAAGACCCCTCCTCATGGATTAACCAGTTGACTACTGAAATCTCTAAGTCCCATAGAATTAATACAGTCAATGGGTTAAAGGGGAATCCTACCTTTCTAACAAGTTAAATGGGGTGAAAATGGGTGAATCAGGAAAAACAGAAAGGTAATAGTTTAAACAAAATCAGACAATAATGAGAAACTTTTTGAGTAATTTGAAGTTGAGATCTCTAAATGTATGAACATCTAAAATTGGTGGATTTGTCATTGGACTGACTCAATTAGGGACAAAGCTCCCAATAGTTAAATATTATTATAATGTACAGTATCTTTAATTCTCTCTTAAAGGGGAAGTCCATCCTGGTATTTAGTAGATTTAAATAAAAGCAGAAAATGAGAGAAACAGATTAGTGAAAGTTTGAACAAAATGCGATAGGAAATGAGAAAGCTGTGAATTTGTGACGTCATAATCAATCAAACACAAATTGGCAACTTGGTGACATATCTTGCAAGCTCCTCTCCCATTTGCTCAGTACAGAAAATTTCATATATTTTCATGTTCTTAGTTTCTGATGAAGGAATAGATTTGTTTCATACAGGTTTTGTGTAAAAACATGAGCCATGATTAATAGAAATTAATGATTTTGGGGGTACAGAACAAATTGGAGAGGAGCTCGCAAGATACATGTATGTCACAGAGTTTCTAATTTGAGTTTGAATGATTACAACTTCAAATATTCATAACTTTCTTATTTCTTATCGTATTTTGCTAACCTTCAACAATCTGTTTCTTTAATTTTCTGCTTCTTTTAAAACCAACTTGTAATCAGGGTGGACTTCCCTTTTAAGCATCTATTCCCTCAGAGCTATTCCCTCCTCAAATAAAAATATGTTACTCGCATGAAAAAGGGTCTTACTTTTTGGTATTCAAACCTACTTTTCTCATATTTCCCTTGGAGTGCAAGTTTCAACTTTTCATTGCTGTGTGGTGGGATTGCTCTAGACAGTTTGAAAGAAAATTTTTCATAAATTAGTGAACATTCTTTTCTTTTAGAGGTAAAAATTGGGTTGGTCACGTGTGTGACCACTCAAAAAACATCTATGTAAAAACATTATGGTTGGGAAATTACTTTTTCTTGTCAAAGATAGGTAAATCTCTTTCATGTAAGAAACTGGTGATATCAAAAATTCAATAAAATGTAATCTGATTTTCCAGCAATGAGGCAAAATTAGATGGTCACGTTTGTGACAGTTTGTTTCACTTTACAAAAAGTGGCCCAAAATAGAAAACATCCTTAAAAATTTGCTAATTTGATAGTATGCTAAAATACTGGCAATGAGATTACCTAATGTAAATGAACACCTTGCCTCCTTCTGAGGGTTTTTGAAAAGTGCTGCCTGCCATAATTCCAATACATACCTGACATATGCTTTTTTTCCATTTATGGAGGGGATAGAGAAAAAAAGCTGATGGCTCCCTCAAAATAAGACGGAAGGGAACCCAGTGAATCATGCGAGCTTGAAGAGAGGAAACAAACTAACAAAGAAAACTATTCCTTAGTTTTCAGACATATACATGTACATGTATCCATACACGTATATATTTATATATCCATCAAAATGGTGGGAAAAATGTTAGTATTCAACAAAGAAGGGAGGTTATTTCAAATTATGTCCCATAAAGGTTAACAATACAGAATGGAAAACAAGAGTCGTAACTGGAAGTAAAGGGACACAAAGACAAGTGATTTATTCCAAATCTCTTGTAGGTCATTTTGTTCATGAATATAAATTACACAAACCTGAGTTTATACAATGGTACAAATAAAGGGTAAGGATGACAAATGCAATGGTAACAGCATGACTTATAGTTAAGTGTCAGATCAGATTTAGGATATGAGGATAGGGTACAAACCACAGATACTTACAAAGTAAGCAAAAATCCAAAAACCATTTCAAGCAATCACCTGTGAAGTTACATAACATACAGGACTGGTGTAGATCAAACACGTGTAACTTTCTGGTTTTGAGGTGGAGGGTCAGAAAATAATATGAGTAGACTGCCCATTTAAAGGGTGACTAAATTAGAGAGAAAAAAGGTGCTGTTTCCATGTATTTTTGCATTCAAATCACGAATCTGGCAATTGATTGTCAAAATTATGTCTCGTTTTGGCGAAAAAGGGGGAAAAGTAGAGGTTTGGGGACCGTTCCTTAAAACTCGTGAGCTGATTGGTTAATTGACGTCACACCCCCAAGTGACGTTTGAAGAGTAAGAGGCACAAGATCTGCAGGCTGCGGCAATGTAACATTGTACACACAATACGGTATTTGACCCCTCTGTTCAACGGACAATTTATGAAAAAGGGAAATTAATCATTACAGTCTAAGGAGTGAATAATCATTATCAATATATTTTCTTTAAGACCAGTGAACAGTGACACTTTTGCCCAAATATACAGCTCTTGTTTTTTTTTTTTAGCTTTGCTTTGAACAATGTTCTCATCCATCTGAGCTTGCCGAACGATAGTTTTGCATTGGTCTTAAACGCGTACACAGCAGTTTTATGCGTCTGTGCAATGTACTACACATCTTTAGTACGGCAACTATGTTCCCCCTCATACAAAGCGACTGGTGAACGCTTTTGTTTGGTTTGTTTTTACTCTCGCCTTTTTTTACTTCGCTTTACATGTATTACGGTAGTACTGACTTAGATTTTTGGCTGAATTCTTCGAGTAACTCAGAGAGATGGATAGTGATCGCGAGTCCGATTTGGAGGACTTTTTTGAGCCAGATACGAACTCTGATTTATCAGATGATTTATCGATCTTGAAAGAGAAGAAGCTCAAGTGCAGTGGCAAGGGGAATTCGACCATAATGTTTGAACCCCTCGCAGAAGACGCGCCAGGGCATGGTGAAGGGGTCGCGGGGGAAGGGGCCGCGGGTGAAGCTGCTGCAGCTGCTGGAGAAGAAAAGTGATCACTGCAAATTGTACTCCACTCGCTTGGCCTTTGCCACTCTGCCCGCGTGAGCATACCTTTGCGACCCACAATTTCCGTAGATTTTCATCTTTAGGAAAATGATGTACGTAGGCTTACATCATCTTTAGGGGGCTTGCTACAGCCCGCAACTATACACCGATTTGGCATTATTGATGAAATTGTGTCCCAAAGTTATTGTGATGAATTAAACACACGAAAATATGCGATGCAAATGGTCGATGCGGTGAATGTCATGCTCGGCACCGGGCTGGGCCTGCCGGGGCCTGCGGGCGCGCACGGTATATAGGTTGGTGGAATATTTTCCCTTACTTCTCGTACGTCACAGATCACGTGATCATGATGTCGCTCGATGGGGGTTTTTTTAGGGGCGGGGCTTATGACTGTGTAAATCAGCAAAAATGTACTTTTCAAATGATTATGAAATACGACTGAATGCATAAAAAAGTGTGTGATAGATATTTTTTGGCTCCTGATGACTCCTTCCTACGAAAAATGGGCAATTAATTTTTTATTTTAGTCACCCTTTAAGAGCTCTTAATTATGTCACACTATTACATAAGGATATGTTTTTAAAGTATTAGCAAATTTTGTGGCCTTGTATGAAATATTTATACAAGAGGGTAAATTTATGTCTCTTATCTCTTCAACTTGTTTTCCTCACAGAGGCCTACAGCTGTTCATACTCTTACCTTATTTTCTTTTCATTCATCTCCACTCAGCTCATGACTCTTTTGTTCATCCTTCAATATTATTCAGAACATTCTCCCTGAATCAAGCTCATTTCATGTCATTTTGTGGCCTATTCTTTCACCAAATGGTTCTTCTACTTTCAGACTACCAGTTGCCAAACACATGCAATATAAGATTAGTTCACAAATGTACTCAAATTTATGGACACTTCTATCCCAAGACCCTAGTTATGAGCAGAGTTACAGCTACACTGTGCAGCTGTGGGTGGCAGAGCCCATCACTCAGGTTTAGAGCCCACTACCAAATGAGCAATTTTGACACTAGAGCTCACCACTCAAAGAGTCCAAAAATTCATATCTTTTATGTCAAATTCATCCTGAAATTGAAAATGTATGTCAGAAAACAACAAAGTATGAGAATTTTCATTTAATTGAAAAATTTCCTGCCTACAACCTGGTTATGTGCTTTTGCAGTCACCTGAATAAGAGTTACGTTTTTCAATGGTCAAAATGCAGGTAGTATATCACTATGAACATGATAGACAAAGAGAATGGACAAAATAAAAAAAACCTCATTCTACTCTTCACAATGGTTTGATGGTTTGATGGTTTTATTTTACCTGACTGCTAAGAAAGCATGTGCATGCTTGAAAGTAAACAATGAGGGGGCCATTGTGGTAGAAAAAAGAACATCCCTTCTCTGCTATTCTGTAAAATAAATAGAACAGGTAAATACATGCATGTGACACCTGTTCTACATATTTTCACAGAATAGCAGTGAAAGAATGTTCTTTTGTCTACCAAAACCATTGTGAAGGGTAGAATGAGGAGTTGTTTATTTTGTCCACTCTCTTTGCTTTCATGTTCATAGAGTATAATATCTGTTGCTATGTCAGACAAGGCCTCTACCAAGCCTTCTGGCCATCACTAGTATCCACTGTAGTAGAAACATGCCTGCAATTTGAATACAATTGTGAACTGGTCTATTTTTGAAGGGTAAAAAAAAAAAAATCAAAATACCTAAACTCTAGATTATGGCTGATAAATGAGAAGGTAATAAGACTGCTGTGAAGTTTTTCTCCTAGAATGGAATATTAAACAAAGAGGCTGAAAGTAGACCCTACTTCAGATTCTGGCAAGGATAAAATTCAGGATGTGTAATACTTACCAACAGACAGCCATAATAATATACACTTGTGCTTGAAGAGGAAGAATAGTGCAATGATCTTCAGAACCTGAAGCAACACTTTATCAAAAAACTTAAGATCGCTTTGCTGTGACTTGTAAGTTTTGGCATGTAGAAACTAACTTAAATGTTAGATGTGTACATTAGATTTAGACAGAGCTGACTGATACTTACCAACACTAAGTTAGATCTATAGTAGGCCTATAGACCTACAACTTGGGGGTGCCCTTCAAATATTTTCACTAAATTTCATTGAAATCAGGGATGGAACATCCAAATATCTGGCACATGTAGTACTAACTAGACCCTAGTAACTTAGTCTTAATAGTACATAGTATTGTTAGATCTAACTTGTTAGATTCTATGGCTATGCAACTTCTATTTCTAAAATTAATTGGAACAAGAGCATATTAAACAAGTTTAATCTAGACTAAATCCTTCCCTTTCTGCTATCAGAAAAAAAAACATTAGGGCCTAGGCTATTTGTATCTACTGTTATGATAACAAAAGCTGTGTTATGATGCCATGGGTCTAACATTAGACCTAGTCTAACTGTTCGATGTCATTACTGAACTTGCATATATTGGACATGTCATGGTCCATGGACATGATGAGTGATCACTTTTTTGTCTTTCTTTCTTTAACAACACCATATCCATGTCCTTCTTCTTCTTCTTCTAGTTACTCCTCAACATTCCATCAGGAACCAAATGATGCTGCTTCATCATATTTTTCAAAAATTTTAATAATTTTCAATGATGATAATTGACAGTGATGACCTTGACTAGATTCCGTATCCAGGCAGTGAATAGACCTAGTTAAATATAACTTAAAGGAGAATGAAACTCGACAAACATTAGCTGATAATCATGTGGAAAATTGTCAGCTTGTTCAAAATATCTTGAAAATACTCCTATTTGATTACTCAGTAAGGAGAATAATCTCTCTAAAGTTTGCAAATTCCTTGCTAGATATTATCCTAGGGGGCTGCCATTTTGAAAAACTGTGATGTCATAGTAGTAGATTTTCATGTCCATTTACCTGTACACAATGGATATGATGTTGCATAATGAATAGCTATTGTAAAACTAAAGCCACCAATGCAAAATGGCAGCCATCTTAGTACCCCCATTGTCTTGCACAGGTGATATCTGAGAGAAGTTGTAGGTCTTTGTCACTTCTTTGAAGAATTGACAAACCTTTGCCTGACCAAGCAACAACTTGTGCATGCCAAATTATGCTTAACAAAAGAAACAGCTGATCCAAATATCTTGACACAAGAAATAGGTTATATGGCAGGATAAAAGTAGGCCTATCTTCATTTGAATGTACATAACTACAAAAATGGTTTATGACAAGATCCAGTGTCATACATTCCACAGGTGGTCATGAGTGTCGTTGTAGCTAGTGTACAGGTCAGGGGGTATCTCACAAATAGAACTGCTCTGATAAGTGATATTACTTTGTCAAGAAAATGGCAGCCCCCACGGGATGTCTAACGTTTGCAAGGAAACTGCAACTTTTGGAGACACTGTTGTTCTCCTTTTTGAATAATCAAATAGACTAGGAGTAATTTTAAGATATTTGTAATAGGCTGACAATTATCTACATGATTATAGGCTAATGTTTGACTTTCATTCCCCTTTAAATCTTACTTTTTAGATCCAGATCTAACTTAGATCTTCAGCTAGTCTAACAAGTTAGAGTTTTAACTTTAGACCACGCACACATGCACAAACCACAGCGACAGTCAGATTATTATTATGGATCTGAGTGAGAGATCTGACTTGATTTGATCTAGTCAAGGATTGTAATTCCGAACAGATTGTATTACCGAACGTGTACAGTTAAGCGCCTAAAATGGGTTTTCATTCGCGTGGGATTACGCGTATGAAAACCACACTATTGAAACAGGTTGTCTTTTTCCCATAGGTTACACACGTTCGGAAATACAGTACCTTTTTCAAGGGACCAAAACGCTGCGTCGTTGGGAAGGGGTCCACTCGGAAGGGAATATCGTATTAAATTTACATTGTCTTTTTAAAATTCCATCAACTTCTTTTTTTGTAGGACTTTGAGCATTCATTATGTAAGTTTGACAGATATTCGTTTGATATTTGATTTGCTATCGTTGATTTTCTGAAGTGTTCGGACACTGGATCAACCACCATACCCACTCACACTTAAAAAAAACTTTTTTAATATATAATTTGTTATTGCTTTCATTCAATCTTCTTACCTTTTTAAGAATACTTTGACTTGACTTGTTGATTCTTTGACCAGAACAAAGAAATGTTTTTGCAATCCTCAACAAGATCTTTCAGCCTTTTCAGCCTTTTTTTGTCAGGTTTGTTGCAATCGTCGGCTGCTAGTACGCTTCGCAACCTAATAATCGGGTGATGGCGCTATACAAATCACAATTGGATCAGGATCAGAGCTACACATACATCGATGACCTGAGAAAGATGACTTTCCTATAATATCATGACGCAGGAGCTAGCTTGTTCAGATGCGGTGGAAGCCGTCGTGTATCACAGAACCAACAAAAGTGCCCTTCCTGCAACAATAATTGATTGCCCCTCCAGCAAAAAATATGCCCTTGCAAGTGCACAAAAGCCCATAGAATAAGTGTCCCCTCTGAACATAAAAATAGTCCTTCTATTCTATTGTGTCCTCAGTTTGTACCCTGTACCATTCATGACAAATCAGATACCTTTTTGCAGGCCTATATCTTTTTTGGGTGCTTTATTCCATCACCGCAGTTTGAGTTTAAAAAAAAATTTTTTAAATAGCTACGGCTCTTAGCAGACAATGTTTCACGCGTGCTACTCATTCGACAAAACTGCCTAATCCATGTGAACAAAAACCCGTCACGTAAAATAATAAGTGCCCCCCCCCCCAAGACAACATTCACAAAATAAGACTAAAAAGACACTTTATTTGTATGTTTTTTTTTATTGTTCAGTAATAAATTTGTGTGACCTGTTTATTGTTAGATGAATTTACTTGGAAAAAAAAATCGCCCCTTCTTCTTTTGATGTGCCCTTAGATTCAACCCATGCATGACATATAAAAATAACCTTTCTTTCGTATCTGTAGATAGGGTGAGGTCTAGTTTTCTCCCTGGCACCGTGCTTGATTTATACTTGAAGATGACCCCCCCCCCCCCCAAAAAAAAAAAAACAACAACAACAACAACAACAACAAACAACAAACAAACAAACAAAAACAAAACAAAACAAAACAACAACAACAAACAAAACAAAACAAAGCAAAACAAACAAAACAAAACAAACAAATAAACAAACAAACGAAAACAAAAACAAAAAACAAAACAAAAATAAAACAAAACAAAACAAAAACAAATAACAAAAAAAAAACCAACAACAAAAACACAACAACAAAAAAACCAACAAAAAAAAAGCAAAACAAAACAAAAAACTTCAAGTTGTAAGTTCGGCTTACAATGAGCTGATCATGGCTCCATGAACCCCCCCCCCCCCCCCTTCCTAGATCACCCTCCACCAGCTTACACAGTGGATCTCTCATTAGCTTACCGTCCCATCTGACATGAATGTGACAAGAAATCACCCCAGAAAAACTTTCAGATTCATTGATCTTTCTTATTCATATGACAAGAAATCACCCCGAATTCTTTATTATTCATTGAGATATAAAAAAAAGGGGGCTCAAGTATTTTGAGTAGGATATATATCAGGGGCGGATCCAGGATTTTCTATAAGAGAGGGCACAGTGCCGTAAAAGTACTACAGGGTGCATATTGCCCTAATTCCCTTCTCCCAACAAGACCAGACAATATCGCCTCCCCCCCCCCCCCCCTCCCATTTTGTAGAATATCAGACAAATTTATATTCTCTTTGATTATTATGTTGCAGGCAATAGTCTAGAGCGACATATTAAATCCATTTTATTTGGTTTCATCCTAAACTAAAGCTTAACTGGCTTGGCGCCCCCTGTAGCCGATATTATGGAAGCATAATCCAAATAAGACTGTGTTAGATTTGTGATTTTTTTGTCCGTTTATTTCACGAAACAAGACAAAACAGAATCTAATACTCCCGGATAAATAAACCAAATCAGACTATATAATACAAATTATAAGCTGTTGCCTTTTATAAGCCCTTTACTCCACTTGCATTATTCGGTTTATATATAACCTATAGAGTACAGGTTAATAAAATATTCCCTTGTACCTTGCGAATAAACTTTGCATATCCAAGGAAAGGAAAACAGTTCTGAAAATTCTGATTAGTGAGAACAGGTAATATTGCACAATTTCATTATAAAGCATATCATATCACGTGGGGGAAGGCGGGGTAGGGGCGTTGAAATCCCCTAATTCATGTTTTTCAGTCGGCAAATTTTTAGTTTTTAAAGATATAGGCAAATCTTTAAACATTAGGATTACTTTTTGAAACTTATTGGATTTTTTTGCTGAAGATCTTTGAAAATCTGATTTTGTGGGGGGGGGGGTGGTTGTTGGAAAACTTTGAAGCTAATTTGTCGGCAAATTGGTCCGATATCCCCAATCAAAATGGTCTAGCATACCCCTTGGAGAGTTAATATTCATTAATCCAATGCAGGCAGCTTTTCTTTCAAAGCAATGCATGCAAATGCCCTTGTAAGTTCATCCAATTGTGTGTCCACATCCGATTCAAGTCATTTCCATTTCAGTTTCATTTATCATTTCTCATCATCAGAAAAAATACAAAACATGAAATTAATTTTACATAATCAAAAAACAAAGAAAAATTATAAAAAAAAGCTATTAGTTTGTAAAGAGTAGTCCCCGTGCCATCATTATATTTTTCCTTTTCCTAAAAAAATGTTCAATTTTTGAAAGACATAATATTTTCTCCGTAATTCACACACTTCGCCTCATCACCGAAGCCGGGGAGGTGCAGGGGGAAAGTTCCACCATCCTCATATAGAGTTGGCAGCATATATTTAAAGGAAAATCTATAATGGCAAATTGTTCTGAAAGAAAGTGGAAAACCAGAGAAGCAGATTGGTGAAAGTTTGAATGAAATTGGAAAATGAATGAGAAAGTTATAAATTTTTTAAAAGTTGTATTCACTATACATAATTTATGGGAGTTTCAAATTGGCCGAATCGGTAATGTCTCTGTGATGTTGTGGCGGACAAATCCCCCATTTGCTCCAAAACATAAAATGACTAAAATATCATTTTTTGTCAAAATGTTTTACTCAGTAGGATCTTTTTCTTTTATGAGGACCTATAACAATATGCTGTCTACTCTATATTTTGAGTACAGCCCCGATGGAAAAGGCGCTTATAGGAGAAAGCCGCAAATTAATGATGTTTAAGGGAACGACAAATGGGAGTTGTCCGCCACTATGTCACAATCGACTCCCTAAATTGCCAATTTGAAATTCGCATAGATTTAGTGTTCTCATTTTTCAAACATCCATAGCTTTCTTATTCCTTGTCCAATTTCTTTCGAACTTTCAACATCCTGTTTTTCTTATTTGTCTGCTTTCACACAAATCATTTTATTACCAAGGTTGGATTGCTCTTTAACATTCTGTCGTCAACACATTTGATATGCCGGCGAAAGTATATTTGCCTTGGCTGCCCCCATCCCCACCTACACACAAATTCAAATTCATACTCAAATTCAAATTCAAATTATTAATAGAAATTCAAGCATACAGGATAACTATCAATTTTTATTGCGTATATGAAAGATAGCTGAAAATAATTTCAACATCAGTACTCAAAGCACAAATTACAAGAAAAAGCATACAACATAACAATACATTACATTACAAGTTTAATCATCATAAATTTAATAAACAGCTACACGTATTGCTTTGAACTTCGCCAAACTAAAAGTTACAGAACAAAATACATTCAAATGCTAAAGCTGGTTATGCTAATGCAATATCGTACGACTTTTCTTTTTCTTTTCAAATCAAATTAACATTTTCTTCCACTGATTTTGACAATGTTCAACATCAATTCAAATAGTACTATTTACATGTACATAAAGTAGTATTAGTACAATAAAGAACTTCGAAATTACAAGGAAGAAGGGGCAATCCCAATAAGCAGATGCTTGTATCGGGTACGCCTGATTACACAAATATGATTTAATACAGGAAAATAAGAAAGTGACTCAGGTTCTAAACGTATATCGAAGCACATATCACTTGGGAACCTGTCCAGGGGCACAGAATACAACAAAACTGCACTGAATATGTATAAGACAACAGCATAAATGATAATCATCTGCGAAACAATTTTGTTGAAGCAACGAAATTTAAGAAATCGGAGTCAATCGTCCTTGCATGCTCGCACGGGAACATCAAATTCTATGTTGGGGTACATAATGCTCATGTGTCTTACTTGTACTTTTCAGCGCACCCCCCCCCCCCCCCCCTAAGAGAGAGAGAGAGAGAGAGAGAGAGAGAGAGAGAGAGAGAGAGAAAAAAAATTGTTTTTAATTCGCCAGGGGGCGGTTGTTTGCATTTGTTTGGATTTGTTGATAACCGACAATTACGTTATTCCACCATAATCATGCGGTTCATGAAAGACAGGCTTCGTTTCGTTATTTTTTGAAAAAGTTACGAAAACGGGTAAACTTTGCACCAATGCTTCTCTTTAAAAGTTGTATCGTTTTCCTACAGTCGGGCTGCCGAAGTGTGTACACCAAGATTCCTATGGCACATTGATTGCAGATTAACATAACGAGTCCTGTGAGAACGTTGATCTTGTGGACGCTGTCATCGCTTAGGACTACGATATCAATACCGACCATCATAGCGATCCAGGCCAGGATGAAACTGGAAACGAAGAAGAGGAAGTCAGTGATGGCCGTTCCTGACGTCGGGCGCGACTTCATAAAACGCTTCTTTCGAGCGATCAAGCGATTCATGCGGCTAACGTCATCAACGAGGGCTGGTCCATTTCTCTCGCAGACGCCATATAGCATCTCCTCCTGCTGCCGAATCTTGAGGGCATGCTTTCGGGCAGTGCGGAGTACCAGAATGGCGGGGATAAGTACGAGTAAGAGCAGTACGCAGGTGATGCCATTCAGGACAACTAGGAAAGGTATAGGGTGTAGTAACGTCATCCCCATTATGAGGCATCGGATTTCGGAAAGATTCTCGTCGAAGTGAATAAACTGCACTACAGCTGCTCCAACAGACAATCCAATAACCCATGGTATTGCAGCAAGAAGTAAGGCTCGCTTCTCAGTCATTTTCCGGAGATATGTAAAAGGGCTGCGTATCTTGACGCACAGGTCCAACGAATGGATGACAGTGTGGAGAAAGACATTGCAGCTAAAGCCGATCAGAAGAGCCAATCTGCTCAGGATTTCTTTATAGGTGTCCAATCTGCAGACGTCTAGGACATAGGGCAAGCACACTAGCATGACCACGTCAAGTACAATCTGACTGAGACCAAGAGAGAGGGTGATCATCTGACTTGGTGTTAGTTCCGACTTGAACTTGATGGTACCGAATACGATTATACAGTACCCAACGGAATTGAGTACTGTCATTGTACCCAACATAAACTGAATTAAGATAAGGCACCATAACGGAAAGGGTGGTGGCTCCGGTTCCTTTGGAGCAACCGAAGGAGACGCAATATCTAGGACGAGACTGAAACTTTCCATTGTGTTCTGTTCAAATCGAAGTCTCAAATTTTAACATCAGGAACTAGCAACTTTATAATGTTGTACTGATTTCCCCAGTGTTTCTTTCTTTTCTTTTTTTATAGCATCGATTATATTTCAAAAATGAGGAAACCCAATCGCAGCATGTTTCAAAATCAACATTTCATTTTTCAGTTTTTAGTATTCAGAATTACACCAAGGCGTATTCTTTCAAAGGAATAAGAGCCCTGAAAAGAGGTTGGTGAGCTCCGCTGAGAGCTCTTTTGTGGTCAATGAAGGGATAGTGCTTGCATCATCTGATTTGAATACAAATGAAATCTTCCGTAACTGTTGTGTTTCCGCTCGTCAAAATTCATCTTCAAACAAGATGACGCCGGTAAACCCTGCACTGACTTTGAGTTATAATGATGTAAATGATTCCCTGTATTTTCAAGTACAACCAAATGCCTGTAAGTGCCGTTACGTAGCCGTTGGGTATACTATTCTCGTCTCCGTCCACAAACATGTTCAAGTTTTCAGTAATAGATCGATCCACGTTCTATACGTAAAAAAAGTATTGAATAAATTGACGATTATAACCACAATAGGCTTCCACTGAACTTCCTTGGTGACCTTTCCAACATAAATAATCTTTAACTATAGGCCTACAGTGATTTAGACCTTTCTTGATCGTGACAAGAATAACAATAGACCAATGTCAGCAATCGAGGTTACAGGAAACGCCGTTTTTAGTTATGTACTCCGACTCTTTATGCACCAGACTGATCGAAATGTGTTATTTACGTTATGTTTTCAAGAGTTTAGATGGTTGCTTTTGCTCCCTCTTCAGAGAATCATGCTGCTAAGCTTTTCAATTCGCTCCTGTCATCGATTTTAAGTTAGAAATTAATGGAACCCTCTCATGGTCGCCGTCTTAAAATGATTTTGACATGTATCTCGTGTATCACGGTCCACAGTCCGCCTGAATTGTTGTCCCTTCTTCTCATGCTAGTTGAGATGTGTGCGAAAAACACTGGTGTGGATAGAAGGGACACATGGGCTACGTGATCTCCAGGTAAATGGGAGGAGGGAGAAATTCAGGATATAAAGAGTTAAAGTAGAAAAAAAAAAAGAAAGATGGGGAAAGGGGAACAAGAAAAAAAATTATACGACCCCCTCCCACAACCTCCCCTTTTTTTATTGGCCCTGTTAATTCGCATTTCATCCACTGAGTGAGACCGGTGCCCCCCCCCCCCCCCCCCGTTTAAGGGGCGCTTCAATGTCTGAGTAGAATGGAATCATCATTAACTATGCAGTTGGAAAGACCATTAACTTAGCGAAGTTTTAAGAATTAAGGTCTCGCTTGATTTTTTAAAAAACTTTCTTAACTTTTTTTTGAAAAAAACATTAATGACAAGTTTATGGTCATATTATAAAATCACGGTTTTGGCCAGGAAAGAGTGCAGAATAACCTCTTATACTATCTCATTAAAGAAAGCAATGACACATAATAACATTTCCAAGGTTTCTTCTTTTGAAGGAACGAAAAAGAATCTCATACATGTGATTGGTTTCGATCCCAGAAAGCCGGACAATATTCCCCGCTACCCACTCAAGTGCTTGGTATACCAGTTCCATTAGGTAATATTTACTACTTGAGATGAAAGGTGTAAGACGCGGCCTCCTTGTTCACATGGTCATAATGTTTGCTTATGATGTTCGATTTGAGGGGAAAAATTATTGTTCTCCTTCTACCTCTTTTTTCTCTTCATTATGGTCGACAACTGATTTTAAATTTTACGTTGGCGTCTCTAAATAAACTCTGAGTTTCATTTACATTTTCGCCTGTCGTACTTTTGGTTCTTTCAACTTTATTTGATTTTTGTTATTTAGATACAATTCTTCCCCTTCTTGTTCCACTTTTTTTGAATCCCTTTCAAAACTTTCTATTTTTGATTTCAATTACTAGGCTAACCGTTGTAAAATCCGCTAACTTCACCAGATGTGCGTAATGTCTGCAAACAATTAATACTTCTTCAAAATATATGGCATATATGTGATCTAGCTTCATTTTTATTTTGGTTTGGTAAATATTGTAAATTATTTTAATAGAGGTCATTAATTGTCACACTGAAAATGCATTTATTTCATTTTATTTATTTTTCTCAGGAAAGCTTGCTAACTTTCATCCAATTTTCACTCCACAGCCAGGTTGCTAAGAGACAAGGAGTTAATTTTATGCAGAAATGTGTGTGAGGAGAAGAGTGTGAGAGATTCCTTTTACCATCGATGACTGACTTGAGTTAATTTACATTTATATTGTAAGTTGGGTGCAGGGTAGTAAACTTGAATAGGTCATTTTAGTTGAGCTCAGTGAGCCTATGCTTTTGAACAGCTGCTTGGGATACTATTAGGAAGAGTACTTTTCCAGTAGATTTCTGGGTAGAACATCTTTTAGACTTTGTGAAGCACACATGTGCAGTTTGAGGCAGCCGCCATTTTTAGCCGCCATTTTGATTTGAATTTCAACTTTATATTTTCATCAAAAAGCAGCCTTATTTCACTGATTTGGCTGAAGCTGATTTGAACCTGTATGAGGCCAGATTAATCAGAATTTTTACTGATATTTTTATGCCTGGATTAAAGAAATCATCGGTAAGTTAAACTAATTTCTTCTATTTTATCTTAGTGTGTAAAAAAAAAGAACCTAAGAACTTCAGACATGGTTTGAAATTTTGATGTAAATGTTATAAACTTTATGGAATATTTGAAATGTACTTTTGAAGAGGAATGAAAGTATTCTAAAACATGGTATTTCGCAAGTTTATGTGATATTTAAATCATGCTTTGTAATTGATATTCTTGAATGTGATTTTTGACCACAAGTTTGATAATGGAAAATTCAAGCAAACCTTTATCAGTTATAGTATGACATGCCAAAAGAAAGTAATTTACATTTGTTATAGTTAGGACATATCGTAGAAAGATTCTTGGTTTTGTTTTAATTATAGATGGTTCCAAGATCGGGACATTTTCCAAAAATGGTTCGTTCCACTCATAGCGACATTACTATACTTCGTGTGTAGACTCTAGGCAGTCATCCACCTCGACACTTTCAAAACACCACTGCACAAAAGTCACCAACATTCACTCATAATCGGCATTTAATTTACAAGAAACGACACCAACATATTCATGAAATACAATAAATGCAACTCACCGATGTTGGAAAAGATAATTCCGAAAATGAAATCTGTAATTTACTGTCACTTCTGGCGAAACGGGGTATCGCAAGTCATGATGTACATTTCCTGATCGCCGCGAGCGCTGACATCTCCCGCTAAAAAATTCGGTCGTTAAAAGTTCGGTTCCTATCGCGCACACGTAAGTCCCGATTTTCCGTGTGTGCGATCGTAGAGATCGATGTGCACGCGATACCGAGTTTTGTTGTGGACAAAATTTTATTGGCCGATTTAGTGTAAAAACATCGGCACCATGAAAACAACATGCGATCGCAAAAAAAATTGACGGGGATTTCTTAGGTTTTGGACATGATTTTGACTTTGGATTTTGCTGGAAATATCAGAAGTTTTTTCTAACGGCCATTTAAGGCAGGAAAGAGATTTTAAAGCGCTGAATTTGAAAGGAAGTATTTTAAATATTTATCTTACTTTTCCTCCCATACCTTAAGTACATGCGATAGAAAATGACTAGTATTTTTGCATTCGTCCCGCGTAGTGGTCAGTATGACCACTATACGTGGTGTGGTTCGTTCTTGAAGATTGGGATATCTCGTTTCTACAAGGGTCAGTGAATTGTTTTTGGGCTGACGAGATACAGCGCCGTCTTTGGTGGAAGTTTTCGGCCAACGTTTACAAGACTTGGTTATGGAGATAAGTTTTGTTATAAAGATCAGCTAGAGAGAACGCAGAATAAAAGGGTTTTTTTCTGAATAACAAGGAAATCTTGCAGATTGGCTTTGAGACTAGAGATTCAGACAAAGCAAACTTTCTGAAGATGAGTGAACAGTTGATAGTGAGAAGTGTTATTTTTGAATTTGGATCAATGTAAGATTTTATGATTTGAGATGATACATTGAGTTTTGAGTTAGAGTTATGAAAATAGAGACTTATGGAGATAGAGGTTAGACAGTTGAAGAAAAGGTCAAGTTGAGGTTTTGAAGCTTCATATAAAAGGTGATCAGTAAATACAGTAGTTAGGAGAAATCGGTTGAAGTTATAATTCTATGAAGGTGGATCAGTACAGGGTCCTTTCGTAAGAATGTTTTAGAGGAGCTATGATTGCATAAATAAATGAAACAAATTCAAAGGTTTAATTGATAATTCTTGGAGGAGGTTATTGGAGGTGGTAGGTATGATACACTGATGAAACACTGAAGTTTGTTTAATTAGGATTAGATCAGTGCAGGATCTATTCATGCATGCTTGAAGTTATTATTTGAATAGAGACAAGGTCAGGGTTGAAAGATATTGGATATTGTGGATTGGATCAATGCAGGATCCTTTGCCTATTTGTCAGGTTGAATTTCGTGGTTGTGAAAACAGAGTAATAATTTGAAGTAATATACTTTGTCGTTTTCGATGTGTTAAAACATTTTTTTTTCTTCCGATTTTCATGTTTTTGACAATACTGAATTTCACAGAGAGATGTATTGATATCAGAGTTTTTATATATACTGGAATAAACTGTAAATCTGTTTTGACTGGTACAAGTTGAATATCATCTGGAAATTTATTTGAGTCCGCCCATGTGACATTAATCAAATAAGTTATCTTGAAGTTTATTTTTTTTTCCAACTTTAAACAGAAAATCCCTGATGATTATTGAAAGATTAAAAAATAGCTTAATATATAACGATTGAAAGGCATATGAAAATGATGCAAGAGAAAATCATTTAGAAATCTAATATGGAGATGGCAGTATAAAAATATCTTATATGAGATTTGTTAGTTCGAGTGCATATCTAGGTTAGATGAGAAGGTTTTTATGTTCCGTTTTGTTTCCTTTGAAAATCCGAACTGTAATATGTTTTGAACACTTAAAAGGAGAATGAAACCCTGAGTAAAAATCAATTTTAATGAAAAGAGAGGATAGAGAGAAGCAATTTTTAAAAAGGTCCATCAAAATCGGTTACGAAATGAGAAAGTTATGAAAGTTTGAAAAGTCTCAATTTACTTTTCTATGACGATCCTCAAATCGGCAGTGTTGCTTCAAAGTGACAGGTTTAGTAGTACAACTCTCCATATGTTTTGTACACAAAATTTCATATTTTCCCCATTATCTATCAAGGTGCAGCTTGTCTCCTTCTTAGCTCAAGATATATATCATGGGGAAATGTATTTGACACAACTTATGTTGAGGTCACAAAAAGACAAGCAGCATCTTTAGAGATAACGGAGAAAATATGAATTTTGTGTACAAAACACACTGAGAGTTGTAATCACAGAACTCCTAAAGGCGTTCTGTGGTTGTAATACTAAAGGTGCCATTTTGAAGCAACATTGCCAATTTGAGGATCGCCATAGAAAGTAAATTGAGACTTTTCAAACTTTCATAACTTTTTCATTTCGTAACCAATTTTGATGGAACGGTTTCAATTATCCTTTTAAAAAAAAGAGACATTTGCGCTGAAAAATAATGTACAGATGTAAGAGCTATAGCTGATGACTGCCTATGCAGTTCATACAGTTGCTTATCACACTGATTTGATTTGATTTGATTTGGTTAAGTTTTATTTTAACAGGGTAGCCCCATCAGTAAACGAAATACCGTTCTTCCTGGAATAGAATTATTGCGTAATAGCAAGGAGCTTTGAAGAGCTGGGCCCCGTTGCATAAAACTTACCATTAACGGTAACTTTGCCATCAATGGTAACTCCCATGGAAACCTTGATTTTGATTGGCTGTTGAGTGATGTTACCATGGTAGTTACCATTGATAGCAGAGTTACCACTGATAGCAGAGTTACCATTAATGGTAAGTTTTATGCAACGGGGCCCTGGAGTCACAAGTAGCGTATTCCCTTTGAACCATGTTCGATGCTGCCAGGAAAAAATATGTCAGGCATGTGCTTGACTGGATCTTCCTTGCAGGTAAGAAGACAAAAGATTCCTGCCTGGCTGCAACCTTACGGGCCATTTTCAAAGGGAAATATGCTTTTGTAATGATAATTATTTTTCGATTTCACTAAGTGTAAGATGAGCAGTTCACAGTGTTTACCTTTATAGTCAGGTTCACTATGTATTTTTGTTCAAAATTTTTGGAGATTAGCAAAACTATACATTTTTGGAATCGGTAGAACATGGGGAATCCGAAAATTGATGTTGGCATTTGCACAAAATCCTGACCTAGCAGCCATTTTGGATTTTCAAAATGGCCGCCATAAATAACTAGTATTGAACACTTTTGAAGATATTTTTGGAAGAGAACCTCATTCTATCATGTTTGTGGTAGCATATCAAAGGGTGTTAAATTCTCTACAACATGACATCACATTCGCTGGGTTTGGTGATGATTTGTATAACAATTTTGGGCCGAAAATGTGATTTTTATCATTTTTTTCGAAAATATGAATTGCTTCAAAATACATATTTCCTCATATTTCAAAAGTCTATTTCATTAATGACTTCCAACTTTACAGAAAAGCAACAATATATAAGGTCAATATCATCTGAAAATTACAAGTTCATTGCTTATCTAACAAAAAAGTTATAGTACTCTAAAATCAACACTTTGATATTTGCTAAAACAAAGAAATAATGCCAAGGGCTGCTTTCTAGTCAGGTTCACTATGTATATTTTGTTCAAAATTTTTTGAGATTAGCAATACATATTTTCGGAATTGTTAGAGCATGGATAAACAAAAAATTGATGTTGGCATTTGCACAAACACCGGCATGGTGGCCATTTTGGATTTTCAAAATGGCCGCCATAAAATACATAATTTGCCTTATCTAGGCTTCTTTTAAAGGTATAAACGTAATGAAATATGCTAATCCTACTATTTATTGGTGCAGAAAACAAATGGTGACATCGCTAGACATCTTCTTCTAACGCTTCCTCGCATATGAAGGTCATTTTGGATTTTCAAAATGGCATACGTGTAATATATAAGTTGCCTTATCTCTGCTTCCGGTCAACCTAGGAACTTAGCAAAAATATTTCAATCCTCCATTTTCTTGGTCGATAAAACAATTGGTGACATAATTAGACTTCTAATCTTAATGCGTCATCGCACACGGCGGCCATTTTGTATTTTGAAAATGGCACACACACACACACACACACGCACACACACACATACATATATAAATATATATATATATATATATATATATATATATATATATATATGATATATATACATATATTCCAGTCAACCAATAGCAACTTAAAAGAATATGCTAGTACTTTGTTTCCTGGGTCAGGAAAACGATTAGTGACATAATTAAACTACCAATCTCAACGCTTCATTGGACATGGTGGCCATTTTTAATTTTCAAGGTGGCCGCCACAAATACATTTGTTTCCCTACGTCGGCTTCTTTGTTACGTATAAACTGAATGAAATATGCTAATCCTACTTTTCTTGGGTCGAGAAAACAATCTGTGACATTACTAGACTTCTACTCCTAACGCTTCATCGCATATGGCGGCCATTTTGGATTTTCAAATTGGCCGCCATGAAATATTATATAGCCCTATCTCTGCTTCAAGACAATCTAGAAACTTATTGGAATATTCCAATACTATGTTTCCAGGGTCAGGAAAAACATTGGTGACGTCATTAGACTTCCCATCTCAACGCTTCATGTGGCTTCCATCTTGGGAAATATTTGGTGCTATCACAAACTTATAATCTTGAGTCTTCCTTCACTTCAAGCCTTTGGGGAGGCTAGGGGCCCTCAGACAAATTTCATTGCTTCTGTAAACTGAAACTGTGCCACGTTCTGGATTTTGTCCTTGAAGTCTTGCACATATTTTGACACCAAGTTTAGAAAAATTATACAGTCATGCTATATTTTGGTTTCTAAGTTTCTTCTCTTCAGGAGAAGAAACTTTATTTTGTACAATTTGAATAAAAAACAGTAATTTGATTTTATTTCTTTGTAGATCATTTGTAATTTCTTTTTCTTTTATTATCACTTTTCTGTCTGAATATTGATTTAGAAAAAAGATCCTCTAATAACAGACCTATAAAGCAAGAAATGCGTTTGTAATTTTAGCAAACACGTATTATTTCATTGCTGATGTTTTTAATTTGTTTATTACACATAATGATAATTGATATGTATTAACTTTACCTGTATGATTCTCGCATTTTATCTTTATTTTGTACAGGACCCCAAGAGAGAGCAGCATTTGTTGATTGGGTTTCCTGATTGAATATTGTGAATAAATAAATAAATAAATAAATATGGTTGAAATACAATTGAATACACATGAAATAAAGTCACTTATAACGACTTTTGTTTTTCAGTCTACGAACTTTCCCATCGACTATCATCACTGGTCAACCCCCCCCCCCCTATCTCCTGAATTAAATAACAAGTGCAGTTCTTTAGCTGTATTGTTAGAGATAGCTCCTGTCCTAATATGTCGACCAGCATATGCAAACTAAATAAATGTATTTTACAGTACAACAAATTATTACCTTATTTGGCCCAAAGACGTTTTAGGGTACTCCAATTAGGCTAATCTATTACATTGTTGATTGTATACATGTAGGATCACGCCATGACAGCACAGATGGCTCACTGCCTTTAAAATGCTCATTTCCTACATGCCATATTGTTTTTCAACTTTATTTACTTTCAGTTCTGCTTTTTAAGGTAAATAGTAAAGCTTAAAAACATAAATAAGGAGAAATAAAGATATACAAATAGAATAAGAAATATTGCGTTTTAACCACTTTGTACAAAAACAGAGAAAAAATATCGAAAGGTCACATTGTTTTGTTTGTTTTTTGTTTTGTTTTGTTTTTGTTTTTGTTTTGTTTTGGGGGGGGGCTTTCAGTTCTGCTATTTGAGGTAGATAGTAAAGCTGATATAAGACAATTTTTTAAAAATAAGATAAACAGTGGTAGCAAGAAATATTGTGTTAAACCACATTTTACTCAAAACAGAAACAGTCTCAAAACGTCACCTAAGTTTAGAAGGATCTTTCGTGGCAAAAGATTTTTCCAATGCTGAAATGAAGAAAGTCAAAATTTAGAGAGGCGTAAATTGCGCTGATTGTGACCAACCGATGAACTTTGTCTACAACTGAGCGGGGGGGGGGGGGGGGCTGACGCCTCTTGCCCGAATGTAAACTTTACTTTCAGCCCCTAGCCCCCACCCCTCCCCACCTCGTAAGACTTTGCTTGTTTTAATACTGAAAGTGCTTGGAAATGTTAGAAGTGACCCAGTTTTGGGGGTCAACCAGACTTGGATTGATGTTACAGACTGTTTGGTATCAAATTTTGAACCCCACCACCAAGTACTTAAAACAAAAAAAGTATCTACATGTTTTAGAGTGTAAATATTGTCTATCACGTGAATACAGGTCCCATGTTATTTCACTGATGGCCTGAATTGCTTCCTTGTACCAATAATACTTGTAGGTATTGTTTTAAGTTAAACTTTAGAGGGGAAAGGGGCGGGAAGAAGGATAAGGCATTGGCAGATATTTTTTCCATTAACCATGATATTTTAAATGATTTGTCAAGTCTCACTGATTATCTTACCATTATGCAAAGTACTTTATGAATATTACTTTGTACCAATTTGTCCCGTTTTAAAAACAGAAAGGGGGAGGGGAAGGCATGGACATGTATGGGGTGCAAGTTCTGTACCCTATAATCTAGTATATACGTGTCTTGGAGTGTGAATCATGATTATCACTTGAAACCAGGTTTCCTCATATATGTTATTGGACAATTAGCCTTATTGATTTCTCAACACACATCATCGGTTATTAGGCGCATTTGTATCATAGCAACCATGGCAACGGGAATTAATAAACAATTGTATATCACTAAAATATGATCGTGCTGAATCATCTGATATCCCACTTCCTGTTAAAATATTCATCTGCATGACAACAGCATGTACTACTGAAATAATTAATTGCACGTCTCCCAATGTTACCATTGTCGGGGAGAAGGCAGCACTTAGTAACCACATTTGTTATCGATTCTCTACTTTAGCTAATATCAAAGTGTCAACTTCAGAGCGCTATAATTTTTTTGTTTGAGAAGCACTGAACTTGTAATTTTTATATGATATTAACCGTACATATGGAAAGTTTTCTGAAAAGTTTAAACTAATTTGTAAAAATAACTTTTGAAATAATGAGAAATACGTATTTTGAAGAAATTCATATTTGTAAATAATTATGTAAACAATTACTTTCTTGGCGAAGAATTGTATCGCAAATCATCACCAAACCCATTTAATGTGGTATCATGTTGTAGAAAATTTAATGTCCTTTAATATGATGATACATGATACATGGTAAGATGAGGTTCTGTTTAAAAAATATCTTCAAATTTGTTCAATACGAGTTACACATAGCGGCCATTTTGAAAATCCAAAATGGCCGCTATGCCGGTGATTTGTGCAAATGCCAACATCAATTTTTGAATTTCCCATGTTCTAACGATTATGAAAATTAATAGTTTTGCTAATCTCCAAAAATTTTGAACGAAAGCCCATTTTCTTACATAGTGAACCAGACTATTACTGGAGGCAAGCGAAAAGAACTTTGCAAAATTTCCTGAAATATGAATAAAAATTACTCGACTTTGACGTGTCTGGACACTATTCTGACATATAACATCATAAGTAACTGTACTTGAACAATTGCATTTTTTATTTTCGTTTGTCGGAAGTAATCGGAAGAGTGTCAAATTGCGAATATTAGAATTGTGAAATTTGTCTTTTTTTCAAAAATTGCAACTGCTTTCAAACAATATAACCAAATTTCTGGACACAGTTAGGCTTTTGTATTCATATTTTAACGTCTGCTCAATTTTCACTTTGTTTATTGAAATTAAAAGTGAAAAATTACTGAAATTGAATTTGTGATAAAAATCACTACTCAGCTTTCCCATGAAGTTGGTGGCATCGAACATCGGACATCAAAGGCCACAGCGCACCTGTAGATTCTTTTGTGCATCCTTAGAAAGGGGCAGCTGCTTGAATTAGTTTGTTGCCAGTTGTGACTCCAGCTCTTCAAAGCTCCTTGGTAATAGCGTATACAAAACGCGTCCAAGACAAGAGTTGTTGTAACTCTCGTATGAGAAAGGGACTCTAGCCTAATAACAGAGCCACCCAGACCCCGTTCTCATTACAAGGGATAGAGCGATCTAGCGCGCACCAGATCGCGCCACCTCTATGGTGAGAACGCGGCGACGTCGTTCCGGCGCGATCCAGGGCGATCCACAGCGATCCCAAACCGGACCACCTCTGGGGGGTGGTCTACGAGAGATAGCGCGATCTAGCGCGCGCTAGATCGATCTCTCTTTTGTAGTGAGAACAGGAAGATGCGAAGTACGCCGGAAGTACGCCGTGACCCACGAAGTGTTTACAATGTAAGGATACAGCTCGCATATAGCGCACAGTATACAGTCGGTATAGATCGCTAGCGTTAAGCCGAATCGAATTATGCGCGAAAACGTTGACCCCATTACATCAGATGTCATGGCAACAAGAACCCTGAAAAAGAGAAGTGCGACGATAGATCGCGCTACCCTCAGCAGGTGTGAACCCGCGGCGTGCCAGCAGCGTGCCAGTGGACCGCCCTGGCGCGATCCACGATGGAGCGATCCACTTTCCAATCTCGTAATGAGAACGAGGTCCCATACACAGAGTTAGGCCAACTCGATTTCACTTGGGCACAACATGGCGTACTTTCTTTTGTTTCATGCTTGCCTAAAGCCCGCCGCACACTATCCGATTTTGAAAGAATATGTAATAGCATTTGATATGAACATTAATTTAAACAGATAAAATATTTTTGACTAAGGTTCAGAATAAACATATAGATAGCAAAATCGAAATCACAGTCTTCTGCAACCTTTTTAGTCGGAGGAAATGCTAAATCGGCTCTGATATAATGACGTCAAATCAGTTCTACGATTGTCTACGATTTGAAGCTTATTTGACCTTTAGATGGTTTTATGTTAAATGTCCATATTTAATGCTATTGCGATTTATATCTAAAATCGCTTTCGATCGTAGATCATAATGCGCCATATTGTTACCTACTAGAGACGAGTTTGCCCAAATCTGTGTATAAATGGCTCTGGCCTTTTGATGACGCCCTCACTTTCAAGATCACTGTAATGTCCATTACATGAACAATAAACGGCTGATGGATGATTTCAATGCTTGGTTACAAAACACTCCAGATAACAGTCAACATCAGTCATCAGGTGATAAACTTTTAATTACTGTCGGCGGGAAGATATCAGTTATAAATCTTATGAAGATGAAAACATCTTGAGACAAGGCGTAAATAAAAGTTTATCTCTATACGATAATTAATAACCCTATATTGTCCTTCTTCATTGGAGTAGATATGAAGGCACGAAAGAGGCACGTGCCCCTCCCCCCCCCCCCCCCACACACACACACAGTACAGAAGGGCAAATAAAGGAATATAAAAAGAGCAAAAATAAAGAGGGGAAAGGGAACGTGAACAACCTCACAACCTCCCCCTTACTAGTGACCTTGTTAATTTGCATTTCATTAACCTAATTAATGCTTTGGTCACAAATCAGAGCGGAGACCGACCGATTTGTAGCTGCCCGGGCGCCGCTGGAACTTAGGTATTGCCCAACGATTTTTGGAGAAGTCGAACGGGCTGTAAAGCCCAAGCGATGCCCGGGCGGTGCCCTGTCGGTTTCCCGTCGGTCGTCGGTCGATTTTAGGTCGAAACTGGGCTAAATCGGGGGAGCTTCTCCGCGCGGCGTCCGGGCAGTGACCGATTGATGACCAACCGATTCCCGGGCAGTCTCCCACCGGCCACCGGCCGATTTTTAAGAAATCGCCCAGCGACCGGGCGGCGACCGCTTAGCAGCCTTTGATCTAGCGGCTTCGATTTTTGACCTAAATCGCTCGACGGCGACCGCTCGATTAGGTCGGTGTCCGGGCGGCGACCGGAGGCGGGCGGCGCGCCGTTTTCCCGTCGGTTGCCGGACGATTTTAGGTCGAAACTGGGTGAAATCGGTGGAACTTCTCCACGCAGCGCCTGGGAAGTGACCGCCCGGTGACCAACCGATCACCCAGCGGTGACCGGGTGGCGAAGTTTTAGCCAATTTCGCCAGGGCACCGAGCCGCGGCTGCCCGGGCACTGCTGGTTTTTAGAGCATCGTTCGGTCGCCGCTGAAGATTTAGCGCGGAGTTAAAATTCTGGTGGCACCTGCCCTCCTTTCACTCGCCGCCCAAAATACGCTAGGTTCCTAGGTGGTCGCCGCCCAGGTACCGACCTAATCGAGCGGGCGCCGTCGAGCGATTTAGGTTAAAAATCGAAGCCGCTAGATCAAAGGCTGCAGAGCGGTCGCCGCTTGGTCGCCGCCGATCTTATAAACCGGTGGCCGGTGGGAACCGCCCGGGAATCGGTGGGTCATCAGTCGGTCACTGCCCGGACGCCGCGCGAAGTCCTCCTGATTTCGCCCAGTTTTGACCTAAAATCGAAGGGCGACGGACGGGAAATCGGCGGTCGCCGCCCAGGCACCGACATAATCGAGCGGTCGCCGTCGAGCGATTAAGGTCAATAATCGAAGCCGCTAGATCAAAGGCTGCCGAGCGGTGGCTGCCAGGTCGCCGCCGATCTTATAAACCGGTGGCCGGTGTGAACCGCCCGGGAATCGGTGGGTCATCAGTCGGTCACCGTCCGGACGCCGCGCGGAGAAGCTCCCCCGATTTCGCCCAATTTTGACCTTATATCGACCAGCGAAATCGGCAGGGCATCGCTGCGGCTTTACAGCACGCTCGACTGCTTCAAAAATCGTTGGGCGATGCCTAAATTCCAGCGGCACCCGGGCAGGCTACAGATCGGTCGGTCTCCGCTCTGATTTGTGACTGGTGCCCCTCCCATAATGTGAGTGCCCCTCAGTGGCTGGATCAACGCTACGCCACTGTTTTTCGAGGGGCGGGATGCTCCCAAGACAGGGATTAAATGTCGGCCTATCTGGACAGCTCCGTTCTTGTACCATCATTAGAGCATAGCAGGTTGTATTGATTTTTTTTCCTGGGCCTTCAAGAAGAAGCTACACCAGCTTCACCCAATGGCTGGATACGCCACTGCCCTGCCCCCCCCTTCCCTCCCTTTTAACTGCCATCACCATTGCAGGTGGTGTCTTTCCAGCACAGATCATCTGCATCAATATCCATTTTTGCCTGTAGAGTGTTGGAAAGATTGAATGCAATAACGAAAGAAGAACCCATAACATTAACATATTTTCTTCTTCAAATTTCTTATTCCTCTTAAAAGTTACAAGACCCAATAAACAACGTCTTGTATGACGAATAAGAATGTAAAAGAGAAGCAAATTTATTGATTAAAATGATGTTTTAACATCTCTTCGATTAAAAATGTACACCGTGCATACTTTCGACATGCTCCACACATTGACACATCCTCATCTGGTTGGAAGAAATGGGGCAAAGAAAAGAACCAAATAAACTCTTCAAAACCAGATTTTTTTTCTTTCTCCCTTCTTGAAAATTGAACATCTTAGGTCCATCTTCCTGTAATGCATTGCAATTTGCATCCTTTCGACATGCTCCAGTCAAAAGTGGAATTGTATGCAGAAAGACATAGGCCCGTATTCTCGAAACGCGTTTAACTTAAGCCCCGTCTAAGTGTGTAGATTTAGGCCACCAAGTTACGGAGTGCCGATTGTTACCCTCTTTTAATCCTACAAAATCACCATAGTTCTGTGAATAAATACAAATACAAAAACCGACACGACAGAATTGATTTCTGATGTTCACTACATGTCAGAAAATAATTTTATTTCTTTATTTTGTTACATAAATATAGTAATTTATACGGCACTTGGGGGTTGACGAATGGCCTTCCATAAATCAGTGGCCTAAGTTAAGCCAGGCTTAACTTGGCCACTTTCGAGAATACGGGCCATAATCTGCGATGTTTTGGGTAGGGCGTTTGAGAGTGTGTGTATGGGGGAGGGGTGGGAGTGTGCGGATAGGTATATTATTAAGGATTAAATGATCGTTCAAATCAATTATTAATACTTAACATAGAACATGCAGTTACTGCCTGATAGGCACTTTGATCAAATTTAAGACGGAGGCATTTTTGCGCAAACCAATTTTTGTCAGTTTTCAAGCAGCCAGTACTCACGTAAAAAGCGTAAAAAATTGTCAGTACTCATAGTGTCATTCGATTGAACAGACCCTCACCCATAACTGTATAAGAAAACAAAAAGCATATCGATATTGTGAAACAATGATTTTGGAGGATATTTTCAACGTGTGTACTTTTTTATACGCACTGTAGAATACCTATATGACTTCAGTATTCCTCGATATAGCCATACGTATAAAGTGAACGTCCCAGTTGACCCAAGGTTCATGAGGCCGAAGGTCTGCAACTCCTTAATCTTCAGTCTCGAAAACAGTATGGAGTACTCGCAGTGAAGCTTCATTTCAAAATCACTGTTAAAATGTTATAATGTAGTATCATGTTTTTTTAATCAATTTCAGACTAGCCGAATGTAAAAAAATAAGCAAAAACTTTGAGAAAACTGTATACCATATGAATCGTCAACACGGATGTACACATGGGCCAACGATGTATACAGGTAGACAACAAACTTGGCTTGGACATAGTTCCGGCAGTGCATGGAATGACTCCTTTATTCTGCTCTTATTCAGCAATAATCATTACACGCTTCCTTTTAGAATTGTTTGGAAGATCCTATTTATTTATACACATTAATATGTGGTGATAATTTTGTTGGCCTCTCTGTTAGAATACAGTTTAGATCAAATTTATTTTTTATCGTTACCAGATACTTATGGACCTTTCCACATTTGATACTAGTGAATCTTTGGTCCAGAGGAACCTTCAGCGAGTTCAGCCGGACCTACAGTCAAATGGAAAATCCCCACTTATGGACGTCATCAGTTTTTCTCCTGACGCTGAAAGAAGACTATCCGGTAGCTGTTCAATGCGATCAGGCAGCCATCTCTGGCTTTCTTTAAGACCAATCGATAGTCTGACATGTTGTAGGTGTAGGCAATCAAACCAAACCCTGACAGGTTAAACGTCGTTATGAAGGTTATGATGACGTGGTAAATGTAACCTATCCCCTTCAGGATAAAAAGGTCGAACATTAAGATTAAAACACTCCAACAGATGATTAAGGAGAACAAGAATATGCCAATTGTAAGAACGGTGCGGAGAGGCATGGGGCCAATGCGTTCTTGTATGCGTCGGCGCATTCCAGACGTTGCATGTGGTTGTTCTACATCTTCACAAGATGTCGCTGTATTGGCACGAGGTCGCTCTAGCGACCGGATTTGGTCTCTGATCTGCAGGGCTTGCTTCCTCGCTGTCGAAATCACAATGATCTCCTCCACCACTACGATAACGACCATCACTATCGAAGTCACGTTCGTGAAGATGATGATTGATATTTTTTTTCCTGTTATTGCGTAGAAAAAGAGGCATTCCATACCATCTAAATCGGATGGGAATTCAATCCAAAGCAACATGCAAGATCCCACTACTACGCTTGCGACCCAATTAAGAACCAGTAGGCAGCTGACAACCAGAGAACGTGCCGCTCGAGCGTAGAAGAATGGCTGTCGGATCTTAATGAAGGTGTCTGTGCTAAAGGCTACCATGTGCGATAGAGCATTGGAGGCATTCGCAAACAAGACCACGATGAAAACCTTGATTCCAGTCTGAGTTGTAAATTCGCAGATGTTTAAGAGATGTGGCAATGAAACCAGAACGGTGATTTCCATAGCAAGCTGGCTTAAGACTGTGGATAAAACCACACTGTGTGTCGGGGTCCACGAGTGCTTCTTTTTGTATGAAGCAAAGACCAGGGCAAATAAGCAGATGACACCGAGTAAAGTGAGACTGCTGAATACGATGTAAGTAATAACTTTAAGCCAGGCTGATAGGTCATCAGGGACCAGTACGTCCTTTATCGGGGCAACTGAAACATTGTACTGGTCCTGTTCACCAGGCAAACCTGAGTCTGCAGACGATACTAAGGCCACCATGGCATTGTAGTTCATAGATATATAGGGCGTAGTAATAAACATCTGTACCAACTTATTGAATGAGATACGGACATCTGTCTTTAGCAAGCTGTTTTAATTTAAATGTACAATGATCCCACTTATATATATCCTTTGGAGAAATCAGCAAAGACTTGTTTAGAGTTATTGACCATTAGTGCGAGAAGCTAACACACTAAGAAAATCCTCTTCTAGGTTACGAGCGGGGTAGATCGTGCGCAAGAGCACTGTAGATGAAGCCAATTAAATTGGTATGAAAATGAAAAACAATTTCTTCTTGAGCTACGTAAAAGCATCCAAAAGGCTCTCCACTTTACTTCATTCGACTGAAATTTATGATTTAACACTGCAACAATGGCGTGATAAAACTTTCAATTAGTAACAACAGTGCAAACATGATTTGGAACTCTAGTGCAAACATAATGATGAATTTGAACCTGATGCTTGATGTGTCATTAAAGAAATGACGAGCGGACCAATCGTTCAGAGCAGTTCATACTAATCTATCACATGTGCTTGCTGACATATTAGTTGTTGACTACTTTATTTGGCAATTCCCGGCTTAAACTAACCCTTCAAGGCTGAAACAAGACAAACAAGAGCTTCACTTTCAGTTGAAATCTGATCTTAGCTTTAGCCTTATCATAGCTTCAAAGGAGGATAGGACCCACCCCCTCCAATAAAACATGAATGGGGGGGGGGGGGTGGGGAGCCCTCTATTGTACAAAGCCTTCTTCATTATCCATCATCGGTCAAAACCTAGCACCTAGAGCCATTCGGTCTCTGACCTTGTGGCTCTTAACTTAATACAAGTATCATTGAACTCAGTTTCATTAAACAAATTGATGTCTCACGTCGTATGGAAGTAGTGCTATAAAATGCGAGTGGGTTTTTTTTTCTGTCTTTCTTTCATTAGGGATACTACAGAGATTAACCGGGAAAATAACAATTCATAATAAAGGCAGCTTGAGTAAAAATGGAAATCAGAGAAACATGCATGTGTCGGAAATTATGAACGTTATGAATTTTTGATATTTGAGATCACTAATGATATGGAAAATTTCCCATTTGCAATGGAGTCAATATGTCATAGGTCATATAGAGAACATTCCCATTTGATGTTACAAAATAAATCAAAATATCTCCCTTTCCATTAAAATGAAAAGAACAACATTATGTACTTCCGGGAAAATGAATGTCCCCATAAGAATTGAGAAAGGAGATACTTTGTAATTATACTGTCGGGTGAAGTGTCCTGATTAAATTTACTGGTTCGTAATATTGGGGAAGATATCAAATTTTATGTACATTTTATTTTGATATTTCATTTTTTGAGACGTGTAGGATTTATTTCATGAAAAGTATTTGAAAACTCATGTTATATCAGTTCCAGTCCTAACTGTTCCCTAACATTTTAACAAGATTCGGGTGTGACACTTTGGACGATGGACACCAAATAATGTATCCTTTGTTCTTGTTTGTCATGTCATTCAGTTTAGTGCCCGGAGACATCAGTAAAAAGGAAGGTTTAATTGCCAGTCTTCCTTTATCCCTTACATCATAGTTTGACACACTTGTGACTGAAGGCGAATTCATTTCCGTATATATATCAGCGAAGCATCGTTATAATTATCCAATAATTGCTCTGGATTGACAATGTATCGCTCATTAAAGAGTCTAATACCTGATGTTTATGAAAGTTAATTGTCAAACTTGGCATGATGGGATGATATATCTATTTTCCATCAAATGCCCAAAATCATTGATTACTTTTTGAAAGACGTGTGATTTCACAGTAATAAGCTGCTTTTCAAATAATATTATGGGGGTAACCTCGCTAGTCATAAGGACCACTATTCATAAGGACAACTTATTCATAAGGACCGCTATCCATAACGCGTGACTAAATGAATAGCGGTTTTGTATGAATAGCGGTCCTTCTACATAGCGAGCAAACCATAGACAAATAACCTCACTATTCATAAGAACTTTCGTTCATAAAGATCACTATTCAAGCTATTCATAAGGACCGCTATTCATAACGCGTGTTAAATGAATAGCGGTTTTCTATGAATAGCGGTCCTTATGAATGACGAGTGGACCCCATATTATGAGAGCAGGGACGTCAGCACTGAATACAGCATGGTAAAGATGTATGCTTTCAAGATCAAAGAAAAAAAAAGACTGCTGATGGATACGGTACTGCTTAGACGATTTCTACCAAAATAAAATCGCAAATATCTTTCAGTGAATGAGTTGAAAAAACATACTGCATGTACCTTGTCTTTGGAGTTGAAAAAGTTAGTCAGCCACATTAGTTAAAAATACTAATGATTATAATCTTCACCCCTTCCCCTCCCTCTACACGCACACACTCATACAAACACTGATAAGCGCATCCCTCCACATACACTCACACATGCATTCACCCACGCCAACCCACACCAACAAACACAGCCACAGACGAACACGCACACACCCCTACACACACCCACTCACACACATCCCCACACACACATCCACCCATACACATCCGCCCACTCAGAGATTTGATTTTTAGTCTGCACCGTATATCTTATTTAAAAGGCAAGACTCTCAGTATTGTTTGATAATGCAAATTTGATTATTTATTGCACTACTTCTCATTACAGAAACAATTACCTTTATCATAGTTCTATCACCTAGCAAACACACCAATATGTACTATTACAGCATAATTATACAGGCGTGATATTGATGATCGTACATATCTTTCACCAGCAGTTAAAATTACATCATAATATGAAACGTTACTTGAACTTAAATATTTCATGCAAGTTAGGATATTCGTTGCATTCTGTTCTAAACTATACAAATTAATTTCTTAGCGTTCCCTTGTCATACATTTTATTTTTTTATTAGTTGTCTGGATTTTGTTATCACGAACTGAAGTTCACGAATTGGCTGATCAGGAGTTCGACTTTATTATGTATTATTCGTTGAATAGTGCGTAGAAAATTGCCTTCCAAAGGTTTCACTCTATAGGCAAATGTGATTAATCGTAAGGTGTTATAATTATTGTCTTCTTGTAAAGTATACAAAATATGCTCCATTTTAGCCTCTTAAAGATCACTTCTATATTTCAATGAAATCTTAATGTATTCCCAATTATTCGAAGGCCTGTATTAGCTACATATTTGTATCATTTGTTTTTTCTAAAAGTAACACACTAGCCTATAATCTTATCCAGACAAACGGCATCTAATCCCTGGATAACTAACTCTGGGCCTATGGATAGCTGTCGACAAGCAGACAAGTAGTAGTCAGGAAAGGTAGTCAAATAGCGAGTTCCCCCCCCCCCCAAATGAACCTGTTACACATGTACCGTACCTACAAATACACTCTAAAAATACTGGGTAAACTATGCTGGGTAAATTGAAATTGGGTAAAGGTTGGGCAAATTTTTCCCATCTGTTTGTTACCCGCTTTTGCCAAACGTGTGGTAAATATTTTTTTACCCAATATTGGGGAAAACGACTGATCCAAATTAAACTGGGTATTCAGTTGTGTAAACTATGAACACTATAGGTAAAATAAATGGGTAAGGTTGTCCCAATTGCTTTGTTTTATGCATTTGCCCACTTTGTTTTATATCACTTTACACAATATTGGGGGGAAACATGAGAATATCGATAATTTTTTTGTAACGTATGGTTTGGGGTTGCTCGATTTAGTAACTATCACCAAAGGCATAAAAAAACTATAAGGGGTATATAAGAGATTGCACTAGATTGCATCAACTGGGTAGGATAGGTCTAGGATAGGATAGGTTAAGATATAGGATAGGATAAGTTAAAGTAGGATAGGTTAGAATTTATTAGCTTTAGACCCAGAAAGACATAACAGGCTGGTTTATTTTTTTTTTACCTAGGTTGGAGGAAAAGGGAAACAATTGGGCAACTGAATTTGCCCCAACCACATAGTATTTATTACCCATTAGCTGGGCAAATAGAGGGTTGAGCAATATCATATTAGGTAAAATTGGTTGGGCAGTACTAATGGGTAAATTATTGGGTAAACTGAAATTGCCCAACAAATGGGCAAATTCTGTATATGGTAAAGTTTACTCAAAAGTTGGTCGGACACATAACTACCCTCATATTGGGTAAATTTTGGGTACAATTTTGCCCAATCTTTTAAAGAGTGTACAAATCAATTTTATCATCTAATGACCATAGCACTTACATATCACTTACACGATCTATACTATTTATATGTTGAAATGCATATTTGGGGGATATATTATGACTTATATTTCTTGTTAAATACTACCTACTTAATATATTTATAATTTCATGTATGTAAAACAAAAGACTCGATTTCAAAGCTTTGTGTGTATATTTTCCGTAGATATGCATGTATAACATAATATAACATCATTTAGGATACTATCCTAAATCATTATTAATTCAGTGTTCATATTTTTCATTGTATTGTTCTGTATTTAACTTCCATTTGACATATGTTATACTTCTGTTATACACTCTATTTGTATCTATATTTTGTGTTTTATATATATATATATATATATATATATATATATATATATATATATATATATATATATATATATATATATATATGTGTGTGTATGTGTGTGTGTGTGTGATATACTCTGTTATATGTCACACTGTAAAAGATAATTTTGTTGAAATAAATTACTTAAAAGAATTGAGGGACAGAATTTGTTGTTTTTTTTAAAAGGTTTTTGTAACAGGAAATTTCAAGTAGAATCTACTTATTTTGCTTAATAAATTTTTACTCAGTTAAGTTGAGTTACATAAACGTAAATGATTTAATTATTGTAACCATGATAGATAACAATTAAAAAAAACAACTTATGACATGATTAAACACTAAAGTCAATTTGGTACCTATCTAACATTCACTGACACTATTTCAATTTAGGATTTAACCAAATATCTACCACCATCACCAACAAACACTATTACATACGCTTTAATTTGACACAAGCTGAAAGGGATCCGAATTTTATATATACTTGATCGGAGCAGCTTAAAAAGAAAATTGGTTGACAATTTTCCTGAAATATCAAGCTTTGATTTGTTTTGAATTGAGTGACAATTAAAAATTGTATTATCTTCTTATATTTGCTTAAGTGAATTAGGAAATATTTTGAACTCCTTAAATTTTCATTCAACCACAAAAAAAAATTGTTTTATTTTACAAAAGAGATTAATTTGGTCTTAATGAATATTCATGAATTATGTTAATTACTTATATTACCTACTGCATCAGTCTTTACTTAAAAACGATAAGTACTATCAACATAAATTGTTAGAGTAATACGTATAATTTCTTACTTTGAGTTAACAGTACTAAATCAATACAAGTTGAAATTACTTGAATGTTCTTTCGTATTTCGTATTTAATTTTACTTAAAAATTTTACTTAAAAATTGAAAGTTTGAGTTAGTAAGACTTAAATCGAGTGCATAAGTGGCAAAACTTATGTTTTTAAGTAAAGAAGAAAAATAAGTAGAAATTACCAATGGGCATATCATATGAACAGAACATTGATGTAAATCAATGATGTTTAATAAAATTCAATTCAATTTTTTAAAATATATGTTCAACCAAAAATAAAGTTCCTCATAACACTTTTTTAAATATAACTAGATAAATATTTGATGAAATAAGTTCATTTAAAAAAGCAAAGTATGGAGAATGTTCTTACGCACATTTTGATTGGTTATTTCATAATGAAATTATGGTGTTTATTGCAGTCGGTAATAGAGTAAAGTTGCACTGTCCGTTTCACAATGTATTTTTTAATATGTGTATCATGATTAATTTTGTTTGTATCTGCAAAGACCGAATTAATGCCCCTTTTCAAAATGTTTTGTTCAAACATCACAATCAGAAGGAGTATGTTGGCGCAAGTTGAATTTTACACTCTCACAAACAATGCCCCCTGTTCATCCAAGCGTAAACACATACACAAAAATGATACCTAATGATGCGGGATAAGATACTTTTTCAGAATATGTATAATTTTGAGTTCATAACTGAGTTTTAAACAAAACAGCAATTTTCTAAGTGTATATCTTTTTTGACTCACACGGTATATATATAAATTTCAAAACACACTCAAACAGCCTTAAGAAAAAACTGTGTTTTCGACAGTGTTTACATGTGCAAATATATTTTGATGAGCGTGCGACATCTTGTAAAACGGAAAAAAGTCTTAAATGCTACTCATATTACCAATAAAACGCATTGAACTATAATATTTATATTTTCTTGTACATATAAATATAGAATCTAAATTCTATATTTTTTCTTCTTTAATCTTGGCATTAGCATCGATTTCATAATAAATCGTGACTGAATATAAAGGTTCTTCATTATATTCTATACTACACCAATGACGTGTCCTTCTAGACACTTTGGGACGTTAACATTTTAGGACGATTATCTTCTTTAGGACCTGAAGCGCCAAACTCCGCGTCATCTTTTGGTTCAGTGTGGATCACGTTTACACGTACTTTTTTGCGTATCTCTCCTGAAAGTCCACACACAAAGGATTTGAGTTGTTGTAGGTAGAGCTTCTGCAGACGAGAGAACTCTGACTGTCTTAAAGTATAGACCAATGGCCCAAGCGATGTCAGATTAGCCACAATGGAGGATGTAATGAAGAACCCATTTCCATTTAACCATGTTGGGCAAGTAGATTGGAAACAAACATTGAAAATAATAAGGATGGGTACCCATCCACAAAAGTAGGTTGTAACAAATATAGTGAGGTTGATGGTGCTTTTGCGAATGTGCTTGAATTTCTGTTGCAGTTGTTCGCCTATCTGGCCGTTCTCTTGTTGCTGATGAGGGTCCGTGACTCCCACTGATCCTATTATATCAGCTTGTTTCCTCGCAGTGCGGATCACCAGGATCTTCAGGACACTGATGATGACCAAAGATGGCACGAGAACAATGTTCACCAAGTTGCTGAATATTTTACCATTGTGGCTAACTAAATGCCCAAGTGGGCACTGTGATGGACCAATAAAGCTTCCGATTGATAAAATAATTCCAGCGACAACTCCCAAAAGAACTCCGATGGTCCAGGTTAACGCGATTAATAGGAAACACTTTCGCTCTGTGATGACGCGAGCATACCAAAAAGGATGGCACACTTTCAGATAGGTATCTATGGTAACCAGGACAGTATTACCAAAGACAGCGCTCATGCCAATAAACTTGAATGCTAGAAATACATGTGGGCTTCCGATGGAGCAGAAGTCTGAGAAAATTAAAGTGAAGCTCAAGAACTGGAATAAAATGTGTGCCACACCCGTCGAGAGCAAGAAGTAGTTGGTGATAGTTTGAAGAGTAGGATGTCGGACGATGCAGGTGGCCATAAACATGTAGGAGATTACATTGACGGTACCGGATAAGGACAAGAAGATTCTGAAAAAGACGATGAAACCGTGAGAAAACATCTTGTCTAGAAGAACTCCCGAAAATCTTCCAAAAACGAAGGATTTTTTTTGTATTTCACTTTGACCAGTAGATGTGAGATATCTCCATTAGTATACTAGAAAATGTCATTATGTTGATTAAACAAACCAAGAGTCTTTGTATTGTTTTAAAGGAGCGTAAATAGATTTTGGATATTTCATATTCTTCTGAAATATTGTCTTTGTTCGGGTTACTAAATTGTTTCAATAGAATGCTCCTGCTTATCGACACTGCACATATAGTTCCAAAGTCCATTTAGTTTTTTCCGAATTCGACATTTCTTTTTGACAAAATAATCATTTTGTTAGACGCTGTAATCCAGTGCTGGGTTTTTGACTGTTCACTCGTATATTCCGAAGCCTCTGTAATCCAGTGCCAATTAGATTGCTTTTCCTCCGTGCTTCATCTTCAATGTTTTTTTTGTTTTTTTTTTTCAAATTTACCACTTCTTCTTGTCTACTGTCTATTCCATGCAAGGATTTTCCGAATGTGTTTTCCTAACGCTGAAAGTTGTTTCAGACTTCACTATTCCATGTTTATCAGCTTCTCTTAGAAACCATCCCTCATTGTTCATTTCGGCTTAAAAGGGATCCCAGAGGCGTATCAAGGATTTTGTAAAAGAGGGGGCACAGAGCCGGAAACGTACACAATTAAGAAGGCTTTTTTTTTTCATTGTGTACTTCAGGTATACCAGTTGGGTTTCAAAAGGGGGGCTGCGGCCGATTCGGCCTCCCCCTGGATCCGTAATCTAGTCATCATCATGGGATCACTGTTTAATTTGCTAAGAGGCAAACAAGCTTTTCTTGTATATGACAGGAATAGCAAGGCCAGTGTAATTAAGTAAATTTCATGGTATATGAATTTTAATGAGAAAAAAAAAACCTTGAAGCCTCGACACGACCACCAGCGTGTCTTTTAAAGGCCTGGTCAGACCTCGACGATATCGATAGCTCATTCTAAAATCGCTCACCTGTTGTTTATGTGGAATACGAAATGGAAATTGTTGGTTGTAGGTCAGACCCATAGGTCAGATATCAACGATTTGTGCTTATGCGCTTTTGTCGTCTCGTTGGGATCGATCAGCGAGCGATTTTCTTAGGACAGACCTCAACGATAATACCTGTGAGCCAATTATTTTACTCCTTTGATGTGACGTCAGTACTGAAGAAGTCCATCGTGATGACCATGCTTGATTGAGAGAACCCCAAACGATTTTATCGTTCTGGTGTGAACAATTTTGTTGTTATCATTCCATTATTATATGCATATATAGTTTTGTCACAATTGGGTCTGACCAGGCCCAATGCTCAGGGCTTTCAAAACGAAACTCAATTTTGTATTGTCCTTCCAGCAAAGGGCTGAAAATGTATTCAGGTGGGCGTTTGATAATCATGATGATGAAAATACAAATTACGTTGTTGGTGTTTTTGTTTTTATTATTTTTATTTTTTTTGTTGGTTGGGTTTGTTTGTTTTTGTTTGTTTGTTTTTTTGTGTGTTTTTTTTTGGGTTTGTTTTTTGCTTCTGTTTACTGTTAGAACTTAGTCATTAAGGACACTAATAAGAATAACGACGTGTCATTGTGATTACCCTCCTGCTTAATTTCATCACCAAAAAGTTGGTTATGGTTTATAATAACTCAAGCAAAATATTTTTCCGTCAAAAAGTGGGTTATGGTTTATGTTAACTCAAGCAAACTTTTTTTTTTCATTGAGTAGGAACGTGTATCCTTTTTGTTTTGACGTCATATTCTCCCCCTCTTATTATCTCTACACTCTTTTTGTATCTCTCTCTCTCTCTCTCTCTCTCTCCCTCTCTCTCTTAAACTTGATACCTAATACTAAATGAATGTAATCAAAATACCCTTCCTGATCTTTGTCTTGGAATCCTAGGGAGGGTTTCATCAAGTGTTTTGTCAGTGATCTTTACCGACAACTGTTATAAGCTACTAAAATCCTTGCATCTGACTGGCTGAGAGCAAATTTGTCGGGAAATATCATTGACAAAACACTTGATGAAACGCTCCCCTCGTCTCGAGTACAACGCTGTTAAATATCACTCTGATGACAAATATATCTAATTCTAATCTTCATAATCGGTATTGAAATAATCAAAGGTGATTGTGACTAAATGCTGTATCAATGTATTTTTCATTAATATTTTCATTATGATTAGTCTGTTACGATCTCCTAAGGAATAAGAATATAGGAATATACTGATACATAATCTGAAGCTTATTCAAATTTATGTCATACATGAGCGAGAGAACAAAACGAACTAGCTGTTTTCCGTAGAGACAAATTAAAATTGAAATAATTTGTTTTCCCTCTGTTCTACTATCTTTATCAATATATTTTCATTCTAATTCATATGACCGGTACGTAGCAAAAAGAAATTATAGACCTATTAGTTGCAAAGCAAATACGGTAATAATCATGTTTATATTGAAAATGAACATTAATGTCCTTTCCTAATTGTTAATCTTTTTTTTTCTTAAAACGTGCAGAGATTTTTTTCTTACATTCTAGTTCGAATCCATAAACAGTTCAACTACTTACACGAGCAAGTCAACATGTTCAATATGTACCTTTATAAAGTATTTACCCTTTTGTCATAAAATTAGAGCGCTACCTTATGATATAGGATTTAGCGGTGATTGTTGCAGTTCCGCTCCTTAATGTGCATGAGTCATCCACTGTTGTAATGAATAGAGTGCCACCATTCATGCCATTAGCGCTATAGTATATTAATGAAAACACTACTTAGACAGTATATCTAATTGGCTTTGGGCAATACATACAAACGTGATTTGCAATCGGTCCCCCCCCCCCCTTTTGGGGGGTTTCTATGGTAACAACAGAAGAAGAAAAAATGGTAATGTTTTTAGTTTAATAATTGACACTGCTAATAAGGGTTTTCACTCAGAATGTTACTATGTGAGAGAGGATGGAGAAAATCATGATAATGATAATGATACTATACATGTACAGTGCGTGTAAAAAAAAGTATACCCAACTTTGGTAGCTTCTAATTAAAAAATTGTAACCTTTATGGGCTTAAGATTTATTTTATAGTAAAGAGCAATTTATATTCTGCCAAATGACATCTTTTTCGTAACCGTGCTGCAACGGATGACTGAGCAGCAGGCTTTGAAAAAAATATTGTCAAAATTCTCTCGTACCAAGTTTGGGCTGAAGCAACAAATGTCAAAACCAATTATGCAATTATTCCAGTTTGAAAACTATTGCTAAGTTACTTCAATTGATTTTGTGCTTATCAATAGAAAAGTTGTTGATGTCAACTCAAACTCAAGAATAGGCTTATCACAAGCATAATTTATGATATTTTCTTTGCCATGCTGACACCATCTCGGTTTCATGGATTCCGCATCCCTTATTTAAGGAAGGTCTTTTTATTGAGTCATTTAAAATGGACAAAGTTTATTTTGGAAGCTATCTTTTTTAGAAAAGCGTACTATCAATTACTTTGGTAATTCTCAAGACATGTATCCTTCCTTATATTCTTTCAGTCTTTAAAGTCAGCAAACCTTTAAGTTCATGCGCTATTCGAGGAAAACACCTTATGCACCTTATGCAGGTGAAATGGTGCAATGCAGCGAGTTTTTAGTTATCGCGAGACAAGAAGTTAGAAGGCTGTTATGAAAAAGATATCATTTTTCCCCCTTTGATACTTTACATTACATTTTTGATACCCTTCTGATATTTCATATATAATATCAGAAATATTCATATTCATAATACATACAATCAGAGAACATGGACATAATATGATCTGTTTAAAGAAATCTAAGAATAATATTTCTTTCAAGTAAAGGTGACGACAACCACGAATTCGTCTTTACTGAGGCACTGATGCGTCAAACTCGGTTTCTTCTGTTGGTTTTGACTGAATCACGGTTACATTAACCTTTTTGCGTATTCTTCCTGAAATTCCACACACGTAGGCTTTGAGTCGTTGAAGGTAGAGCTTCTGCAGCCGAGAGAACTCCGATTGTCTTAAAGTAAAGATCAATGGTCCTACCGATGTCAGGTTAGTCACAGCGAGGAACGTGATGATCAACGCATGTCCATTCAACCCTGAACATTTGCCGTGGAAACAGACATTCGACATGATAAGAACGGGTATCCATCCACACAAGTATGTTCCGACAAAGATAGCAAGGTTAATGGTGCTCTTGCGGATGTTCTTGAATTTCTGCTGCAGTTGTTCGCCTATGTCGCCGTTTGGCTGTTGTTGCGGAGGAGGTTCTCTTCCGCCCAAAGGTTCTATTCTATCTGCTTGTTTCCTTGCAGTGCGGATCACAAGGATCTTTAAGACAGTGATGATGACCAAAGAGGGTATAAGGGCTATGTTCATCATGTTGCTGAGTCTTATACCGTGATTCTCAACTACATACCCAAACGGACATATTTCTAGTTCATCGTTTATATTTTTTAAACCACTTCCAGCTGTAATTCCTAAGCACACGCTGATTGTCCAGGTCAAGGCGATCAAGAGGAAACACTTTCGCTCTGTGATGACACGAGCATACCAGAATGGGTGGCACACCTTTAGATAGGTTTCTATCGTAACCAGAACCGTATTACCAAAGACAGCGATCATACCAATGAAGAGCAATGCAAGAAAAGCCAAAGGGGTGCTGAGAGAGCAGAGATTACTCAATTTGAATGTCAAGATGATGCACAGGAATTGGGAGAAAATGTGCGCCATACCTGTCGAGAACAGGTAGTAATTGGTAATAGTTTGGAGATTTGGGTGTCGGATGATGCACACTACGATGAAAATATAGGAGATAAAGTTGAAGCCGCTGAAAAGGCACAGTAAGATTTGGAACAAAGTGACGCTGTCGCTTTTGTCCGTGTTGCTGTCCATTGTGCTGTCCATTGTGCCATCCACTGTGCCAAAGAGAAAATATTAATTGTGAGAAAACGTATACTCCTACTGAATTAATCACAATATTTCATCATCATACGCACAGGATTAATCAATACGAAATTCTCTTTACTTCAACTGTAAAATTTGATACTGTATATTCTACATTATTTAAAAGCGAAACCAAATATGTTTGAAACCGAGTTCTTCAGCAGTAAATGTGACTCCCAAATTTGCCGAAATCTCCTTTCTGCAGAGTCAAAAGATATATGGACACATTGGGCTAAGTCATGTAAGTTCTTTGTTTGTACTTCAGTCACCATCGCCGACCTGAACAATAACGATCTTTACATTTGTCTCTTTTTTGTAAGTGTATCCCGAGTGTGTAGATAATATTAAAATTGTTCACTTATTCCTGCTGGCCCTCAAAAAGTCAACCATTCTCATGTCATTCCATTTTCGTCGCCATAAAACTGTGTCGCAATCAAAGTCACCAATTTCCTGCTTTATGAACACGCATCCTTTTCAGCGAGTATTCTTGCTTTCTGATACGCCAGACTGACAAGGCAAACAGCTTGATGAAAATTATGTCATTCGGTCGTCAGAAAGCCTCTCTCTAAACAATTGTAAAGCCTCATGACTAGCCTCCCATTATCTCGATGATTTGACGATCAATTATGAATGTTAACAAGTCAAGAATATCAATTTATGTTCTTTGGGATTTTTTTTCAACACAACTCTTTTGTAAGGAGACTCTTTCATTAAAACTTGTGATTGTTTTTATTTTTATTTTTTAAATCGAGGGCCTACATTTGAGGCAACAAAATGTGATTTTTTTTTACCGAAGATCTGATCCATCACTGTCAAAAATATCTATTAAAATTCGAAAATCTGTTCAAAATGAATAGGAAAATATCAAGGTCATTCCTATGTCGCTATAAGTTTGAATCTATAGGACTTTAAAGGTAACGGATAGTTTTGGGAAGCCCTCAAAAACTTTTCGTGAGATTTCTTTGATTTTACTAAATAAATAGCAGGGTACTAACATAACTAATATACTGTGAAGTTTTTTTCCTCCTCAAGTGAAATATTTATTGAATGAGAGGTGAAAAGTAATAAAAATCCCTGGCCCAAAAAAGAGGGGATGTAAATTCAAACAACGTGGCCACACGCACTACTCACATGAGGATTGCTGTGTGTATAGAATACGCTACACATAGTACCAAGAGCTGGGTTTATTGTGCGGGGAACCTTCGGATGGATATGATCTTAGCGTGAGGCAGTGAAAAGGCGTTACCAAGCGTTTCTTACAGATACATGTATTTACACTAAAATTTGTTCGAAATCGTGAATGGAATGTTAAATAATCTCGTACATGTGTCTTATGATAAAAGGAGAATAGTATGTGACTATGTTAGATAAGTTTCTTGCCAGTATGATTTTTGCTACCGATACTGTCTATGAGCTTTAAAGGTGACTTTAATTTTAGTAAAATCGACGAGTGTCGGGTACAAAAATATTGAATAGCTGCTCTGTTCAAAACCTGATTCGTCTGTAACGAGAGTGACCAAATCCATCATGTCCTTTCCGATTTCGATGGTGTTCTTTTAGCTAAGGCATGTTAAATTGATACGTGCTTTAAGTGGATGAATCGAATATGAAAAGTAAAGGCACGGGATATCGCACTATTAAAAGGGGATTTTTAAGTGGGTGTGACCCCCCCCCCCCCCCCCCACATTATTATTTTTTTGTCGGACCTTATTTGCAAATCGAAAGGATTGATGAATTTTGTTTTTTAAATTGCATGTTAGAAATAATTATGGAACCAAACCATTGTCGGCACCTATTGATAAAATGTGACTTTCGTTGTTATTTTTTATCCCCCCCCCCCCACGGCAAATTAAGAAATCTAAGAACTTTTTTAAAAAAATAACTGCCGTCGATTCAAAGCAATCGCAACTCCTTCTAAGATAATTTTTTATCTCCATGGACACATGATATCAGAAATAGCTCAGATACGGTTCCATGACATTTGCTCCTGCGACAATTGTTCCGGTCTAACTTTGCCATGTTTAAAACTAAACCTAAACCTAACCCTAACCATAACCATAACCCTAACCCTTATCCTAACCAAATCATGACCTTGACCTTAACCTTTGACCTTTCGAGATATGGACGGAGGAGCAAATGTCGCAGGAGCAAACGTCGTGTCACCCTCAAATACAATTGACCCCTTTCTTTCTGGTTTTTTTTTTCAAACTCTCATTTTTGTGGAGAAGGACACTACCTTGAGAGGGTAAAACTTCTGTCCAGCAAAAGTGGAAGGGGTAATTTATCCTAGATTTCACCCAAAAAATAAACTGCCTTTTCCTTGTGAACATGTTAACAGTTGGTTGTTGCTATTGCTTTTGTTGATATTTTTCCCCCTTCTTATTGTGTACCATTACTGTCTATATATGTTATCATATGATGTTGTGTTCCTAAAAAGTAGATATAGAAGAAAAAATAAGTAAAAATGAGCCCATTTCAATGGTGAAAATGCTATTGCTCAACTGCATGACAGAAGTCATCTAGTATGATTCCTGTTTTCTTTCTTTCTTTGGACTTTTCCCGAATATTATATAGTTTTTCCTTGTGAGAAAGTTTTATATTCATACTTGACCACTGGCGTGCTTGTGGGGGCTTGGGGGCTGCAGCCCCGCCCCCCCCCCCAAAAAAAAGTGCCAGGACTAAAAAAAGAAATATAAAGGTGAAGGAAAGAAAGAAACGGAAGGGGGAAAAGAAAAAGAGAAAGAAAGATAAAAGAAAAGACATCCATTACGTCTTTTTGAACGAATTAAAGGCTGAATTTTCTCACAATTTCCCCTTCCATATACATATATGCATCTTTTTGCATGCAAGATAAAAAGTTGTTTTATCATAATTTTCTAATTATAGGAGGGGAACTTTCCTATTATACCAAAACCAGCCCCTTAACAATAGACTCACACACTGTCGTGAAGTTCTTTCGAAAGTGAGGAAAGTAAATAATGAGTTAAGGCTACAGAAAACTAATCAGGCTCCGCAGTGCTCTAGAATGTAAACTTTCACTATTTGAAATAGAAATTCCCTCACTCTTTAAATTAAAGAAAATCTATGAACAGGTATTACATGAACAGGGAGGAATCGTCCCCGAAATTGAAAGTCGTAAAAAATTAACGATGATTTAAGCTTCCTATCCCCATAAGAGAAAAAGAAAAGGGTGGATATTAAGCTCAGACTTTGATTATTACGTGTTTGCTTAAAAGTGGTCTGAAATGTAAAGTTTCAAACTTCAAAATGTCTAATTTTCTGGCTTGGTCGTGGGAGGGGCGGGAGTGTACCCCCCCCCCCTTATACCCCCTTTGAAAGGATTACTACGAGTACAGTATGTATTGCGTTCCTGGCGATTTAGAAAATACAAGTTCTTCAATTCTTACTGGCGCAGCTCCCTCAAAATCTTTGGCTCATTACGCCACTGGCATTGACAGGTACTCACCCGAGTTTTCGGGAAGTTTACATTTTTCACCATTTATCGCACCAGACAAATTATCATGTATACACAGTAACTGTGAATGCGTTTTCCGGTTTCGTAATGAAGGTACCGGTCCAATTTAGGTGCTTTCAACCATCAGTGTTTTAATCTTAGATATCTAATGATAACACAACTTCATTATTTAAAAGCCTATCCCCGCCTCCCCTCACTAGCTGGCTTTCTCTCTCCCTCTTTCTCACGTTTTTTTTTTCCTCTTCCGCTCTCCCACTCCCTTTCTGTCATTTTAAAATCTGTTTTCCACTACCCCCCCTCTCCGCCTCTCTCTCTCTCTCTCTCTCTCTCTCTCTTTTTAGCTCTCTATTTCTCTCACCACTACCCCCCTCTCCGCTTCTCTCTCTCTCTCTCTCTCTCTCTCTCTCTCTCTCTCTCTCTCTCTCTCTCTCTCTCTCTCTCTCTCTCTCTCTGTCTAGCTCTCTATTCCTCTCTCACCACTACCCCCCTCTCCGCTTCTCTCTCTCTCTCTCTCTCTCTCTCTCTCTCTCTCTCTCTGTCTAGCTCTCTATTCCTTTCCTCTTTGTATCATATATCATCCTCTCTCACTCACACATGCACGCAACACATCCACTCATTCACGAATCCACTTTCTCACCCAACACCCAGACCTTAAACGCACATATATACGCACACATACGCACCCCATCCCACAACACACAAATACACACACTCACACCCTCATCAATTCCAACTTTCCCTCTCTTCCTCTTTTCTATCTACATCTCTACACCTTTGTTACCTTCTTTTCATTAAATTGTCCTTAATTATCAACATAACTACTGTATTAAATAGCGTGGGATTTATCTTCTAATGTCACAAAATACGCCTCTTCTGTAACACTAAAAAGAAATAATGCTTTACATACAGATGTTGCGGTAGAAGCACAGTTTGGGCTGTGAAATAATTTATTTCGAACATAAAAAGACTATTCTATCGCTTCTAATCGGGTGCTACTAAATAATAAAGATGTGGCACAACATTAAAGCAACAATCATAATAACAGTTTGCTATTATTCGTTTTATAATTTATAATTAGCTGATAAAAACGTATTAATTTAACAATTTAGTAAGCATCTACAGATGTTTTTAATACGTTCATTTGATACAAATCTGTATACATTTCTGTATAAAGTGCTTAAGGTTTTTCCCAAAAAAATGTTGCCGTGACAAAATCAAAAGTTTACTTAATTTTTTACAATTTTCATTCCACAGTTTGCTTGGTAAATAAGGCCTATGATATTATTTTGCTTAATAGTCCGTCCTAGTTTGTGATTTTCATGTATAGTGTTGTAAGGAGGTTTTAACATCGTCAACTTTCACCTATTCCCATGAGGTTGGATATTCATTATAATATACACAAATACAAACCAACAGGATGGTGTCGTAGACGGCGCTACATAATTTTTACATAATATTTCTATGCATACAAGTATTATGGTATGACATACACAACATATATATACATTGATTGGATGGGGCGCAAATTTATGAAATCAAAAACTTTACACAATGTAGAAAATAAGCTATAGGTAAAGTTCTATTATTTACAAGAAACAAACTAATTACAAACTACCGGTGGTTAAACAAAGTGTAATCATTCAAATTGCAAGATGAATTGTGTTTACGCATCTTAAGAAAGGAATGTATTAGAAAATAAGTTAAAATTCATAAAACATTGCACTACTGGGGACAAAAAAGATTGCACGTAAATATACCGTAGGGTGCATTTTAATTCATCTTCAAATGGGGAAAGTTAAGAGTCGTCGTCATCGTATACTTTGGTCCTTAGTTGGATGTTTATTTTTTAAACTATCATCGTAAGCAACAACTTCTGAAACAGTCATTTTACCAATAACAGAGATTTGGGTCCCCATCTTTATAAACAGTTGCGATTAATATGAATCAACCGCAATTCAACTCGAGTTTGTTATCAATCGCAACTCCTTACATAAGATGCAGTAACTTACATCTTTCCGATTCAATGAACAATGCCACCAAAACAGAAAGTCACAATACAATGTAGCCCGTTTATTTATTGTCCTGCCTAAATGCAGCTTCTTGCGACACTGTACTCTCTCTTTCTCCTTTTATCTGTCTCTCCTTCTCTCTCTTTCTCTCTCTCCTTCTCTCTCTTTCTCTCTCTTATTCTCCCTCTCTCTCTCTTTCTCTCTGAGAGGAATCGCCTAATCAGCTACGTCATCATCCATTTGTATGGATGGCTACCCAAAGCATGCACTGAACATGCTGAAAGCGCTGCATCTTGGAAGAACCGGCATGCATTACGACCATCTGTCTTAGTGCATTATCTTGAATCGTTATCGATCATGAATGACCATCTAATTTGCCATTTCTGTAAGGATTTCGTACCTTTGATTTAAAAAAAAATCATGTACTACTTGTCGAAATGCTTCCGTAGGCCTAATTAACCAAAAGTTTATCCGACAGTAGCAGGTGAAAATTTAAATTTGTCTTAGGTAGTAAACAAAATGGCGGTATTGCGCCTGCGGAGAGAACTTGGGTGAGAACCAAACTCAGGAATCATGGGTAGGGATGTCGCACATTCTGGTACTGAGGTAATCGACAGAGGGCGCCACTGTTCGCTGGAGTTTATCTGCAGGGAAGGGTGGGTTGGTTCCTGTAATGATAGTGAGAAAAATACATTGAATTATAGTCAAATAAAACTACTGGGTTTCTCAAATGATAATTTAGCCAAGTCTTTATTGAGCAACTATTTATTTCAACAACAAAAAAACTAAAAACAAAAAATCTTAACCCCAAATAATTTTGTTAAAAGTGATCCATGTAGACTACTGACCATTGTTTGTTTGTATGTTTATTTGTTTATTTTGCGATACTTTTGCCATTATGACTTATATTCGTTGTTTTGTATTAAGTGTACCTATTGATGCCGAAAAAGCGCTAAATTTAATCTATAAAGATTGTGGACACATATAAAGAAATCACCAAGTTCCAATGTATCAAAATACGGTAGCAAATAATTATTTCACTTTAAAACTGCCATTCACAATTCTTACAATTCCGCAAATAAATACAAATCTTATGGGTCACGCTCTTTTTAGGTTGCATCAGCAGAACTTTGGAACAAATTGCCAGAAAATATCAAAAAATTGTGATACCGTTGACAACTTTGAGGCACGTCTTAAAACATTTCAGTTTTTAGAAATAACTTCCAGTGTTAACTGGTAACTAGATAAAGTACATGTATGTTGAGCATACCTCACTCTTCTTAAGTTTCTCTGTCCACCTTTGCTTCCTCCTCTTTCTTATAGCGCATAGGGACATGCGCTATATAAATTTGGTATATTACTATTATTATTCAAATTCTGTGTGGGAACTTGAATGCCTAGTTTCTCCACATATAGCAAATGTTATTAATTTGATCTCAAGCTTTGCTCTAAAAAAAAAAAAAAAAAAAAATTATAATTTTTGTTTACACATATCGATAGGAGGCTTGGCTAGTAATGTGACCATTAAATACTATGAGATTGTTGGCATATCACTTTTCCATTAAATAAGTAAATCAGCAGAAATCAACGAAACATTGTTAATCGATAGAGACCGTTAACTTTGTTAAATTTCTAACAACATGCACTCATGTTGGATAAAAAATCATATTAGAGAAAACAACATGAAGTAGGAAGACTACTTCAGCCAAAAAGTGATAATGACTTTTAATCTTGTGTAGAAAAGATTTGATTCTCTCTTAATTTGAATTGTTATTGCTTTTCAGTATGAATTATGATAGATACAGATAGAAGCAAAATAAAGTCTTACCTGAAAAAATAAATGTTTACTCAGCTTCGTCTGTGTTTTTGATGTCTTCTCTATCTGAAATAAATCCAGAAACCAAATGAAGGGTTACGATTAGAAGGATCCAACGATGAAGGAAAATGAGCTATACAATCATGCTTCTTGCTTCATCTTAAAGGGTACCAATCACCAAGAAATATTTTACTCTGTATGTTAGAGGTTCTATGTTATTCTATTATATTCCAAATAGGGGCTTCGAATATCACTTCTATAAAGAGATATTACAAGTTTAATTATACTCTTTATAAGCATAAAAGCGACTCGTGAGTAGACTACTTAACGCACCCGTACGCGCTCGCCAAGATAAGGGCTCGCGCGGAACCCCACTCGGAGGTTCGGTTCCGCGCGAGCACCTTCATGTTATCCTTTATTTCCTTGATACTCCTAAACTACTGACCTATAGAATTTCAGATAAAGTTCTTTGAGATTAATTTTATACTTTCTAGCGGTATACAAATTCTTTTTTCAGGTGGTTGGTACACTTTGAGATATAATTTTAATAGTTATTTCTATGAATAATATATGAGGTATTTTTCTTTCTCCTTCTGTAAATTCAAGCGCCATTTCAGGTGAATAATTTAAAAACTGCAGTATAGCATTAACATGAGATTGTCCTAGATATTATGCAGTAAAAGTATTGACGAACGGACATTTTGAACTTATTTGAAATCATAATTTTGTAGTGAGCTTTAAAAAGAATTGCAGATTTATTCTAAGATGTACTTTCAAGTTAGAAAAATGGATATGTATAAGTATTAATTTATTAGGATATATTTCAAGAAATGGTGAGCCTAGGCAGGGGCGGCGGAGCGTCTTTCAAAGTGGGGGGCACCAAGAAAAGGAAAGAAAGGGCACCTACAAAGGGTGAAAACAAGGCGGAAAATGCCACTTTGAGACATTAGTATACCGCTACATTCTGATTAATAGACTATCGTGGATCATTTTCGACACATTATTGTTTATGTCTTAACATGGTTCTAGATAAAAACTACTTTACAGTTGAGTGTAATGGTCTGATTATTCATTTGCGAACGAGCGAAGGGAACGAGCAAAATATTTAAGATATTTTGAATAGCAGCAATTTTCCTAATATGATAAGAAGACAATGGTAAATGCTAGCGAGCGTAGCAAGCGAGCTTTGGAAAATTAAAAAAAAATTGTCCTCCTTCCTGTTATGATTTAGGGGCACTGCTCATTCTTGTATAATTTAGGGAATTGTGTCCCTCCTGCCCCCTGCTCCACTGCCTCACATTGTGCTGATATCAGTAGGGAAATCTATTATTATGAAGCCTCTCGGATTATTTGGAGCTAGGTAAATGACTCTTTTGCGGACTTTAGAGCACAATTTGTAAGCGACATCGGGGTATATAGGTAAAATATATTAAATATATACAGGTATATAGGTAGGGCACTTATCAGAAGACAAAATGGACACTTATCAAAATGGAAAATACATGTAATACTTTTAGAATGAAAAAGGGGCACTGATCAGAAGTAAAAAGGGCACTTAAAAAGAGGCATTTATCAGAGGTGAAAGGGACACTTATAAGGAAAAATTGCACTAGAACGGAAAATGGGCACTAATGAGACGAAAACAGGGACACTTGTCGGATTTCAAAAGGGGCACTTATCTGAGCTTAAAAGGGGCACTTATCAGAAGGTGAAAAGGGCACTTATTAGAAAGAAGAAGGGGCAGTCATACGAAGAAAAATGGTCACTTATCAGAGGTGAAAAAGGGCACTTATAAGAAGAGAAAATTGCACATTAGAACTGAAAATGGGCACTAATCAGACAAAAAAAAATCAAACGCACAGATTTCAAAAATGGGCAGTAATGTCTGAGGTTAAAAGGGGCACTTATCAGAAGGTGAAAAGGGCATTTATCAGAGAGAAGAAGGGGCACAGTTATACGAAGGAAAAGGGGCACTTATCAGAATGAAGAATTGCACTATTAGAACGGAAAATGGGCACTAATCAGAAAAAAGGGAACTTATTAGATTTCAAAAGGGGCAGTAATGTCTAAGGTTAAGAGGGGCACTTATCAGAAGGTAAAAGGGTACTTATTAGAAAGAAAAAAGGGGCACTATACGAGGAAAAGGGGGCACTTATCAGCTATGAAAAGGGGCACTGTTGGGGTACTTGAAAAAGTGGGTGTACTGTGCCCCCTGCCCACCCCCCCCCCCCCCCGGGAGCGCCGCCTCTGAGCCTAGGTGTTATCCAAAATATGTTATCTAGTAAGTTCTATCTATAAGTCACGGGGGCCAGTCATAAACATTTCTTACACTCAGACGTTATTTTCGTTGCCCAATCTGTCGCCTCTTGCCCAGGGCTAGACAGTGCGTTTCGATCTGTTCTAGTTGACTTAAGTATTTTCCATTTTCATCTCGTTTTAAGAAAAAAGATAGGCTTCTAGCAAAATGACGCTCTCAAATTCAAGGTTTGTGCACTTTTGTATTTTTCCCCGGAGGCTATATCAAGAGAACGAAAAGAGTATACCATTATACTGAATCGAATCTGAAAATGCTTAAAGCACAAAGTAATGTAAGGATTATGGCACGGGCTATTTCATGATTTTGATGGTTCTATAAACTTCATTTTATTCAGTTATTTTCATTTTCTATGTGATCAAATTTTAATGACAGGGTTACAGTTCATGTAAAAATGTGTTTCTTCCTCCGGCAATTAACGCCCTTTTATATTACAGATACAAATCCTCTATCAAAATAATGGCACGATATTTAGTTTGAATCAGACGCTAAATCTGTATTTTCTGGGGCTTTCCTAAATATGTTTTATCAAAAGATGTGAGAGATGGGAACAAGGGACTAGGTTTGTAAAATTAAAGCTATACTATAAGACATTGATTATCAAAATTAGTATTTTATTAATTTATATTTACAAGCTATTCATCTGTATGTAATCCTGTTCTTACATATTTGTTAGTTTTTGTTTTGTGGTGTCGATTAGAACCGTCGATTTTCAAAAAAGATTTAAGCCGCTTCCGTGGCCAATATTTGCGACATTACTATAGTTAAAACAATATATTGTGGAAGGAAATTATTTAATTACTATGAAATACGATAATAGAGAGGATTCTTGATTTAATCTACTCACCTCTATATATTATAATGTCCTTTCCCAATATACTAACATATATATATATATATATATATATATGTGGAAGGAAATGAGAGAATAATGGTTGCGTAGCTTAAATCAATGTTCCCCGGAGCTGTCCTCCCTTATGATTCCCGGGGGGCGGGAAATTTTTTGCAAAAATTTCAAAAGGTAGGACAGCTCTGGGGAACGTTGATTTAAGCTACGCAACCATTATTCTCTCATTTCCTTTCAGATTGTCTTTATTTCCACGAGAGTTGCCAAAGCTGTTGTGTATGTTATTTCCTTACATTTGTATATAAATTGATATCCTTTCGCATGACTAATATTGTGAGGCAAAATCTTCTAAGACACAACATTATAAGCCAACTGTGATCGAGTGTCTGAGGAAGCATTTGCCTTTCTGTTCTCTGTTATCGAGAAGGTCTTAAAGTAATTGCAAGCAACTCAACTCAATGGATCAGCGAAATTGATACATTTTTCTACTATTTTGAACCACAAATGTTGTACTACACACAAGAAATGAATCACAAAACATCTCTGGATTGATGTCCCGTTTCAAACAGGAAATGCATCTCTTCTTTCATTTTTAGTCGTTAGATTCGTGATGCGAGTAGGTTATACAGAATTGAAAAATCTTCATTAAGGTAATGCGTTTTTTAATTTCCATCTGCTTATTACCCTTACATGCAAAATAGATTCCAAATAACCAATATATATGGAATTTATTTCAATGAATTTCAGGTACCCACTCCAACAAAAAATAGTGTTAAATTTTGTTTATTTTCTGAGCTTAAAAACGGGGATGGGAGTATACTCCACGCTATAGCCTATGGATAAGTCTATAAGCCTATGAACTTTTATATCTTATGTCCATCTAAACCCATCACAGAGTGGAAAGATTTACCTGCACCCATGAGAAATTCTGTGTCTCTGCATTTTAAGCTTCTCATGGAAGCTAAAAAAGTGTATGATATCGGATTATTGTTCATGATGCCTTGCTTGTTTATTATGCTCGACTACTATCATCCTAACCTGTTTCCAGTATCTTTTTTGTAAGAATTCCTGTGAATATTTCGATATTTTACTCTCACCGTATATCTTACCACTGTATTATCTATGCACTCCATTATGATTATTACTATGTTGCAGTCCTCTTCCTTTCCCTCTACTCCAAGTTCCCTATCCTCTTCTTTCCCTCTCTTTGTCTGTCCCTTTCTTCTTTTCCTGTATTAAATTATATTGTATTCGTGTATTCAGGCGTACCCGCTAAAAACAGCTGGCTTATTGGGACTGCGCCTTCTTCCTTGTAACTTTGCAAGTTCTTGATTGCACTGATATTACTTTATGTGCATGTAAATTGTACTATTTGAACAGATGTTGAATGTTGTCAAAATAATATGTGGAAAAAAATAAATGTTAATTTGAATTGAATTGAATTCAGTATACCATACGACTGTAGCCCAATTTTGTAAGAAATTAAGGTTCCCGAAAGTCATTTAAATATTAAAACTCGTAATTGTGTGGTATTGTATAGGCCTTCAAGTAAGAGAAACGGCCCAATTGGCTGCAAATCGTAGTGACGTCAGACCAGTCCTATACGCCTGTCCCCGATTTGGCATTTTCTCAACCTGAAAGGCCTACTATATTCCGCAATTGCAATGTTATCATTCGTGGGACCATAAGGAACCACAATCATTATTGTTCATGTTGACAGAGTCAAATCTAATGCTTTGCAATTTCTATCAAAATTGGCTGGAAATGGAATCGTATAGTGTGTGGTTGGCTCAAAATATAGCACCCAGTTCAATCTTCATCAACCCCTTACCCCAGCCCGCCGCCTGCACCCCACCCCCCCCCCCTTAAATAATACATACTCATTGGCAGCTCCTATGCTGGATAGGACTCAGCCCTTTCATAATTTGTGTCAATCTAAGCCGAAATCCCATGTCCAATCATTCTTTCTTCATCATCCCCCATCCACTCTCTACACCCAGTTCCGTCTTTACTCTCTTCTATCCCCAGCCTCGCCGCCCCAACCCCTTAAAAAAAAACACTACTACATACTCATCGGCATCAAAAACGTCTCCGAAGGCGAACTTGTCCATGCCGGGATCGTAGAGCCTGTCAGGCTGGAAGACGATCTGCTTGAGCCTTTTGAGGAAGGGATTACCGGGGAGGGACGCTGCACTCTGTTGTTTAACCGGCCCTGCTGCCCAAGGGCGCTGAGCCCCGACCACCGCGTGGAAATTCCTTGCTTCTACGACAGCGAGGGCGAGAGAGACGATGACGGCGATGGCGAGGAGTTGTCTGTTGGCCATGGTGAGCTGAACATGGGTTAGATTGGATAAGCATAAATTAAATGAAAATAATTTGAATAAGAATAGATTGAATGAGTTGAGTTCAAAGCAATGAACCATTTTCGTAATGCATTCAAATTTAATGCTTACTTCTTGTCCCTTACATGTCTGGGAATTTGTCCAGGGGACGGGGATGATTATTCTCCTCAGGTTAGTTGTCCAGATACAATTATTACACATATACGCACACACCACGAGGAATGTTTCACAGCACAATATACAGAGAAAGTTATTATTCCAAACATCGATCAGATCGAAAGTGAGTAGACCTGGGGCCCGTTGCACAAAACTTGCGTTTGAACGCAACTCAGGAAAATCAAACGCAACTTTATTTTCAGCCAATATCAGAAGTGCGCATTTAGGACTTGCGTTTGATTTTTAGGAGTTGCGATTAAACGCAGGTTTTGTGCAACGGGCCCCTGTCCACGGAAAGAGGCCGATCATTTCCCCCATAATGCAGACAAGAATCAAATAATGATTAGTGAAAACAAATCATAAGTAACCACGCCACCATCTCAGCCAACAAATCACCATCCTACTTTTATATGTCAATTACATCAACAACAAAAACATCATCCTCAGCTTATACAACATCAATGCCGACATGATCAACAAACTGGACAAAATATCAACGCTAATAACGCAGAACCAATCGAAAATTGATTTCATTACAAAGAGCGCCAGCTTCGCACTTTATTAGTATATCTACTATGACCAACGTAGAATCCCCTCTGATAATTGCCCAATATTGTCTTCTCTCCATTAAAGTGATTGTTGAATGATTATCATCCTGTCTTGGATATGTGAAAGTAATGGATTTACAGCGCGATCAATCGCTAGCGCAAGTAGTAACAAAAACCAAGCACCAGCGCTTGATTTCATAGCTTAGCTACGGTATGTGCGACAACCGTAGTGGGTTCACATAATGAATCTACAATGTAGCTTGCGATAGCAACTTTCAGCATTAGCTGGAACAGTTTTGTTAATCATGCCTTCATCCTTCTTGTGATTTGGGACTGGATTTTGTATTGAGTGATATTTGGGAATAATATTAATTCAGTTTTGTCTCCAATTACCATTAAAGCTCACAGACAGTCTTGGTAGCAGAACAATACTGGCAAGAAACTTATCTAACATTTTATTACTTTCTTTTTTGAACCGTCATCTTTCCCCATCTTATTCTCTCTAATTTCCCCCTTCGCCTCTCTTTATCTCTATCTCTCTATAATTTTGTTTCTTTGAATTGTTTTGGGGTTCGTTTTCCTCTGACTTGTGCTCCATTTTTATTACTTTTCACCTCTCATTCGACTAATATTTCACTTGAGGAGGAAAAAACTTCACAGCATCTTAGTTATGTTAGTACCCTGCTATTTATTAAGTAAAATCAAAGAAATCTCACGAAAAGTTTTTGAGAGCTTCCCAAAACTATCTGTTAACTTTAATCGTGTATAAGACAGGTACTATCACATTGCAAATGAATAACGTTTGCAATTTCAGTATACAGTGAGTCCCAGAAAATAAGTTAACAGCTGGGCAAAGACTCCACACAAAAAAATATTTCAAAATACTTGTAGGAAATTTTCATACCTGTGGATAGCGTATAAGGTCTCTCATATCAATCGGCACCCCAAAATCTCGCGACATTTTAAGCTCAAGTGAGCAAAAGCGACTTTTACGAAAGGGTGCAAAATCCAGACAAGACAAGAATTGGTATATGTTCTGGCTGGTATTAACAAATTTGAGAACTGTTAAAAGCTGACTGTTGGGAAAAAAGTCTCCCCAAATGAACATTTCAAAATAGGTTCATGAAATTTTCATACCTATGGATAGCTTAGGGTTTCTCCTATCAAATGACACCAAAACATCTAACGATATTTCACGCTTGAATGAGCAAAAGCCATTGTTGTGAAATGGTGCAATATGCATGGTTGACGAAAATTTGTATTGGTTCTGGCTGGTATCAGCAAAGTTGAGAGTCTTGAAAAGGCTTAGAATGTTCATTTTCTGATCATTAAAATAAATTTATGAAATAGTAGCCTTTATTTTCTGTATGTCCTGACATATCCCATCAAAACTTCGTGGTTATCTGAGAAGGCCAGCTTGAATTAAAAACTCGCCAAAATTAATATTTCAAAACACTCAATAAAGTATTTAATTGCGCACTGAAGCATAAAATGCCAATGAGATATTAAGAACATACAGATATCAAAACCCATTCTTCCAAAAATTGTCTATTTTTGATCAAAATATGAAAATTTCTAAACCTTTTCATGACTCTCAGGTTTGCCGATACCAACGGGAACAAATACCAATTCGTGTCAAGTCTGAATTTTGCACCTTTTCGCAAAAGTGGCCCTTGCTCACTCGAGCGTTGTAATCTCTATATCTTTAAGTGTTATTTAATAGAAGAGACCCTTAGCTATCAAGAGGTATAAAATTTAGCTTCAGATATTTTGAAATATTTATTTGGGGAAACATTTTATGACTAATAACTTTTTTTCTGGGACGCACTGTAGTATGATACGATTTTTTTTTTTTTTTTTTTTTTGCAATCGTTGCAATCAAGTGTCAGTCATTGATTTCAAGGTTCAAGGTTTCAAGGTTTCTTTGTTTTCCACATGATGTATTACGGTGTTTAACATAACAAACATGCAATATATACAAGTTGATATAACAAAATATCGAACAAAATTAAGATAGGAAATTTTTGCGCAGATGAAAAAAACTATTTAAAAAATGAAGTACAGTAGTTACATGAATTATACTATCATAATTCAGTAAAATTAGGCATGGTAAAAACTTCGAAACATAAGTGGAGGAGTCTATTGAAAAGCACAGCTTGGCTTAAGGCAGCTGATATCGACACGTTATCTCTACTGGACTGGTACTGCCTCACCTTTCCAGTGGCTTAGCATGGATTAAAAAAATGATGGGGCACGGGCATCGGGGGAGTACACCGGTTTTATTCGGTGGATAAAATTGATTGTACTTTTTTGCTTTCAGTTTACTTTATTGATGGCAGGTCCATGTTTCGGTTTTGCTTCCTTCGCCTCTCCTCTGTCTATTTGTCTACTTCTCTCTGTTTCTCTGTCTCTATGCCCCTCTGTATCTCTTTCACACCCCCCCCCTCCCCCCTCTCTATCTCCTCCCTCTCTCTTTCCATATCTCTCTTTCTAAAATATATTATTACTGTCTCTCCAGTACCAAACTTAAAGGAAATATGTCTTACAGAAGTTGTAATTCTTGTCCATATTAAATCATTATGGAAATAATTAAATCGTGTCGGGGATTTCTCCCTCTTTGGGGTAGCCTTCATGGGCAACCAGCAAACCAGAAATAGAAGCCACACATCTCCCTTGCACATGAACTTTTATCAAATTCATCACAATTAGCTCCCGGGGGATTAATTTCCCGCGCAGACTCGATCGAGTGGGTTTGTGGGGGAAGCTATAGCTGAAGGAAAAGTCGGGTTCCGGGGGTCTCCCCCTTAGGGAGTGAGGGCCACATTCTCTAGTGGTACTCGGAGGGGCAAGGGCCCTTCACGAACAGCTCTGCAAAGTGGCCATGAACGGTCTGAGTCAAGAGGCAGAAGCACGCCGAGTCTACCACAACTGGCCAGCGACCCGAAAGAAATTGTAGGATATAGCCGGCCTACGATTAGACGTGCCCCGCTCGTGGACTGAATGTTTAATGGCAGTTGGTACACCTTTTAGGCATTAATGGAGGGTCCTTGTATTTTCTTCACGGAACACAAAGTCAACTATGGTATCTCCAATAGCAGCATCGGTAACGGAATCTCTATTTGCCCCGGAACTTGAGAATGTATTTTCATATGTAATAAATGAAAAGCACCCACTCCACAAAATGCTATTATCCTGTAGTTCCTGCTCAGTTTCATTACATTTCAAATGCAGTATTTCACGCAAATCTCGTATTCTCTTTCATCCCAAGATCCAGTATTTCATGAAGGATATCCTACATTGTACGAGATGAAATACTGGCATGTGTATGTATCCACTACCATTTACACGTATTTCATTTTTCTTCCTTTGCATTTGCTAAATATCTTTTTAAAGATATCATTGATGAATCAATAATGAAATTGCAATTATGATAGATTTTAGGCATTACATGTACTTGAAGGTAAACTCAAATAGACGTTATGTTACGGTAACTTCGAGTAAATAGTTAAGAGCCTACATAAAACAAGTTAGAAACAGTCCTTAAAACAAATCCAAAAGACATGTTGAATGTAAAATGTTACCTAAATTCAAAGAATATCATGTGACCTATACACGCCTTCAGATATTTTTCATTTTTCTATGTACTCCACCCCACCCTCGTTATTATGAGTCTTTCTGGATTTGTTTATATACCCCCAATACCGTAGTATCGGGTATCCCCCTTGCCTGCCTCTTTCTCCACGTATGTTCCAGATCTATAACCTGTAATGACCTTTATTTAAGCCACATCTCAGCTCTTGCCTCCCCCCCCCCCTGTTCTTTTCAGCTTCCCTTTTTCGATTCTTGATGGTACGACAAATGCTCTTGCGCATGCGGCGTTGATCCGCGCTCAATTCCCTATAGGGTATATATACTATATCCGACTTCAATACTTCATCCCTAGACCAAACACCATAACCCTAACCCTAACCTTTAACCTAAACTAAAACCAAATAGCAACCTAACCCTATGATTACTACTCGTTAATCAACCAGCATTTCTGTCCTCTTCATTGTCTCTGTTCTACCCAAAATCTCTCATCTCCTTATCTATTTTCTATATAACCCTTTCAAGACAGGAATTATTTAAGGGCTAAATTGATCACATTTTGTTCTTCAAATTGGCAACAATAATATTTTTTGTTTAGTGCTACATGGTTCTAACAAAATGTAATGTCTTTGAAAACAATATACATCATTCGAAACTTAGTCGAAAGTTGAAAAAATTGCCAATTTTGTTAAAAAACAGTGATTTTGAACCTCTCAATGTGTTGCCAATTTAAGGATTTTGAAGCTTATTCTCCTTTTTAAAATTCCTGGCATCAAACGCAATATGGTCATGCAACAAAAATGGAAACATTGTGAGTAGAAATTTTTGCTCTTTCTACTCATGCATCTGGTATATTTTTTAGAGCTCTGAATCAAAAGTTATTAAGCCAAACCACAAAATGTGGTCATTTGTCTCGAAAGGGATAATAGATGTAACAAAACCAGACGCGGCGGCAACCACGGATAATAAAACCGCGCATTTTACGTTGTACATTGGATAATGTGATGCATGCACTACTTATCGCCCCCCCCCCCGAAAAAAAAGTGGATACAAAAGTTCGATTAAAGTCGTGTCTTCTGTTAATAAATAAATGGGCCATGTGGATTGTTTGACACGATTCTGTCTGTTATGCACGATGGGGAATTATAATGAAATGAGAGCATGTTGCTCGATGAAAAAGTGTCTGTCTATATGACTGTAGACTCGAAGAGGGACAAAGGAAAAGATAAACTCTAACCAGACATTGGATGGAATCAGTGGGGTAGATACATGGGGCGCAGGAAGGCACATCTCCCCCCTCGAATGGCGGAAATGGGGAGACAGGAAGAAAAGGGGAAAGAAAGGGATAAAAGGGAAAAGATAATTGTACCCCACTTCCACACCCTCATCCCACTTTTTCGTTCACATTAATTTTAATTGACCTTGTAAGACTGGTGCCCCCTCCCCGTGACACCAGTGCCCTCTCAATGGCTGAAACCATGCTACGCATCTGGCCTGGATTGTGATTTCACTACCGGTGACAGAACCACGAGGTGTGGGATTATGACGTCATTTTGGAGGATTAAGAGGGAGGAGGTATTGATTTTTTTTAATGCCCTAAGATGCCTGTCATCACTGACTTTATAGACTGTGAGACACATGCTTTGCTGACAACCGTTCTGCGATCCATTTCTTACGATTCGAATCCCTAACTTCATCTGTAGATCCATCACTATACCTGTAGCTCACCTTAATCCTAAACTTAATATTAAGCCTAATCGAAGTCCTAATCCTTACCCTGCATCTTTCATGAAGTAAAAATCTCTAGGAAAAAATCGGATTTTATGATTATGATTCCGAGAAGAAATGGAGCACAAGTCAGAGGAAAACGAACCCCAAAACAATTCAAAGAAACAAAATTATAGAGAGATAGAGATAAAGAGAGGCGAAGGAGGAAATTAGAGAGAATAAGATGGGGAAAGATGACGGTTCAAAAAAGAAAGAGTGTGAGTGAGGGACAGAAATGAAAAGACAAGAAAGAAAGTATCATAGAAATAAAAATATGTATAGGGGCAAGGAGAGGGTACAAGAGGAAAAAGCAGTCAGTGTGAGAGAGTGAGAAAGAAAGAGAGCGTAACAAGGGGAGATGATGTTAAAGGAGATTTATATCAACAACATATCAAATAGGAAGCTAAATGGAAAATAAGAATTGAAATATTTTCTCACACCATGAACCACAGAAACTCTTAAAAATCACTGAATAAAAAACATCAAAAGACAGCGAACAATAACCGACAGGCGGAAAGCATCATGGCTGCAATGATATGGAGTGAAGTGGATAAGATAAGGAAGTACACAAATAAAATGAAATGAGCCTGACCAAATAATAAGCACAAGGGCCTCGAGGCAGCCCAATTAATCGCACAAGACAAGAGTTCTCAAACAAATCGTGACTTATCTCCAATCATACACACAGGAATCCCACAAATAAAGAAAGAAAAAACCTCTTTCATCACCTTTCCCAAGTACCAATATAATCTCTCACGGGTCGCCATAACGCTGCCCTGTTTGCCATGATTTATGATGGATTTGTGTTAGTTAGGAACAAATTTCATTTTGTGTGGGCGCGCTAAAGCTACCGTATGCATGGAGTCCGTTATTGGAGACAGAACAAATTGTTAAGGTTCTGGATAGCAGTGTAAACAAGACAAGGTTGTGAATGCGAGCCCGTAATTGACTTGTGATCCAACTCACGGGGAGCGCTAAATGAACCTGTTTTCACGAATTGACATTGATGAAAGTGCAAATGATACCATGACTATAGAAAAAATTATAATTCAAATAGGAAGAGACGAAAGGAGTAAGAGAATTAGAAAAGCCGTTGAAGTAAATGTTTTTTGTGGGGGGGGGGGGGAGAGAAGGAAAGAGTAAGACTGGAAAAAAATTCTTAGTACGTAAACATCAAACTCAAATTCATTAAAAAAAAACAGAGATAAGACCAAGTAAAATTTATTTCCAGATTCTCTTCCCTTCCCACAAATATCATATTAAATGGAATTGTCTTTCTCGAGTTCTAGAAAAATCCGAAGGGATTTAATGTTATACTTGCCTAATAATAGAATTTATAAAGACATTTCTTTAATCCCCGCTATCCCGCCCCCAAAGGGAGCACTTAGCAGATCTGACTTTGCAGGAATAGAAGAACAAGGAAAAGACAACAACAATAAATAAATAAATGAATAAATAAATAAAATAAAACGATAGACACAAATATCTTGAGTCTTGACAAGATACAAGCTACAAGCAAATAAGCAAAGATGAAAAAAGAGAGAAAATAAATGGATCGAGTGAGCTATAATGCTTACAGGAAAAATACAGCTTAACTTCTTAATGCGATGATTACGATGATTTAACCCCCCCCCCCCCCGGCAGCCATCTTGACTTTTTGTGAAAACTGGGCTATTTGGCACGATGAAGTCACTCGCAACCGAGTAAAGTCTAGTACGTCAGACAAGAGATCTTATTACATAGTTTCGATGACACGAAGCAAGATCCATCATTTCCCTGGAGTTCTGAATATCGGCTACAATGATCATGACTCGCTCTTGAAAAGGGGATTTATTAGAGGAAGGGGGCAGGTATATGGGGGCCCGTACATCTCGCATTTTTAATTCTCTTTTATGCACATTATCATTCAAACTGGAGGTATGGTTGATTAAAAGAAACTCACAAAAATACTTGAGAGAATAAAAGAAAATGACAAAAAGCATAGGTCTGTAAAGAAATTGAGAGGGAAATCAGAGAGATTCATATCATTTTTTTTGCAGAAACGGGAGACAACTCGAGTGAGAAAAGATACGGTATGTAAGCTTATACCCAGGGTATAGGTAAAAGGGAAGGGTTCGGGGTATATGTGGCGATGGAGATAAGGGAATAAGGGAAATAAGAGATATATATATATATATATATATATATATATATATATATATAGAGAGAGAGCAAACGAGAGAAAGAAAGGAAGAATTAGGAAAAGAGGGATGGAGAGAGAGATGGAGAAAGAGAGAAAGAGATGGAGAGGGGGAGAGATGGGGTATAAAGGGAGAAAAGCAGAAACGAGAGAGAGGGAGAGAAAAAGAGAGAGAAATTGAGACTGAGAAAAAGGGAAATGAAGAATGAGATGGGGAGAAAGAGAAAGAGAGATAGAGAGATTGATGGACAGATAAATGGGGAGGAAACAGATAGGGTAAAGAATATAAAAACGATGGTATATTTCCCAGAAACACGCATGATCTAAGAGAAAGTTAATAGAAAGCCCAGAAAAGAATGTTTAAAAACCAGACATAATAAAAGAGACACAGGTAGACATACATAGGAGAAAGACAGACCACGGTGGGTATGTTCTAGACTATACATCTTGTCAGAAACATTATATCAAAGGTCACATTGCTTGGTAGTTAGGTCATCGTTCTTCATAAAGCAGACTTAAAAGCATTACCATTTTGAAGGATTTTCATTAAGATACAAATCAATCAATGACTAAACGTCACTAATGTTTAATAACGATGTGTGATAAGGTCAACTTTCCACATTTAGCAAGCTTTAACAACGACATTTATTTATTGATATTGCAAAATATTTATCACTAGGCTATACCGCCACGCAGGAATGTCATCGAGAATATATTGACAAAATATACGAAAAATTATGATTACCTGGATATAGTAGCAAAACGTGATAAAGTGCAGAATCTTTGGCAAATAACACAGTTTACAAGTTAAGATTCATCACTAGACTGTTTAAAATGTGAGGATGACAGTTGACGGTAGGGCCACATTTTCTAACGAGCAAAAATAAAGGTCATCGGATTTTAAAATTTTGTGGACAGGAGTAATGGAAACAAGCAGCCAAATGTCTTCATTTTTTCTTTTCCCCGGCAACCATTAAAAAACTTCAATTTGCCAAAAGAATTTTCGAATGGAAAGATGGAGTAGACAATGTAAATACCTCCATTCCCCCTTAATCTCTCTCTCTCTCTCTTACTCAATTTCAATGACTTAGCTGGGGAAGTTGCATCCAAATTGATTGGCAAGAGAACAAATAGAAAAGGAGAAAAGAAAAGCATTCTCTCTCTCTATTATTTGCTTTATATTACCGTAACGAATCTTTCCAGTTCATATTCCTGGATTAATTCCATATCTACTGAAGATAGACCATTCTGCAAAAAAACATAAAGAAAGGAGGGGAAAGGGAATAAATTCTCTCTCTCTCTCTCTCTCTCTCTCTCTCTCTCTCTCTCTTTCTCCCTCCTCCAGTATTCATCTTATATTGCCAAACGGAATCATTCCAGTACATAAATTATGTGAACGAATTCCCTGAATGATTTCATATCTACCAAAGATAGAGCATTCTGCAAATGAAAAACTTAGAAAGAAAGAGAGGGAAAAGAAATGCGATAATTCTTTCTCTCTCATCCTCCATTATTCATCTTAATATAATGTCGTCTTGAACCTAATTATTTCATATCTACTAAAGATAGAATGTTCTGTACGTGAAATAGAAGAGGAAAGAGGGAAAACACATTCTCTCTCTCTCTCTCCCCTCTTCCTCTCCCCCTCTCTCTCTATATATCTATCTATCCATCAATCTATCTATCTATCTATCTATCTATCTATCACTTCCTCTGGTTTCTAGCAGTATTTAGCTGTATACATCGCCAGATTGAATCGTTCCGGTACGTCCCTGCCGGAAAGAACACAGTGTCTCACATTGTGTTCACAATGTGTTCACATAGACGACTCTATGAAGATGTGATTCACAATGTTAAAACGCTCAAATTTAACAGTGTGAAGATGATTTCACACTGTGGACACCCCACAGTGTGTTCACATAGTGATGTTCGATTTCACAGTGTGAATTTACTCGCTCACATTGTGACGATGTGATTCACAATGTTTAAACGCTCGAATTTAGCAGTGTGGAGATGATTTTAAACTGTGTTTCACACTGTGAACACACTGCGGGACACTGTGTTCTTTCCGGCAGGGATGTTTATGCAAATTCTTTAATCAATTTCAAATCAGCCGAAAACAAAGTATACATTATATTGGATGCATACATGTATGTATAATACCATCGAGGGATTTCACTTCAGTTATTTATTCTGGCAATAATAAAGAACGTAGCGAATAAATTATTATAAATGTACCATTTCAGTGTTATGATAATCTTTAGTGAGTAAGGCCTTTAACAAAGGACTTAACAAATAAATTTCGATGAAATTTGCATAACACTGTTGAAATCTGGTCCAAGATTATATTTTACAGACCCAAATAGATTTCTTTCAATATATATTTTGTTTTGTTGTTTTGTTTTGTTTTGTTTTATTTTGCTTTTTTTTTTGGTTGTTGTTTTTGTTTTGTTTGTTTTGGTTTTTTGAGGGCTCCTTGTATGCTCAGTTTGGACTCTATAACTGCCCTTCGTGGTAAATTCTGATTAATTATGAATGGTCCTAGTAACAGAGAAACGTTGACAACGTAGACATTTGGTCACTTTTATGAGCTCACCTCTCGATCGTCACTATAAACAAAGTGAATTAATTTATGTATCTTTCATATTTGGTCATGCCGACCTTTCATAAAAAGAAAACAAAATCACTCGATACATGATTGTTTTTAATCTATTCATAATATCACACGAAATTCATCCCCCGTTCCAAAATTAAACAGAAGAATAATTTTTTGGTAGAAGTGAAAATAATTTGGGAGCTTTCTCATTCTTTTTATGTTAGTTCTGATGCATATAAAAGAAAAAAAAAATGTCCCCTGAAAAAGGTTGCTCCTCAAATGCCTTCATATTCGCAATATCACAAGAAATTTGCTGTGATTCATGCCACAATGTGTGTGTGTGGTCCCTTATACATGTACACATTTATGTGTGCAGTGAATGTGTCTTTTCGAGGGATTGAGTCAAGTTCTTGTCATTTTATATGATTAAAAAAACCTCACCGTAGACACCAATTAGACACGATCAACCTTTCCCAATCGCTTCAAGACAGTTTGTTTCACAGTGTACTCGCTACACCAGAACTCATCTTTCTCTCTAAAGTGTTTCAAATTAACTCTCACTGCACTGAGAGTAGAGTATACGCCGGGAAATTTTGCGGTTTAAGTCCGGTTGGGGCTGCCGAGAGACGGCCGAGATTTCTGGACCTCTGTCGTCGAACAATTCATTAGACCATCGATTCCTTTATAAATAAAAGAACTGTGGACATTGAGAGGGCCTGCGATGATTAGGGGGGTGGAATGACGGGGTGAAACGTGAACGTATATTTTGACTGTATTATTAGGGATATCTGGGCGACGCCTTCGTTACCGGATAAAAAGCCCGGAAATTTGGTTGTATCTAGATTATAAACAATCTGCTTTTAACCTGATCATATGCTTCCTGTCTCTCTTTACACCGTCTCTCTCTCTCCCTCTTCCCATTCTTCCTTTTCTTTATCAAATTTTTGGAGTCATTGGAATTGTCCTTCTTGTCACGCCTCTGGAATGTCAATCGCTCTTTCTTTCTCTCTCCCTCTCTTTCCCGGGCTCTTTTCAGCTCTCTTTATTTTTTTTCTTTTATGCCTATTCCTGCAATCTTAATCGCTCTCTCTATCTATCTCTCTCTCTCTCTCTCTCCCGGGCTCTTATTTGCTCTCTTTATTATTTTTTTCTTTTAGGCCTATTCCTGCATGCATTCCTAGTAAACCTTTTCAGTCATTTTTTTATATACATCTCTATCTCTTTCTCTCTTTCTCTCTTCCTCTATTCTCTATTTTCTTTATTCCTCTCTTTTTCCTCTCTCTTCCTCTTAGGCTTCTCTCTCTCTCTGTCTCTCTTTCTTTCTTCTTTTCACATTCTTTTCCCTTTCACCTCCCTACCATCAGTACTTTGTTAAAATTCCACGTCCGATCCTCGCCATGCGGACTGTTTATGAAATTCTTTCGTTACGCCGCTGCCAACACCGGGATACCCGGAGATATTGAGATTGATGGCCTTTCTTTTCCGCCTCATGAATTGCAAAAGATGAAAAGCTTAGGGATGTATCCTCGAAAATTCCACCTCCTTTCCATTAATAAAAAGTCTTAAAGCTTCCTCAGTTCATGTTAGTGTCCCGCCCAGTTAAGGGGAACTTTGACCAGGTTGTTGAACCGTTGATAATGTCACTCTTATGGTTTTGATACTCTTGCTTTTGCATCAAGCAAGAAAAAAAAAAGCGTGTCCATTTTTCTAATATAACGCATAATCCATCTACAAAGTGTTGTTTCCAACAGAATACCTCCTAAGTTTCACGGCTTAAGAGCCATATCCCGGGGTGAATACATATTTTCCGGTTACGATAAACAGGTAACGCAGAAAGAGGAAAAATGGAGAAATGCGGCTTTGTTTTGTGATGTGTTGCCCTGCAGTATAGGAAACTAATGGTCTCTCACCTTCCTTCAAACATCAAACTTTGAATCTAAAACTATTTCATCTACATACACATCAAGGAGATGGACACTACTGTCTCTGTACCTTTAAAATTTCGAACAAAAACAGCACCGGCAGCGACTTTGTCTATATCTATGCACAGTGTGACGTAAATTTTGTTTAGTATGGAGGTATTACGTCAACTTTTCAACAAGAGGAAATTATATCCAAAGATCCTGGCAATGATCAAATAAGTATTAATTATTACCGGGAAGTTTTTATGCTATTTTTTTTATATATAAGATAAGATAACTTTCTCCAACCTTATTACCTTTTACATAAATATCATATCGATAAGTCTTATGAAAGATTTCATATTAACATTAATGCGCATGTAGCGAAAAAAAAATCTTCTACTAGTATTTGATTTTTATTTCATTAAAGAAATCTCGATTTATAACTTAGTACACTTACTCAAAACAAGACTTTGATAATTATCATCTCGTATTAGATAATCTGGTCACGTTTGAGATAGTTAATCATGTTAATGAGGAGTTCGTGACATAGCACGATAGAAATTTAGCCAATTATGGGAATACATATTATATTTTGCATTTCCTTTCATAATGACGAGAGCGTAATGTAATTGACCTTATTTTTCCCACGAAAGTGAAATTGTTTGTAGTAGACCTCAATGCACTAGGGATGTCGTTCAGCTGAAATAAGACTACTCCACCTCGCTTAATTGCCGTCATCTCTATAGCACCTTGATTCAGCAACCCCCCCCCCCCCCTCCATCTTACGCCAATCGTATTAGCCAACCTGCGTAATTTGTAAGAGGGAGGGAGTATACTTTAACCAAATTGTGAATTTCAGATTATGATGCCTAGCTCAGCGATACGAGATAGGCCTATTTCATATCATACAATAATTATTATAATGGGTAATACGGAGACAGTGTTCTCATTTCGTAGAAATAATTGCGTTTTTCGTCAGAGAAATTACCCGCTGAAAACTTGCGTTGAAGCCGTCTTGTTTGTGCTCTAGGCTTAATCGATTAAATATCCAATTCAGAAATAACAACAATAATAATAATAATAATAAGACGTTGAGGGAACTGACAAGTGTAGTGTCAACGTACTTTTCTCTTATTTTTTGTTTCATTTTTATCTTGAGGGGACAAATTCTTAGGAGTGATCAATAATCACCACAATTCAATTTCCTAAGAAATTATACAATGCCTGTTTTTTAAGCATTTAATTGTTTCCATGAAATCATAGACAATGAATTCCTTATTGTATTGTATCGCACGTGAGCCAATTCATAATCGACAGCATAAGTATTTAGTATTGCTTCGTCACGTATCATAATTTGCACTCTTTTAAGTAGAAAAAAGGAGGATTGTGAATTAAATGTGGTCGGAGATTAGCTTAAGTCTCAATTTCTCTATCCCGAAAGAAACTGTATATCTAAAGAGGCAATGGGGAAAAAAGATAATAAAAAAGTGCAGAGAAAATGAGAAATTAAAAAAGTAAGAAGGGAAATAAGGACGAAAAACAAAGATGACGGGGTACCCCCCCCCCTCTCAATGGTGCCAGTACTCCGTTAAGTGTTGGACCCACCCGCTACGCTACTGTAAATCGGAATATAAGCATAAAGAGTGAGACAGTTTTGTTAATGACGTACATATTTTACTCAGCCAGAAAATCAAAAACGAAATTATAGATATAAAAATGTAATTGCCTCTGTTGAACCAGTGTCATTGCTAAATCCGTTTCGCAATTGAAGACAAGACAAGAAAAGAAAATCTTGTCTCAACGGTTCTTGTCTCTCTGCTTCAACAAAAGCCGGATGACGTCAGAAGTCGTGACGTCACCAATTCAATCGATACGATTGTGAGCTATCCATGGTGCGAGATCGTCTTGGGAGACCGGTTACGTCATGAGCATTTTATTTCTTAGAGGCTGCAACGACGGAGGGGGGGGGGGGGGGGGGGGGAGGGGGGAGGGGGGAGTGTGCAATGAGCAAATGGTGACAAGATCATAGAGGGGGTAGAAACAGGGATTGACCATGGTACGTGATTAAGTGATTAAGGATCTTGGTTATTTTGCATGATGTTAGGAGAAGAGAAGATTAACGTGCTGTTATATTCGCACACCGTCTTTTTTTTTTTTTTTTTTTTTTTACTTGGATATAATTATATGGTCATTTCTTAGCAATATTATTTAGTATACAAGTTTTCGTGAGAACACAAAAATCTCAATAATTCGTGCGATAGCTCAAGCCTGGTATCGGGTACGATAAATGGTGACCTTTTTTTTTTAGATGTTGAGGAAAAATTTCGAACCGCTGTGGGCAAATTTGAAAACCTGACAATGTGACTACCATTTTTTAAACTTTTCGGCAATTTTGAAGAAGAAATCAGAATACATTTTTTTTTCTTTTCGGACAAATTTCGGATACCTTGTTTGCAAGCTCTCACCTTCACCCCACCCCCATCCAAAATTTAGCGACGCCCTTGAGAAATCTGAACCCCTGTTGACAAGTTTTAAAATTATGACAATCAGTTCTCAAACTTGTCGACAATTACTGTGAAGACCCTTTTTCTTCCTTTTCGGATAACTCGTCATCCCTACGTTCAAAATGGTCCAGCGACGCCCCTAAGAACCGTTTGTGGAAAGGGAGCATCTCTTATCACACTGGATACGTTTACCCTTGTTAATCTTGTCAATCATCTCTTTTTCATTTCCTTAGGACAGTCATGCCGGTGAAGATTACAAGAGGCTCACATCAACACAGAAGAGACTTCAACAGAACTTCTTAAGTTACACTGAAGGCAAATGAAATCAAATACAAACACTCGCCTAGTAAGTACAAGTGCGCCTACAAGTGCTAAAAATGGAGAATTTGTGTCTTCGTATAGTCTAAAAATGGGATGAAAGAACTAAACAAGCCATGTGCTTGGAATTACATGTATGCCTCTATTTTTACCATTTTTTCTCACGGATGGAGAATTAATGACTGGATTTTTTAAAAATGGCATTCATAATGAAGAATGAATCACTCACACGGTTGTGGAATTCGTACCGTCTTGACTTCCACAATTTATTCAAGAGGTTTGGAGCGGTACACGACATAAGATTCTAGAATTTAAAAAAAGAAATGAAACCAGAAACAAACGCAGAAAAATAATGATAAGCCACACAAAACAGCATATTGAAGGCATACGAAACATTGGAAACAGCGAACATAACAACACCTTATAAATCGATCGGATAAAAAGCTTTTGATGAGTTAGACATGTATAAGCCGCACTTAAGATTTATATTATCATGCATGAGAGTGGTGAATTCAAGATTTTTTGACGGAGGGGCAAAGGTCTCAAAATTGTTGGAAAGCAAAGAAAATAAATTGTCACATTTTTCATACGCATGAGTATAAATCTAAAAATTTGAGACATTAGATAACAAACCACTTACACGCAAAAAGACGTTACATAATATTACATTTTCAGAGGCATAATTATATCACGAAAGGTTTTCAATTTTGAACCCATGCAGGGGGCCCGGGAGCGAGCAAACAATTTCGTCGGGGGTACACGTGAGTATTAAGTGTAGGAGATTTTGGCCGGGGCATGTGCCGTATGCCCCTCCCCCCTTGGATGCGCCAATGTATGAGATTTAAAAAAAAAAATTTCACCTAACTCATCAATATCTCCGAAAATTAATAAAGGGGTGGTCAGACTTGCCCAATAACGATAACGAGCTTTTTCACTAAAGGTACACCCTACCACGGGTCCGCTCGCTATTCATAAGAACCACTGTTCATAGAAAACCGCTATTCATTTAACACACCTTATGAATAGCGGTCCTTATGAGTAGTTATGAATAATGGTCCTTATGAATGGATGTCCTTATGAATAGCGAGGAAATTTGTCTATGGTTTGCTCGCTATTCAGAAGGACCGCTATTCGTAAAAAACCGCTATTCATTTAGTCACGCGTTATGGATAGCGGTCCTTATGACTAGCGAGGTTACCCCCCCCCCTACCATGCCTACAGCTGCCCTACTATTAGACATACTCACAGGTATACACGAAACATAGTAGGGTGTACCTTTAATTGAAAATCTCGTTGTCGTTATCGTTATTGGACAAATGTGACCAACCCTTTAAACACCCTTTTTTCTAGTTCACATTTCTGGGGGGCGTTTCATCAAGTGTCTTGTCGGTGATTTTTACCGACAAATTTTCTCTCATCCAATCAGATGCAAGGATTCCAGTAGCTTTTAACAGTTACCGCAACTTGTCATTGATGACAAGTTTTATGAAACGGGGGCCCTGATCTCTTGTACTATGTAATCTGGGCTACGGATTCTCCCATAATGCAGTAGTGCATTGTGATGTCATCCCCCTGACAATAAAATGTGTTCTCTTGGTTTCATTTTTTTTACCGCAAAGCGGAGGCACTTTGCCTCCTATCCTGCTTAAAATAGACCCTCTCACATACTTCTTGAAATGTATTTTTAGATCTGATGCATATAATTTTATACCACACTTCAGCCCTTGTTCCATTTGTTATCTGAGGAAGATTTGGTCAAACTCCCATACCCTTGATACCCATTCAATGTTCGCATCTGTTCCTCCAGAATCAGAGTTTACTGCGAGTCATTTGTTGGAGGGGGAGGCAAGTATCAACTCTTTAAAAAAAAAAGACATAACATCCACAGAATAATATGTGGCTGCGGTTAGAAGAGAAAATGATGGAATGATGAAGAAAAAAGTTACCAAGTCAAGGGTGGTATATGTCCTCTTAATCAATATTCTGAAGTACGTGTTTATCCAGTTTTGTTAGCATTTCCTGTGGTTCCAAGCTTTGAATATTCAAGCGTAAGATGAGAAGTCGGCGGCTAAAACTCAAGGGCTCTTAACTCACTGGGTTGAGAGGGGCTTTACAAGACAAAGCCCAAGGGGGGAGTAGGAGGGCAGACAACGCATCGCATCACCGAATAAATTTTTCGCGCGAAAAAAAGGCCATTTTCGTTACGTATTTAAATCGTATGTTTCCCAGGCAAAATTTGCCTGTGGCAACCAACTTAAGAATCTGTCCACAGCTAATGCATACACAATGGAGATTAAGAAAACAAAATTTTTAAAAGTAATCCTGATCATTTAACCATTGGTTCGTGTCAGTGATTATACTTTTATTCAAATTGAGATGGAATAAAGGTTCAACTTATCCGTTTTGTGGTTTTGTTTTTTGACAAAAGAGAGTGGAGAAACTCAAGTTTGATCGGTTATACCTCTTATGTTACTATACTTTAGTCATTATATTTTGTTATTCATGAACCTTCTTATTGCTATTTACAATGATGCTCCATGGTATTCATGACTTAATTAAATCCATGGAAAGTGTGTATCAAACATACAGTGATCTATGAAAAAACTAATCAAAACTAAAACTTAGTAATGTTCACTTACTCCTTTGTAGATTTTGGATTTGGAAGAAATAGACGGAGAGAGGGAGAGAGTGAGATGAGAGAAAATATATGAAGTAAATATACATATTATATATAATAGATGAGAGAGAAATAATATATAAGGTGAAACAAAAAGGTATAATGAGAACCCACGCAGGACAATCTTATGCGATGCGGGGAGGGACGTGGCTATCCGATGGCAGTTATGGGTTCTACGTGACGCTTACTTGCAAGGGAGAGTGGATATATTTTAAAATGTCCATCATCCTATCACAATCATGAAGTCTGCCCTGTCCACTGCCGTGGACTCGGACATCCCAGTACATCGACGGGCCACGGACAGGCAGTTCACGAGGCCAACGTCCCAGGAGACCAACAGCCCAGGGGACCGACAATGTCCGTATTGTGAACCGTCAGAAAAGTTTTCAGAATATATCGATCTCGTTGGCTGTGGGTCTTGTGGGCCTACCGACAACCTCTCCAGAAGGCCCATTGTCGGTCTTGTGGACTGTCGGTCTCGTGGGCAGCAGCCGCCAGGGCGCCTTCGTGACATTACATGGTCTCAAGTAGTCCATGCCTGGACTGCTCTCTATCCCTGGCCGTGTATCGTACGTACGTGCGGGCCGCTCATACAAAAATAAAGTATCCATTTAGAAAGCCAGTATTATTAACAGAAGGTAACGACGACAGACACTAAAGTCAATTGAGATATCAGTTTATTATTCATCCAACCAAGTTTGATATAAAAAAATAAAATAAATAAGAACGATGCTGCCGCTGAGAGTAGGAGTGTTGTGGTATGAAATTATTGAAGAAATTGAAATCCAATGTTGGTCTTTGCAACGAGCCAGTCATTGTGGAACAGATAAACACAAGATCTAACGTACAAGGCAGACAATCAAACAGATCATCCAAAATGATTATCGCACTAAGCACGAGTCTTATCCTAAAACGGGCGATGGGGGCGGCGTAATAATTCAGTTTTAATGAGAGGATCCAGATGTCAAAAACATCAGTTTTAGGTTACCAATTTGCGAAAAAATCATAATTAATGCTACTTGACGGAATGTTAAAGTATTTAAAGGAGATGATATTTAGTGCCTATCCGACTCAAATGACATGGTTGATGTTTCTGCTACGTCGTATCCATTTCAGTCTCTGTGCTGTCCCTCCCACCCCCCCCCCCCAAGAATGAATCAGTAAATAGCATAAACTCTTTTTTGACACTCGTTGACAGTCGTATCAAACAACGGTTTCCACATTGCAAAGTTAACGTTATCGGATGAAAGATTCAGCTGGAATAAGTTTTTATTATAACATTTTCTTTTCACATATTGATTTTTAAAAAAATATTAATAAGGTATTTATCAAGGAACGGCATGTGTGTGTGAATAATCATTGATTCAGAAGGCAAATATAGCATTTTCCTTTCACATCTGCTTTTCTACCGCAGTTTTGTCATGAAATATGCATGCCGTCTGCATGGTACATGGATCAACACATGACCAGTTTTATACTCTCATTTAAAATGATTGCCCTCTGTCTGTTTGGGGGTAAGAGTGTTATTTAAAATCCATAATGAAAAGAGTTTTAATACAAGATGAATACGGAAGAAAAACAAATAGATTTCAATCATCTATTTCTCAGGATTTTGGTCACACACGTGACTGAGAATGGCCTTTCAATTTAGTCATTCCAGGGTCTCGGGACTCTGCCTCATGAGATATAAAAGCGATAAACATAACATCACGTAACAAGAGTCATAGATCAGAATGTTAAGATACCCGAGAGTCTCATTTTCGTATCTCGTGCTCTCTTTCTCTTGTTATCTCTGTTTCCAACCCTCTCTCTGTCTCTGTCTCTCTGTCTGTCTCTCTCTCTCTCTCTCACACATTCCCATCTCTTCTCTCTATCTCTATTTCTCTATATCTCTCTATTTCTGTCTCTTTTCCACTCTTCACCCCCTCTTCCTCACTCTATTTCCCCTCAACGACCCCCCCCCCCTCTTTCCTCCTCTCAGTTATGATATACTCCGCATACCGTCATTTCAAACTCGTTGATGTCCTCGTATAATATTTACGAAATCAACGTGATTCATAAACAGAAGGAAAATAATAGATCTTGTCTTTGAAAAAAAGATAAGGATTTTCCTATTTTTATAATGTGAGTAAATTGATATCATTTTGACCAGAAGCTGATCCCGCTTTATTCTGGGCTAATTCTTCTAGTCTTAGTACCCATTACTTTACTGCACAATGCATATTTTCAAATGTTTGTAGTTTTACAGAGTGACTGCATGAGGTTTGCAATCTAATTTTCATGGGAACAAAAAGTGACATTTCAAAGAAACTAGGATAAGTGGAAGAAAAAGTAGTCGAATCGTTTGAAGGCACAAAATTTCATGTATTGTACATTTAAAGTATAGATGACTGACTCCCATCGTCCATTACAACTAGAAAAATAAGCCATGCATAAAGCGGGATCAGATTCTGGTCAAAAATGACTTGTCACCTGGCAATTTTCCACCCATAATCACACATCCAGTATAATTTACAATACTGTCTTTCGAAGAGAACACCCTCTTGATTCTTCCGAAGCTTTTCTTGTAATTTCCCCAAAACTGATAGACTGATTTCAAAACTCCTCCCAGGCCCTCGAGGTTTCTTTCATACCACTATCTTTACTTCTCATTACAGTGATGGATCGCTATCATTACCAGGACCGTCGAATTATCTTGTTCAAGAATGAAAAACTGATATTGGATCTTCATCAGAAGAAACAAAGTAGGGATCGTAACAGGTAACGGTGTGAAGTGAGTGACCCCTTTATCTTGGTCAGACAGGTGAGGGCGTTCCTCTCTGTTTTAAAGGAGACCAGTTACCATCAAAATAATAAAAATGATAATTTGAGTAAGAAATGGAAGACCTAAATTCATTTCCCCTTATATAGGAAACACTGTGATGGTCAGAGGCGTAGCTACGGGCGGCTGGGCTAGCACGCGCTCCTTATTGAATCTGCGCAAAAGAAAACAAAAAGGGGAAAAGAGAGATAGAGAGAGAATCGAATTTCCACCGATTCACTTTTAAAGGAGATTTCGGGGTCACCAGTGTAACAAATCTCATCTGTTCCAGGTGATTCATGCACATTTAGAAGTAACAACATTGGCTGCCAACTGAAAGTTATTTTTAGTATTTTAGCATTCTTCAGCTTCTGATACGAAATATGCAGCCAGTATACGGATAAGAAAACTATATATCTCAACTTGTCCCTGAGGCGCCACTCACCATCAATCACTATTTCACATTATTTTCGACATTCGCAGAAGAAAAGTAAAGGTGAGTTTTCACGGGGCACGCGAATGATACACAAAGGATGCATGTCGAAAAAATGGCAAAATCCAACATTCAGAGAAGTTTTTCTCCGAATGTTTCGCGAAAATGGAGCCGTAAACCATTCTTGCGCAGTTTGTGCATAGTTCTCACAACGTATGTGCGATTTTCGTGTGTAGCGTCGCAGAACTATGGCCAGTCCACAGATACGAAGAACACGTGACTAAAATGCGAACTTGAGTTGACACCTGTCTTGAGTTGATCGGTCTCTTCGTGAATAGTGCGCTTCATGTAGGCCAGACGTCACGTGGTGCCGATTTGCCGCCAAACATGAGGCAAACGTGCGCCAAACGTGCGCCAAACGTTCGTGAGAACTTCGCACGAACTCCGTGAAAATGTCGAGTGAGAAAAACCTTCTCAAAACGTTCACGAAAGCGTCGGCTTTTTTTTTCGTGTGTAGCTCGCGAATAGTTCGGGAATACTTCGTGACATTCGCAAATTAATCCTCGCGAACGGTAGGCGAATTAACAGAGGGCGCCGACCTGAAAGGTTCTCGTTTGCTTCTTTGGCGAAGTCACCTATTCTCAAGAAGTACGCGAACAGTTCGTAAATAGTTCGGGAAGCGATCGGACGGACTTCGCTGCTTTCGCGAGACATGCGCGAGACATGTGCGAGACATTCTCGAAACTGTCGGACTCTGTTTGGGGTTTCACGAAGATTTTGCGAACATCACGCACGTCGTGAGTAGGTCGTGCGTATATGATGAAGCTTTTCAGACATTTTTGAGAACAAATCACGACCCGGGATGCTGGAAACGTTGGAAAAAAAATCAAACTTTTTTGAAATTCCCGCCGAACTAAAAACCACTCCTCCGAACAGTTGACAAGGCTTCCGAACCCCCGCGCATATTTTGCGAATTTTTGTTGCCCCGTTAAAACCCATCTTTAAAGTGGATTTCAACGGGGCAAGCAAACGATTCGTGAAGGATGCGAATGTCGAAAAAATGGCAAAGACCAACACTCGGAGAAGTTTTTCTCCGAATGTATCGCAACAATGGGATCCCTAAACCATTCTTGCGCAGTTTGTGCTTATTTTTCACAACATAACTATGTGTGAATGTCATGTGTAGCGTTGCTGTATGGCCAGGCAACACACCAAAGAACACGCGACTGAAATGCGAACAACACGTTAAATGATCGGAGGAACTTCGCTGCTTTCGCGAGACATGCGCGAGACATTCTCCACACTGTAGGGATCTGTTTGGGGTTTCACGATAATTTCGCGAATATCACACACGTCGTGCACATATGGCGAAGCTTTTTAGACATTCGGAGAGAAAATAACGAGCAAATCATGACCCGGGATGCTTGAAAGAAACTTTCGCAAGAAATTTCAAAGTTTTTTTTTTAAATTCTCACCGAACTAAAGACGACTCGAACGCGAACAATTATTGACGACGCTTCTGAACCCCCGCGCATGTTTGGCGACTTTCTGGAGTATAAAATACGAATGTTGAACTTTGCAATTTTTTCGACATTCGCGTCCTTCGCGAATTCTTCGCGTGCCCCGTGAAAACCCAATTTAAAGAAAAGATCAATTATGAAGTCGTACGTCAGCCGGCTTGTCTTGAAAAATGTATATTACTAGAAACTCATTTGACTTGATGCTTTTTATCAATTTCACCGTGGAGAATAATATTTCTTGTTCATCACTCATGTGTAAAGTATAATCCCATATGAGAATTGGTTCCGTTATAATTTTCCTACGTGTTGTCAAGGTTTTGTTTCTATTCAGTATGCTGCTATCATGTTTTGTTTTGTTTCTAAGGATAGCTACATTCCTTTTCAGTCAAGTATAATCTGATAATTATGTAGAACTTTGTTTTGATATAATGTGCCTTTGCTTTTTTGTATTCTGTTGCTATATATTCAACATGCCTATGCTGAGTTTTCTTTTGTTTTGATGATAATCCTATTATATCAGCCCCCCCCCCCCCCTCCGCTGGAATGGGTATTCATGATCTTCAACATTTTTTTTTTTTTTCGATTTCTGCCACAAACCATTATGACTTTTCACTAGGAGAGGGAGTGCGTAATGTAATCCAATACCCCACGACGCCATTATATGCCGGCTATAGGGGTTAAATCCCAACCCGTGACCAGTGCCAATGCATTAGTTGTACTTGAGAGTTCGAATTCACAACCGGGGGCCTTGGCCCACAGGGAGCTATTTCAATCCGTGAAAATGTAAGCAGCGACCCCCACACAGTCACGGCCGAGCGTGAAGTGTGTGGCGTTTCTCGCGTCAACTCCAGACCCGTGACTGCATCTGCGAGTAAGAGCTTCTTGAACGCATGTATTGATTTACGGGTATTTAGTAATCGTTATTGAATAAAATGTTCGGCTCACATCATCCGGTCTTTGTGCGAGTAAAACGGTTTATTCCTCAGAGAAAGCGGGAGAGGGAAAAAGGAGGGGGAGGATGATTTTAAACAGAGGATAAAAAACAAGAAAATTGAAATCAATAGATGAAACGGAAGGATGTTTGCGCAAACATGAGGATTAAATACAACAAGCAATTGACTTTTAATCTTTTGAGGTTTGGAATCTGCCGTCTAAACGTGAAAAACTGCTAATATTTCATTCTTTATTTTTGTTTATATATTTACGAAACCAGGGAATATATGCTCTATTTCTTTCTACCAAGAGAAAAGGGGAGACAGGAGAAGACAGGAATAGATGCTGAGAAAGATGAAAAGATAGAAATAGGAAGGAGGAGAAGAAGAATTAGAAGAAGACGAAGAGAAAAGAAGCGAGAGAGAAAGGTAGAGCGAGAGTGAATGAGGTTCTGCTGTAACCAAAAACAGAAATACTTCACCGCCTAAAATGATATTTTAAAAAAGACAAGTTATAAAAAAAAAAGAATTTAAAAAGATGGCAGTATATAAAAAAAAATGACGAGAATGTGGATTTAAAAAAAGGAGATCGGAAGATGTGAGGATAAGTTTGATGTGAAGGAAGAAAACAATAATAAAGATAGGGGAAAGACAAAGCTTTGAGAAAAAAGAAATGAATACTCTGCCCTGGCATGTTAAAGTTTTTACCTTAACCAACAGAGGGCAGCCTCACAAGTGGCATAGTTAAAACAATCTGTTAATTTATCATCATTATAACATCTTTCTATACGTAGGATTTAGCCATCAAACACCTCGGCCAATAGGACTGAATGATTGAAATATAATATGTCCTAATTTCACAACAATCCAATCTTGTTTAATTGATATCAGCCTCATTTTTACGCCAGTACAAAAAAGACAATGATAACTGTCATGTGCTTAATATTCTTTGTACAAATGGGAACGACGATAAGAATTGAAATATTTAATTTCATTCGATGGGTCTTCGAGTGAAAATCGCACCATACCGCATTGCTATATAGGCGTTAAAACTAAATTAGATGATAAACAACAGCAGCAACATGAAACATGTTTGATTGATTGTTTGTTTGATTGTCTTGGGGGGGGGGGGGGGGGTAATAATCTTTTGCTTTTAGAGGTGTGTCCTCCCACTATTAATGTATATTTTGTCATGTTTTTGTTAAAAATACATGTACATTATTTTTGCTCATTTATTACTTTATATACTGAAAAGTTGGAAATAAATGTCTTTATACTGAAAAATGGAAATTGAATAAAAAATACATGGGCTTTAAAATACGTGTACAGAAAAAAAGAAATAATTCCCTCTCACATTTAATCAACCTTTGCGATAATCTGTTTATATTTAAGGACTGGCCATATCAAAACAAGACCATGGTTATGAGGGTAAAGTCTTTCTAATATAATGAAACTCCATACATGGAACCAGATTTCAGGTTGCTCCACGCCTATGGAACTCTCTACCAATCCAACTTCGTAACTGCACCAACCTTGATACCTTCAAATCAGAACTTAAAACCTATCTTTTCCAGCAACTATGTGAATGATTTGTGACATATTGAGGGAGCCAGGCGCCTATGAATGTTTCTGCAGATAAATGGCGCTATACAAATGCTGTTCATCATCATCATCATCCATAAAAAAAACCCTAAAAGAAATAAAGAAAATACATGAAACCCTGACATTTTTTCTATTTCCCCCAAAAAACTTTCGTACAGTGCCTTTCTGTGTGAATTCAAAAACATATATGGAGAAGTTCTTCACTTCAAAGCAAACAGGTCGAAAATAATTATGTTCATGTAATTTTTTTGTTAGCGAAATAATTTCTAAAAGCAAAATTGATATAGATTTTCTAAGATTGCGTTTACATGGATTCTTATCCTTCGAACAGAAAAGCGGATTCAACTTCCTCTATCATAAAAGTAATTATGAAGCTGATATTGCTTCTATGTATAGGGGTTCATGAAGGGCGATCGTCAGAATTATATTGTTTAATCAATAATTTCCTCGCTCGGGCGTGACGCGTGTACTCATTTGTGACTGCCATTTGAAAATTTCAGTCCTTAATTGCCCAATTTTTCGAATGTCGTTTTTCGTGGTAAATGACATTAAAGTCAATAAGGGACAGAGCGACAGAGTCACAAAAGTTTTTGGTCATTCGAATATATTTAGTCAAAGACAAGTATAGAAAATAATCCTCTCAACGACCCCCCTTTTTTGTTGGGGGGGGGGGGGCTTATATGCCTGGGATAAAGTAGAATCACTGATTCGCATAAGCCGTAAGTATTTTAAAGCAAATCTCGATGCCACCGTGCAAAAAAAAAAAATTAATATTCTCTTTTTGAATTATATAGGCAAGCTTGAGATGGGCCCCTTAATCTATGCTTCTCTATTGTACACGCATGACAATTATTTCTAAAATCAGATATGAAAACTTAATACGACTTCCTATCGATAAATGAATTTGATTTTGAGTCATCTGGATATTTGCCTGTTCTTTTTTCCCCCCTCTCTACGATGTCGAATTAATGATTTCATTAGAAAATTATTGATTTCATTCAAATCGTGCATGATATTTTGATAAAATGATTAAACATTTTAATGCGCGACCAAACAATATTATGCGATTTTTTATGATGGTTTCTTGTCCTCCAAATAAAGTCGAAAACTCCGACTACACTTTAAATTCCAAATCCCCCCCCCCCCCTCTTGTTCTATCGGATCGAGAGAATAAAAAAACGCTAATTACATGCCATGATATTGAACAGGATTATTTGTTCAATATAAATTACTTTGGTTTATTGAATCAGGCTGTGATTAAGATCCAAAGTATCGTAGTGGTGATTACATTTAGCGGCAATCGTCCAAGGTTCCCTTTGAAGAGTTGACACACCTGTCCGATTTTAAGCTTAATATTGAATTTCGTTCAATATCGGTGAGACATGGGGGGAAATAAGAGAGAAGAGAGTGAGAGAGATAGAGTAGCAGTGTATTAACTTTAAAAAAAAAAAGAATGACTTGGTTTTAAAGGTAAAATCATTGATTGCACATACTGAAGACCAATACTGGAAGCTTGTGGAATTCATTGCATGAGCTAAATTTAGGTATTGTCAAATATGAGTTTTGACTTGTTTTCGATTTAAGATCATTATGAAGAATGTCAGTGTGATGTTTGTCGATCAAAGCAATTGATATCAAAGAATGTCGAAAACTTTAGGGGCTAAAATATACCGAGTATGCAAAAATTTTGAAAATATCTATCCGTACTTCTTTTTCCTGTATTTAAGTTTATACTAAGCTTTATTATGTATCAAGCCTCGTTTGTTCACCTTATAGAGCACAACAGACATGAATGGTAAATAGATACAACTGTTTTTTCACTTACATCATGAGAATAGGTCTCTCCAAAGGAGAACTACGGCGTGTCCACCTGTTGTTAAGTACCCTTAAATGAGCTTAGCTAATGTAAGACGCAAACTTTACTGCTGATGATGTAACCATAAAACTCCTTGTTCGCACAAAGTTCTACCACCTCCAACACATTTATACCCTGTGTCCCTCTCCAGTTTGCCATCTTGACATTTTTCATTATTTACATCTTCTCCATTTTATTTCCCTTCTTTTTTATCTTCCTCTTTCTGTAGGCCTATTTGATATCGGAGTTCTTGTTCCATTTTCCAGACAGCAGCTCACATTATTTTGTAAAAGACAAGTCTTCAGGTGAAAAATGCATTTTCCGGGCCCCAACCTACGGGTTATGAATATAATCATCATTCTGAAGTAGAAACTTCTTCTACATTATACTGTTCGTCTCTCTCTCTCTCTCTCTCTCTCTCTCTCTCTCTCTCTCTCTCTCTCTCTCTCCCTATCTCTTTCAATCTTTCTCTCTCTCTTTCTCTCCCTTCCTCTCTCCTAATACCCACAATACTTGAAATAGGTTAGTACCTACGGCAGATTACGGAGCTGAATACTGTCGCTAAGTTCAGGTGAAAAATTGACCCATATATTCACCCATTCTGTATCCCTTCTTCATTTCCCTGAATTTCTATTGCTCTGACTTACCTTTTCCATGTGTTCTACACCCACACCCACACCCACACTACCCTAGCACCCTTAACCACATTCATTTTTATGACCATAGCGAATTATTTCATGTTGGCGAGGGGAGGTGAAACGTAACCAAAATGAATAAAATAACAATTGAACAATTATTGCCCATAAATGATTAAAACGAGGATCAATCATTAATTCACGTACAGAAATACTTCGTGTACAGCTTGTATATACAAAATCACCCCCCCCCCCCCCTCAAAAGCAAAAATAAAAAACCCGACAAAACAACAACAACACAACAACACAACAACATAAAACATTGCACGGCATTCTATGGCTTTGTCGGTTATAAGGAGTATGAAGAAATAAAGGATAAAAACCTGAAAATCTCATTTAAAGAGACCACGTGGGACTTGGGTTCCGTGCGGATGCGTCGAGTATACTCACAAATTGCTTTTACTTCATTTTGCAGAAGTGAAATGCTATAGGCTGAGAGTTTCATCATGTTCATCATAGTTTACGGGCTTGAAACCTATAACATTCAGAGCAATTTCTTCTTTCTTTCTTTTTTTTTTTTGGGGGGGGGGGTGATTTGTCACCTTTAACATGTTCAAAAAAAATCACGCTAACAAAATCTCTAAATTTCAAATGGGGAGAGAAATTTCCACTACCCCGTCGTCTCCACCTTTGTTCTTTCTTTTTTTACTCCCTGAACTCTCAAGCCACCTCTCACTAACATAGTCTCCATGTCTCCTTATTCCCTCATGTCCGAACATGGGTGATTATACCGGCCCACGAACTCTTAAGCGTCCTCTTCCTCTGCGCATCATCCAAGATATTTCATTCAGCCTATCATTCGCCCGCAGTGAACCTATCGTCGCCTTTTGTTCCTCCTTAAACATATTAAAGATAAAGTTCAGTTCTTTTCATGCGATTGGATTGTGGGAAGGACTCTCCAGAAGGTATCGGGAAATGGTGATTATTTAGTGTATAACAATAACTGTGTATTGTGAGGTTTTGAAGGCATGAGAAAAGATCCGAAACTGACTAAATCTTGCTGAAAATCATATATAGTAAAAAGTACGTCACACATAGTGTGTACCTGGGCCTACACACAGAGGTATAGCATTCAATTCGGACCAAAGTTTTATGCTATGTTTTGTCATATTTGCAATATGAGAACGATCCTTTTTATTGAACATTGCTAAAAAAAGATATTCTTTCACATAGAAATCAAAAGAAGGATAAAGCATCTTTACCGGAACTTAATCTTCTCTTTATTGGTACCATAAATATCATTTGACATCGCTGCGATGTTTTCTTAACACCTAAGTTCATCTCATTTCTATGTTCATTAATAAATAATAAATATCAAATTACTGACCCTGCACATGCTTAAAAGGTTACACTTATAAATAAAGCAGGCTGGGGCAACATTCGGCACAAAACATATCAACAAAGATTTGTCAAACACATGGGTTTAACATTAACAACCACTTGTGTGTGTTATGTTATATTGAAGTAAAGCTTTTGTACTCATACCTTTTTAAAAACCAATTTGAGCTTTCTGAAAACTGAATAACCTGTAAAGCCCATTCAAAATTTTGGTTAGGCCCTTAAACCTTTTTCAGATTTCTTTGATATAAATTACTAAATAGCACTAAGGGGAAAAATTAGACCCAATTTTTAAGGGCCGTCTGACAATCCATCCCGACGGAATATTTTGTCAGTTTTTGTGTTTTGGTAGTGTATAGTCATACACCTTCCTTCTGACAAAGTTTGGCGCATATGTTAGATGGGTTGAAATCGGCCCGACTTTCGGGCCCTTTTTTTTGGGGGGGGGGGGAGGGTCTGGGGACAAACCCGGCGGCTTCGTTCGAGTTGACATGCCTTTTGTGAATGACACGGATGGTCTAAGTAACTTTAAGGGGTCAAATCTCATATTTAAAATGGGTGATTATTTCGGGACAGGCTCCCAGACTATGTGCTGTGCGCTTCAATTCAGGCAGATATGACCGAAAGCCTCGCTTGGGGGTGCCTTTCAGAAATCTACACCAAAAATAATCAGAAATCATGAACGGAACATCAAAATATCTTGGTCATGTACCTTCTGATACAGGTAGAACACTGTAAGGGCATTACTCAATAACTTTCATTTCAATTTCATTTTCGCTGTCAGAACTGATATCATCTTTGATGATGATGTACTGCTTAGAGAAAGAAATTCTGGTAGTCTGGGGAGAAACGTTCGTTCTTCTTTAGAGCATTTATGAATAAGAGGAGGTTCTTACAGCGGATCAATTTGCTCAAAATTAAGTTATTCACCTTCAATCAGTCTATTCGCAGTCTCTCTTTATAAATATAGAGAATACTGCAACATTAGAATATATTGTCCATTCATTAATTGGATATTAATGTAATTTATGTTTTTGTCTGGAAATCAAATAATAGATAAAGAATAAGAAAGAGACAAAGAACTTAAATGAGAGAGGAAAAACGATAGACATGAAGGAAATACATTGGAAAGAAAAGGGGAGTCCGTATACATGAATTTCACTTTCACCAACGCGCTGGAAGCCCAGAAGAACAACGTTATTCATCTTAGTTCAATCTATGCTAAAGCCTCATCGCTCAGGGGTCTCATTTCGGTGCAAATTACACCCTACACTGGTGAAGAAAATACCAAACCGTTACATGTTATCAGCGAACAAAACGAGAATACTTCAGATGTTTCATTTCGTTGTAACAATTCTTATTCATGGGGAACGTCTTTCAGGTACATTTTAACATCTGAAATTGATATTTACAGTAATCAGTCAGACCCAACTTCCGAAAACCGAGAATAGGTATATAGTATAGAGCCCTCATCGTTCAGTGCGAAGCAGTATGTGCAAAAGGGTGGGGAAAATCTTGCAAAGCCAACCTGCCAACGATATATATATTTTTTAAATTAACGCTGCGTGTCAAATATCTTCAAAACCCTTGAATAATTCGTCATATGAAATGACTTTTAAACAACAAACATTTAAAATAAATATATCCGCAGCATTATTTTAGAAAAATATATATTATCAAGAGCAGGTCGACATTGCACGATTTTCCACATGCCTTTTGTACACTGTCTCGCACTGAACGATGAGGGCACTATATTCATCTTGCTTCATACGCCGTTTTCGGAGTATATGCCTGTGCTCGGTTTTCCGGAGTTGGGTCTGACTGGTAATAATCCTATTTCAAATGCAGTTTTGCTGCTCTGCTTTTGATCTTGTGATTCAGGGGAAACGTAATTCACGCATTTAACCATTTTGCCTCCTTGTGGAAGTGAATATGCTCATGGATGAGCTGGAATGTATACAGCCATTTACAAAAGTTTCATATCACCAATGCAAACTGCATTACATTGAAGAAAAACTAGACTTAAGAACCAATAATAGCACCTTATTTATTGCTCAGACGGCAGGAGAGGATAATTATACATGTATACACTAACATTTTCCTTGCTCTTTGGATCTTCTTCATGAGAATTCTCTGAATTACACGGTCATTACCGCAGGGGAGAGGTAGTTTTGAATGACCGTACGATTTTCTGAAACGGTTAAAAACGTCGTGCACGACGTGTCGAAAGATGTCGTGGCAGTGTGCACGGTGCCATATAGGGTTTGAACTAGAGTGATTTTTTTCAGAAAGTCGTTCCTGTCGTGTTGTTGTGTCGTTTGTCGTTTGTCGTGTTCGGTGTGAATCCGCCTTTACACCGCAAGATTTAATTTACAGAATATGGAAAATAAGGTGAGTCCTGCTTTGGGAGTATATTGTCTATCTTAATGGGGAAGGGGGGGGGGGGAGCTGCGTGATAACCTAATGCCATTGATTCTATTCTATATTCAGTTGGGTATTGTGTAATGATGATAACTCCGTAATAACTTTGTCCTTGCCAATGATGTATACTTACGATTGGATATGGTGACTCTCTATGGACTCAGTACCTGATAATCCAGAAATAGGGTATGACAGAGGAAGAGATCTTTCTATTGAAACTTCTCCTACTATACCGATGTTACCCTATAGCTCCCTCACTAACGGTCATCATTATTACCATAATCTACCATGCATCCGTAACGATTGGATCAATACTCAACAGAGACCCCCCAAAGCAAACAAAAAACTCACAGATCTCTCGGCCCAATCCCATTTTGACCGTTTCACTTCGGGGAGAATCCTCCATTCTCCCTCTCCGTATCGTTCGATCAATTATGTAAACTCGGATGCTATTTGAAGAGCAAATGACACGAAATGCGACTGCCAGGGGCTTAACGGACAAAGATGTTCCAAGCAAAATTTCTCCTGTTATTGATTTATTTGTTGCGCACACAGAAAAAAAAAATCTACCTAAAATCAAAAAGATATTTTTCCCGCGCTACGCCTGATATTCCTAAAGGCAAAAATCGCCTGCTTCCCGTTCAGGGTTCTTAAACAAAGCTACCATACTTGAAACAAGCCGTTCAAATCAATCATTTTGATTCGAGAGGTCACGTGACAGATTTCGCCCAGATCTGCGTTCGATTCAATTTGCGAGGCCATTCGCAGGTGTGCATGAAACGTCTGTCTTACTTAGATATTGAGTCATAATAACCAGAAATCATAGTTTTCTTTCGATCGGAATTCGGAAGGGCGTAACTTCGATGAGGTGACGGTGCTCTCATCGCTACTTTAAAGGCGATAGGAAAGTTCCATGTTTCTTTCCTCATTCTCCTTCCCCCCCCCCCTCTTAATTGTGTTCTCTATCATCTTCCCTTTCATCATCACATTCTTCATCATCTTCTTCATTTTCAACTTCTTCTCTTTCTTCTTCTTCTGCGTCTCCTTCTACTTCATCATCTTCTTTTTCTTCTTCATCTTCTTTTGCTGTGGTTGGATTTCCTCGTCATTATTTGTTTTAGTTTTTCGTTTTCTTTCATATCCACATTTTCTCATTGCTCTTTCCCATGTTTTCTTCTTCCTCTTCCTCTTCTTCTTCTTCTTCTTTTTCAGCATCATTTCATTCTTTTCATCATCCCCTTCCATCACTTAATCTTCGTTCTTTTTGTTCACTTTGTTGTCGTCTTCTCCTTCTCTTTTCTATACTACTTCCCTTAACTTCTGTATCCTATTTCTAAAGCTGTAAATAAATTATCCTGGTCTGTTTACAACTGTGGTCTGGTAATTTGTTATTGCACCGTGGGCATTGACTGTGATTAACGGTTCCAAAAATTATTCTAAAAATCATTCTCTTGATCATGAGAAGTAATCTATCTCTTTTATTCTCTCTCAACTTCCTTCTTTTGTCAACCTCTTCTCCTTCTACACCTCCATTTTCTTTCTTTTTTATTCTGATTCCTTCGAGATTTCAAAAGCATTTGCGAAAATAAATAAAGTACACTTAAGAAATAATAACCCACAATTTTGTAAAAAGATATCAGCGGTAGATTTAGAGATGTTATAGTGGATAAGTCACAGGACTGGGAACCAAAAGGTACGGGGTTCGAATCCCTGCCACAGCACTAACGTTCTTTGGTGAGACATTAATTTACATTTGCCACACTCGACCCCGATGAGGTAAATGGTTATCTGACAGGAATTAAATCATTAAAATGCTAGAGCACAGTAATAACATCATTAATAAAACCAAGGTAATATTTGTGGAACGCTAGGAGTGTAAAGTCTGACAAACATGTGCGCTATAGAAGAACCCAATATAATTATTAGATGTAATTCTTTATAGCATGCACAGAAAGAGGATATGACGATATAAAGACTGTATAAAGAGAACAGGGAGAGAAGGCAAAGAAGCGAGAAAAACAAAAAGCACACGAAAGGATCACTAGAAAAAAATGATACCCTAGTCACATCGGCGAGACCGATACAAGATCGGTTATCGATCAGTTTAGAGTCGGTCTGGCGGTGTGACCGAGTATAACTCTTACCTAGACTGAGAGTGGAAAAGAGAACAGACAGAAATTTGCGGGAGGGAAAACTAGGAGAAAAAACGATTCAGAGAGATAGAAATGAGGATCAATATATATATTCACAGCGTACAAAAAGAGTACACCAAACTTTGATAGTTTTTAAAGAAAGAATCACATAATGTCTCATGACATTTTTGCTGCCAGGAATGACTGAGCATTTCAAAAAAAAATCTTGTCAAAATCTCTTTGTTCCAAACTTTGGACTATATAAAGCAAAGCGTGTGAGTCAAGGGCCATACATATGTCACATCACTCTAAAAAAAATAACTGCTAAATCTTTCAAATTGATCATCGGATTGTGCATTCGATAAGAGTTATGTCATCTTAATCTTGAGCAAAATTTATGAATTTCTCCTTGCCATCTTGGCTTCCTTAGCAACCCTTGTTTAAGGTAAACCTTTCTGAGAGTCAGTACAGTTAATGAAGATTTGTTTGGGATGCTATCTTTATCATGAAAGTCAACATCAATTCCACGTGCTGTTCCGCAGATGGAGGCAATATAGTACAGTTGACAAACGAGCAATGTGTTTATTTGGCAACATAATATAATAAGACAAGAATTTTGCAGGCTACTTGAAATAAATTAAGATTAGCCTATTCAAAAAATCTTAGAAAGAAACATTGAATCAAGGCCATGTGCAAGCCCAAATTATCACTTCAAACGTTAATCACTGAAGTACGAATGAGAGTTAACATGAGAGGATTTTAGAGTGAAAGTGAGATTTACGCATGGCATTGTCCCATATACGTTGCACCAGCCAAACTTGGTACCAAAAAAAAGACGAGGAAATTTTTACGAAACGTTTTGAAAACGTGGATGCTCAGTCCAGTGGCGGAACTAGGGGGCACTTCCGGTCCTTGCCCATCCCCCTTTTGAAAAAAAGTATACAATGTGCCCCCTTCTTTTAATTTGTGCCCACCCCCTTTTTGTAAAAAAATGATAACCTGTTTTTTGGTGTTTTTTTTTTTTTTTGGGGGGGGGGGGTTTTGCTTGTCAGAAAATTTTTGAGAGATTTGTGCCCCACCCTGGCTCAGTCATCTGTGGCAGCTCTTAGAAAGTATACAAACTACTATAAACCATGAACTCAATTTTAAGATTACAGAGGAAAGAACTATTTTACATAAAGCTATCAGAGTTTGGTATACTCTTTTGATATGTATTGCATAGTGGGTTAAATACATAGAATAAATTATAATTATGATATTAATGAACTTCACTTTGGCGGTTTTATTGTATGGCAGACTCAAAGTGATATAACGTTAGTTACGCAGTTTTAATTTATAGATTAAAGAAAAACACGATATTGAGGTCAAAAGGTGATTTTCATTTTGTCTTACAACATTGTGGAAAACGGTAAATATGGTCTTCGTTTGCGCGGGAAATCTATTTGCTGAATGTACTAATGTCACCATCCAGTTTGCGGTTTAAAGAAAACGCTGTGTCATTAGAGTGAATTGTGATGATATGCACTCACTCTCTGTAATGTAAGATAGCATATTGATTCACATAAGGAAAAGACATCGCCTAGGCATCTTAACCATTTGTAGAGAAAAGCGTTTCGTGAGACTGGATGCCGTTCATGTTTCGCGAGAGTTGCTCTACAGAGGTATACCCTAAGATGTGGTTGACCACGCGATGGCTGCTGTCCAAACGGTTCAAAGAGGGTTTTAAGAAGATAGAATTTCTAACATTGAACCCAGCATGTTACGTGAGCACGTACAACTAACGATTGAAAGTGCTTAAGGACAAATCTCAATTTTAACAGTTCTCACATTGCGTGGGTATACCACTTCAGGAAAGCCAAAAGTTCTTTGACTCCTAGAACAGGTTTCGTCTGTGATAGCATTGTTTTAAAACTTTTTTTTTTAAAGCTGGCTAGCTTAGTAATCATCAAACAAGAATCTATATTTTATTGAAAAATTCAAGTCGATTCTCATGATATTTATAAACGCTGCTAAAGGTGATCTCAACCTCACCCGCCCCTCCTTTGTTCTTTCGTTTTGTTCCCTCATTTTATTTGTATTAATATTTCTGTTTTTATTTCTATTTTTCTAATTTTTCTAAGCTTCTATCTTCTCATTAATTCCTTTGTATTTATCCTCCTTTTCTGCATCTCGTTCTCTTTTTATTTCTTCTTCTTCTTCTTCTTCTTCTTCTTCTTCTTCTTCTTCTTCTTCTTCTTCTTCTTCCTTCTTCTTCTTCTTCTTCATATCCTTCTTCTCTCTCTCTCTCTCTCTCTCTCTCTCCCTCTCTCTTTTTATCTTTATTATAGTTGAATAACGATTATGGTCCTATGTACTCACGGTAGCCTAATCCATCACCATTGACACTGGATGCTCCGGGTCCGCTCGCTATTCATAAGGACCGCTATTCATAGAAAATCGCTATTCATTTAACACGCATTATGAATAGCGGTCCTTATGAATAATTATGAATAGTGGTCCTTATGAATGAAGGTCCTTATGAATGAAGGTCCTTATGAATAGCGAGGTAATTTGTCTATGGTTTGCTCGCTATTCTTAAGGACCGCTTTTCATACAAAACCGCTATTCATTAAGTCACGCGTTATTGATAGCGGTCCTTATGAATAAGTGGTCCTTATGAATAGCGGTCCTTATGACTTGCAAGGTTACCCCGGATGCTCTACCTGAGGAACCTGTTCATGCAGGATTGCCCATTGGATCGTTAGGGACAAATGTGGGTAAAAGACATTGTCCAAGGATGCAAGCAGAGAGCAAGGATCGATCCCACGACTTCTGGAATAAGAATGAAGAGCCTCCACCAATATACAAAAAAAAAACAACAAAAAATAAATCTTTCTTCCCCATCACTAAATCGCCATCTGTTCTCTATGTCTGCCTCTATGTCTCGATAAACACATAACTTTAGAATCTATCTAGGTCACCCTTTTCCTTTTATGACATAAAAGGAGAACAATGATTATGCAAATTGTCAATGTTGATAGTTCTATTTTTATTAACCTGTTTGTAAATGCGCTATTGCCCGTACAAAATTGTTATTTCATGACATTATAGATTACAAAACCACACGGAGCCAATGATGTTGATAGAAAACAAGCACAACGGGTCAGTATAATATGGAATCATTAAGGGAAAATGGATTTTTACTTGTTTTTTTTTTTCTGATGCTCTCTTGAAATCCCCTAACGAGCCGCCGCATGGGGGATGCAAGTGACGCTCTTGGAAATTATTCAAAGCTGGAGTCCTTGATTTAATAAAAGAAAAGAAAAAGGAAAAACCACCACCATCTTTCATATCTATAGGTCAGCTGCATGATTATGAATAAAACTTTCGGAAATATGATACTTCTCAGAAAATCAATTCCTAACGGTTTACACGTCACTAGCTCAAACTGAATAAACGGCATTGACCATGACATTGTAAGTTGAGGGAATGTGAAGTATAATCGATATTTCAAAGGAGGTTTCACAGTCTCAACGTGTTTCCATTACACATAGGAATTTAGGGAAGGATAGGGGCGTCATAGGGGTGGATATCCACCATTGTTGAAATTCAAAATTAGTTTTCTTTGTTGAATAGTTCTAGCATAGGAGAAGTCCGACATTTCTTTCAATGGGAAAAGTGTCGGTAAATTTGTCATCAACTTTTAACTACTCACCCCATCCCCCTGCAATGCCTGAAGTCAACATTTTCAAACGATGTCTCTGTGAGTGATGATCATGGGAAGTACGTATCATACTGAGAACTTTAGAAGACTTTATACATTCATAACATTATCTTATGATTATGTGGTTGAAATTTAAAGGCATTATAGATGTAGTAAGAAGCTTGTTAAATTGGATTGCTCTAAGTTCGAACGAGTCATCTATTGTTATTTACCACGCATTTTGATGAGTTCCTAGGTCTTTGTGGTTTTAAAATCTAAACCTTTAAATGAATTTAGTACTTATCGTTGTCTTATTATTAAGACTGAAAATTGAAGATTGAAATGAGGCATTACTCAAGCTTTTCGTCTTGCACTTATTAACTATACTCGGGTTTACTCTGATGAGTGCAATGCGAAGAGCTTCAGTAATGGGTCTTTCCAACGCCATTCTTCGATTCTGCATTACCAATTAAAGAATGTAGGTAGATTCCCATCCGGTACCTAATCCCCTGGGTCACGAGTGACAAATGTAGAAAAATGTCTTGACATTTATTGCGTCAAGGACTGATCCCTTCTGACTGAAAGCCAAGTGAATTAAATCTAGATCATTCTCATCTCATTTCATACATTTGAAAATTACTGAAAACTATGCCATTCCATTTCGGCAGAAATATGTCGTAGTCACATAACCGTTACGATTCATTATTTTTTTTTCTTCTAACTATTCTCTGTTTCTCCTTATCTCTCTCACGTACATTCTCTATATCTTCGCGCATCAGCCTCCCCTGTGTGCAATGTCCATTTTCGAAGAAAGGCTTTAACTACAGATATACTGAAACTTTTCTGTCTTTCACTCATTAGAGAAAAACGCAGGATTGAGCAGACATCCGGATTCTAATATCTTCTTCGAGCGATTTGTTCCCTTCAGTTTCCGTTAATATTGTTTGTTTTCAGATTTTTGTTCTTTCTTGCTTTTTTGTGATGGGTGCAAGTCGAAAAGCTTAAGTAGACCTGTATTTAGAGTTATTCTTAGGTTTTGTAGTACAATCATCTTTTTAATGCCCAGTTCTTCATCTGAAATCAGTTGCATTTAATTTCGCCTTTTTATTTTATCGTCGGCCATATTCGGGAGAAGGGCCCTCGTAGTAAGAAAATTGCAGCAAATGGGCCTGCCATTTTCACAGATGCATATAATTATATTTGTTGCTTTGAGACAAAGCAAAAAGAAAAGTGTTACTTTGGACGATATCATCAAAGGTATCGTCTATTTGAAGATTATTCCGTGTGGTCAATCAAACTTAACTGTGAGATCAATTTTATTTGACTTTATCGGAGAATTTGTAGCTGCATGATGACAAAGGGTATGAGTTAACTACCCTATGTACAATGCGTGTTAAAGAATCTTAATTGTGAGAATCCATTTTTAGAATTGGAAATTTGTGGTGTTAGATAAGGAAAAACATTGAAAGAGTTTCTAATTTGACATAATTGATTCAATCAGTAGTTTACGAAATCTTTATTCTTGACGAGCAAAGAAAATATCCCTTTAGTCATCATCAAACTACAGCACCACAAAATTGCGAGAAAAAATATCATCGTCATCATTACGATCGCCCCTTTCGCCACCGAACACCATCGACGCCATCACCACCACCACCACTATGAACCTTCATTCCTACCACTTCCACATGACCACCATGACCACCTCAACTATACCACCACAGCAACCATCATCATCACAATCATCACCACCAACACCACCACCATCATCACCATCAACACCACTATGAATCACCAACATCATTACTATCACCATAACTCTCAAACGCGGTCACCAACAACATTTGCATCGCCATCATTATCATTATCATCATTGTTATCATCATACCATCCACCTTCACAACACAGATCGTCTTGCAATCGTAGTTAATCCATGATTGTTTTCAAAAATGCAAACCAATCGCGTATTTTCATTTCAAAGCATATAACAAATAAACTTTACGAACAATTGTGGCTGCAAGAACAAATGGATAAGCACCCTTTCAAATTCATTTTGTGTGAAATAATCATGAAATAAACATTTCTCGAAAATTCAGAAATTTCAGAAAATACTTCGTAAAATACACCACTGCAAAAATAAAGAATATACCTAATAAGTCCTATAAAGATCTTGAATAATCTTTGGAATTGTTCCTGAAAAAAGAAAATGTCGGTTTACTTACTTTGAAAAGGAAGAGTCAGATAATAAAGAGGTTGAAGAAATAAAACAAAGGATTGGTCTGGTCTTTTCCTCTCTGGTGTCTTCTTACAATTCTTTGTGATTGTTAGCTTGAGGTTTGTTGGCTCTAAGGCGCTGTGTCCAGGCGCTGCTTCTCGTGCGGGATGTTAAATGATCGCATACCGGTTGACTTTGGCGGTTTATATACGCGCCGTGGAAGGCCCGCGACGCCACCGCGAGGGGTGTTCGCATGGCCCAACTCAATCAGGAAGCCTCTCAACACGGGCGAGTTTTGTAACTACGCCAGAACTTTGGTGCTTGACCATAGTTACGTGTTTGTGTTTCGAAGCAGTGCGTAACGCATAGAGGGATATCCACAACATGATAATTAAGAAGACAACATAATATAACTAATGGAAATAGCATAAGGAACCGAGAAGGACAAAAAGCATAAGGAATTTGCGTGTGATCTTGGTTGTATTTGGAAAGCGATTGTAGGGAGCAGTGGCGGATTTAGGGGGGCACTTCCGGCCTGTGCCCCCCCCCCCTTTTAGAAATGATAACGCTATCCGCCCCTGGTAGGGAAGAAAATGGGATGGCTGAATCTTCGCAGAATTTTGGAGGATCTAAGGTTTCATGAAAGACTTTTTAAAAACATTTTGTTTGGTTTTTTTTTCAAAAGAAAAAAAAAATCCCTAATAATCATATTCTCTTTTTCTCCCTAAAGGGATGTTTTTCTCCCTAAAGGAATGTATCGTTATCTGCAATGTCATATGTCAATAATCCTAATTTCGCTGGCCTAAGTTGTCTACCCTCGAACAGTATTCCTTTATCGTCACTTTTTACCTGTAACGAATAGGATAGTTCACAACCAAGAGTAAAACATGGCAAATATCATTCCTTCACTTATGTGAGTTAATTTCATGCTCTTCCATGCGAAACCAAACCCATAATCCCAGTAACGACCTCTGAAATAAATGTTCTACATTATGACATTTCCAAGGATGTTATCTGCATTATGTGCTTGCAAGTATTAGGATACCATGGGGCAATCGCCCCCCCCCCCTCCCCCTTTAAAGGCAATCATGATTTTTTGTAATGATGACGGAATCTACTTCTCGAGGTATCATCTGATACTTACACCAAACACGCTCTCGCTGTGTCTGATTCTCCTAACGCTCATCCTCTTTGCATAAAATCAGTTATCAATATATCTTACCCACTTAATTGTTATTATTCTCTTGCGTTGTAACTGATAAAGCAAATATTGTAATCGCTTATGATTATTTCTTTTGTAAATTCACTATTTGTCAGTTCATACCAGTTAAAAACAAATTTCCAAATGGACAGTAAATACATAATTTCTTATTCTTAATTTCTTTCTCTAAAGCCATGTTCACACGAGGTGTCAATTATTTCTGACGTTAATACCTCGTCAGTCACTGCTACGCCGTCTTTTGTGCGTCATGAAATATTGATATCGTTTAACCCTTTCGAGACAATTGACCACATTTTGTGGTTTAGTTCAATAACTTATGATTCAGAGCCTTGAAAAATATCCCAGATGCATGAGTAGAAAAAGTAAAAAATTTCTGCACACAAGGTGTCCATTTTTGTTGCATGACCATATTGTGTTTAATTCCAGGAATTTTAAGAAGGAGAATAAGCTTTAATATCCTTTAATTGGCAACACATTGAGAGGTTTAAAATCATTGTTTTTTATCAAAATTGGCAATTTTTAAAACTTTCCACAAAGTTCTTAACCATGTATGTTGTTTTCAAAGACATTGCATTTTATTAAAACCATGTAGCATTAAAAGAGAAATATTATTATTGCCAATTTAAAGAACAAAATGTGATCAATTTAGCCCTAAAATAATTCCCGTCCTGAAAGGGTTAAAAAGTGGTTCCAAAACGAACAGTGCAAACAATAATTTCAATAACTGGCCTATGGTTTCATTTTCTGCACATGCTTGATTAGCGCAGGTAATAACGCAATGAAAATGACGCCATGTGAGCCTTGTTTTAAACAGAAACGGTAATCGTGCTGGTCGCCGACACAGTCTCCAAAAGTGTAAATTGGAGGAGTGTCTGTAATATACCTGAATTTCATTTCCATTCATTTTACATTATATATTTTTATGTCCATTGTTGTTTGTCAAAAAAGAATTTACTGTATGATAAACAATTCAGAATGACTGTATATCCTATTTCTCTAAAATTGCGATTGCATCACTATACTCAACATTGGCTTTGAAATCATGTATCAATTTGTCGGTGCGTTATTTTCTCAACACTTTGAATCTTCTGTCATTCCTTTTCAAATTGTTGGCACATTAGGCTTCCCCTCCCCGAAGAAATCGCTAGGCTAAAATACGCAAAGCATGCCTATTCCGATGATGTCAATAGCAATAGGTCCTTAGACGTCGTATCGAACGGGGAGCACTCGTTTTCCCCCGAAGGTTTGTAATTCCGAATGTTCATAATTCCGAAACACAAATTTCGCATTACAGGGGGTTCCTAATCCCGAAAATGAAATAGGCTACATACTTCCGAATATTTGCTGAATTACTCCAAATGTTAATTATTCCAACGGTTCGTTGTTTCAATGGTTCGTTTATGCGAAGGTTCGTAATTCCGAAAGTGATATAGGCTTCTAATTCATTTTCGAAATTACGAACCCTTCGAGAGGGAGAGAGAGAGAGAGAGAGAGAGTAACGACCCCTATTTCATTTTCGAAATTACGAGCCTTCGGAATTAAGAACCGCCAGAAAAAACGGCATGGTAACCTATCAAACATTCTCAGACACATGTAAAGGGGAACTTACAGAAGATGATCAAAGTTTTACTAAATTCCAGTGGTTTTTCGTAGTATAAGAGTTTAAGAGAGAGAGAGAGAGAGAGAGAGACGTAAGAATGAACATCACCGTTTTGGTCACACTTTTTCGTATTTTTCATAGTAGATTCGTTAACAAGTTTAGTTAAATTCGTTGAATAATCTTCTGGAGAAACTACTACAAAAGAGTAATTTGTTCAAGATAGAGAAATATACGAGAGGAATTCAACAATAAGAATGGTTGCACCTCGTTTACACATGCATTGTCATGAAAGATGGGCATGACGTCAATAACACCCTGAGGGTTATCTTAGAATGGTAAACTTGATATTTCAGCTGCATGATCGACGTACCAACGGAAATACACCCAGAATCTATTAAAATTCGTTACAAAATTATTTTTAAAGAACACTACTCAATATTTTTGCCACCGATAATGATGACTAAAGTTAACAATCTTGTTTACAAGTAAACTTCACGTTCCCTGATTTAAGTTTGCAAGAGGTCCTGAGGTATATCAAGTATAGAGTTGGGCTTATGTAACCCCTACCCCTTTGAAAAGTTCAGATAAAAAGACCCTTTTCCCCCTTAATTCCTTGATATGGCACTGCATAGGGTGGGGTAGAAACAACTGCTGAAGTATACAGGTTTAGCGGGCATAGGGAGAGTGCATCGAATTGCAGGAAAATCGCCATTTCCAAATTCTCTCAGAATCATTCCCGCAGATCCCGTAGCACTGGCTCATATCTTATGTCCCCCACCCGTCATCATTATATGAATAAGCCACTGGGGTGCCGCAAGCTGCAACATGTAACAAACAACAACAATGGACTTGCGCTGGTATCATAACTGTAATGATTAAAAACAATGAATTTTAAGCCCACCGCACAGTATACGATCGGTCTGTGATCCGATTTCGGATGAAATTGATTAACATGTGATACAAACATTATTTTAAACACGTAAAATATTTTGATTGAGGTTCTAGATAAATAGTCTTATAGATTTTAGTGAACTAGAAAGTACGGCCTGTTGCGAGCCTTCTAGTCGAAGGAAAGGCCAAATCGGCTCCGAATCGTAGTGGTGTCGGAGCAGTCCCACGATTGTCTAAGATTTGGCCCTTATTCCGGCTAGAAGGCTGAAAATGCGTCAACTTTCTATGTTTAATCTTCATATTATTGTTCAGAACCTGAATCTGGTAGATTTTATTTGTTTAAATGTCCATATTGAATGCTATGCTATTTATTTTCAAAATCCGATCGCCGTCGAGCTATAGTGTGCCGTAGGCTTAAGTCATAGGAGTGAGTATGAATGGAATGAATTCAAGTCATAGGAGTGAGTGTGAATGGACAGGGGCAAGGGGACCCCTTCCTAAATCAAATTCTTTAAGTCGATGGAACTTAACAGTCTTGAATGAAGTCACCTGAATGGCAGGGGCGCAAGGGCACAGACATTATTCCTTAACCGTGTAACGGGAATCGCCATGTTGACAAGATGTTCGAGGTTAGGAACCTTTCTTTTTGCGTGTCGTTTATCTTTTTTTTCTAAATGGGGCTGTCTGAAAAGGTAATCGATAAGGCCTAGTCATTAGAAAAGACGAGATGGAAGTGTTAAGGTTCGTAATCACAAAGACGGCTAGAGGTTGTCATATGGGTACAGGTTTCGGATGTCATAATAAAGAAAACAGATTCGGAAATAGCAAGAGACGTTTTGTTTGTAGCGTTTTATATCTTTCCCCATCATTTTCCCATCAGAATAATGAAATAGCATACGTCTTGATTTCCGTGCGAACCTCGACCCATTGACAATAGGTTCAGTAAGAGGTGGGACCAGAATTTCGTACAAAAGGAGAGGGGGAATCCGGGAAAAAAAACAAGAAAAAGGAGGGGGTTAATTTTGGGGGGTTGTGTACTTACGTTGTGCCACTTCAGTTTAAATGGGGTAGGCACCGGTTGGCTATGCTCCCCCACACTCACCAGTGGGTTTCCTTGATCGTATCCCCACGAATACGATGCAATCAGAGTGTGTGTGGGCGGATCTGCGAATGTCCGCAACCAAGGGACTCTTATCAGCCATGTTTCATAGCGGAGCACTATGACGTCGATCACAGTTTTAAAAAAAAATAAAACGAGAAAAAATAACAAAAAAACCTATCGTTAACACGAACCGACAGATATTAAACATAAATGTAACACATTCACTTTTGTAGAGGGAATACCTGTTTTTTTCAGAATCACCCATAACAACTGATTAATATAAATTCCCAAGAATATCTTCTATAATACTGTATAGCATGAAATTCACGTTTACGTAGTTTCCTTCTTAAGAAATTCATGATTTCTGATAGACTTGTAATCATGTTATTATACGTCTATTTTCTTCTATCATTTGATTGATTGATTGATTATTCATGTGATAGATTATAAGTCTATTTATTCTGGATTTATCTTATGGGGGATTTCAAAACACAATCCTCGGAATAATGGCAAACACTGATTTACAGCATTTCCAAGCCTAAGTGATTACGCTGATGAAAGATTAGAGAATTTTTTCTTATAACATGAACGATAGGGAGTAGAATGTTATATTAAAAAAAACATATACTGACATTTTAAAGATGAAAGAAAAATTGTTCAGGATGGTACAATGAACAGGTGATGAAGAGAGAGAGAGAGAGAGAGACACACACACACACACACACCACACACACAAAAAAAACAACAACATTGTTTTATATATATTAACAAATTGGAGATGTAAATACTTAACAACCATTAATGATCCTTCAAGACGCATACAGTTTTGTTTTTCTAAATTTTACTTTATTCTGTACAACATTATTTAACAACTAACAATCCGAAGATACACTGAAAGTAAACAGAATGAATAGAAGACGAAAGATGGAAATAACGATGATACGAACTGAATAAAATACCATACCAGAATCATTTTAATTGATTAATTTATTAGATAATACTCAAATCATTTCCCTATCACTCATCTTCAAAATACCATCCTAGAGTACGGTTAGTGGGCAACGGTGTGTCCCGAATGGGTTTTTCCGGAAACGGTTGTTTACAGAAAAGATGTAGACTTCTTTATCTAATTGCAAATAGATTACCCAACGATATCACGACATTCCTCCCATTGACTTATTGAATAGAAGACACGTAATTATTTTTTATACTCCAGATAGAAAAATCTGTCAATTACGTCACGACAATTTTGACCTTCTAGGTCTTTATTACAGACATTCAGTTAGTTTGATGTAAATTTTTAAAAAATTATTTAGCGTCCCTTTAAGGATGGATGCCTGATAAACTCTCATCTTCCCCCCTCCCCCTTCCCTCTCTGCGTTTGAGTAAAAAATTTACATCTCATGTGACAATGAAACACAATGGTAAATATGTAACTTGTATTCTGTCTAATGATACCTTTACAAACATTCCGCGAATGACTGAGCACCTTCCCTTTCTTTTCAAAAAAAAGTTTTGTCAATATATTTATCTACCAAGTTTGGGCTGCAATCTGATGCATGTTGGTCAAACTCACATGCAAGTGTTACGCTTTCGACAAGACCATTTGAAAGCCTTGGCAGGAAATGCATAAGTAAGGTACCATTATCAAGTTATCCTTTTTCATGAAATAAATTCAAGTCATATACGCAATGATTTTAAAAAAATTGGGGGGGGGGGGATAGTAGAAGCATCATCGTCCCTCATAGCGTCAATAGTGCTTCGTCTTCTTTCTCACATAACTGCATTTCCCTCATTATCTCCTCTCCATATATCTTATTCAACGACATTAACATGATGAATGCCAATGATAATGCTCCTCAGTCCATATCATAATCCTTTCAGCTGCCGAGAATTTCTTATGAGAATTGATTAAAGTTTCTCTGAATCCTAAAAATCTTCATTTACTTGACAATTATTTCTTCAATTTATTTTGAGCTCATCATAATCTTGGTTACAAGATTCCCTCATTTAGATAAAGTTTCATATATCATACGTTGGGCTTTCATTAATGCACTATCTGCAGCATTCTTGAATTAGAAATTATATTTTTATATCATATTGGTATTTCACTTTCAATTAAATGAATAACATTTTCACGTTCAACGATAAAAATGAGGGTTTATAGGTTTAAATCTAGCTTTAAGTGCACACATTCCTTTTCCATTTTATTCAAGACATGACGAATTACTAAGGATCCATGACTGTATTTTTGTCTTATAAGACATGCTTGAATAAGAAGCATGTTAGACTATGTAGAAATAATGAATGAATGATAAGAGAGAAAGAAGTACAGAAAAGGAGGGATGGAGAAAACGTAAGAGAAAAATGAGAGTAAAGGGCTCGTCACATTGTCTTTTTTTTTTTTTTTTTTAAACAATAACACACATGTACACGCTGGTATCAATATGCATATAGCACTTCATTTATTTGATGTACGATAAAAGAGCAATGTAGATAAAATGCCTTGCTCAAGGGCATAAGTGCCGTGCCGGGGATCGAACGCCCGATCCTCGCATTTCCAATCAAGCGCCTTAAACCACTGGACCACGGCACCTCCACATTGTCCAATAACGATAACGATAACGATAACGAGATTATTTATGAACGGTACACCCGAGAGCTGCCCGACTATGAACAGACACAAGCATACTCACACGGAATCATTATGGTGTGGTGGTGTGTGTGTGTGTGTGTGTGTGCGGGTATTCATGTGCGTGTAGGAGTATGAGGGTATGGGAGTTAGGAGGGGAAACAACCATTAGTAATTACATCTGTGTTTCTCAATGTTTTCTACGACCGTTTGGATTAAGGTAAAACTGCTGTGGTAACATTATCATCGATAATTTTGGGGATCTTGATGTTAATTGCTGTTCGGGTCAATTTACAGGGTAACCCTCAAAATGGTTAAAATCATAACAGTTGGACTATATTTAAATTTTGATTTGTATATTGCGCAATGCACTGCTTGATTACGCTGCTAAAAAAAAACGAACGAGAATAATGCAAAATCCGTGAACTAATATAACGTGTCAACAAAGAACTGAGATAATTAACTTCAAACCACAACCGATCTTGTTTTATTTTTTGATTGCTGGCAGTATGATAATGAGCGACTCTTTCAGTTTCGAGAGATTTAATTATTGATTTCTCAAACTAATGTTTACATGCCCGCTTTTTCTGGCAGTGATCGATGACGGTTGCGTTTTTAGTTTGAACATTTTCTTATTTGACCTATGACATTAAATGGCTGTTTGGGAAGAAACAAACACTCCTTTTATACGAATCACTCCACAGAATTCCTGAAAACATTCATGAAAAGGGGTATAAAAAAACGTAGTGAAATACGGTCAGGGAGAGTAATAAAATTCGCTGATAGATTAGATGTTTATAGGTATACAGTTTAACATCTTTAGGACTATGACAAATATTAGTCCTTTAAACACCTCTGTCGACATTTTTACAACAATAATTTAAATGATTTATTTACACACAAAAATCATTCCACGAGAATGCAAATAAGTTGAACTGTAAATACGATGTAGTTTTAATATAAGATTGACAAGTCAACCAGTTCATAACATGAGCACCTGATTAATTGATTGATTTGTTCAATTAATAATTGGTTGACTTACTTGAATGAACTACAGAACTCTTGAAAATGCATGTTTAGGAGATTTTCCTCCCAAGTGTGATCACGAAAAGGCATCAGAAAAGAAAACAGCGAAATACTTTTTTTCCCAATCGGTTTGATCACGTAAAGTATAAGAATTTTCTATGAGGGGAATACATGTGGTGTATAATTACAGTTATTGTTATCACACAAACATGAGAAGATGGTCGTATGTTATCTGCCTTCGTAATATCATGAGCAACTTATTAGCTTCAACTTAAAGATAAAGTTGAGTTCTGGTCATGAAATTGAATTGTGAAAGAAACTGTCTCAAAGCAATTGGGAAAGGTTGATTATATAGCACATAAGAATTGGTGTATGCTGTAAGGTCTTGGAATCACCAAAATGATAAGAAACTGACTCAGTCCTGCTGAGAGTCACGTGCACTGCACACAGAAATGTGTTTATGGGACCACACACAAATGTTCGGCCCGAACATTTCAGCTGTTTCTTGTCATATTTTGAAATATGAAGAGCGGTTCTTTTCAGGGGACATTTCTACTATGAGAATCTTCCAAACTAACATAAAAGGAATGAGAAAGCTTACAAATTATGTTTCACCTTTAGAACTTAACCTTCCCTTTAAATCGGTTGGCAGTTTTTTTTTTTTATAAAAAGGAATAAGTGTTCTATAGAGTAAGATTCATCAAAGCAATCATGGAACATTCAGTTTGTGGAGCCTGAAAGGACCAGGGAGCCTTGCAGCTATTCATCACAACCCCATGGGAAGTGTCTGAAATATCACAAATTTTATTTGAATTTTATAATATGCGTGAATATACATGAATTGACAGAAGCCGTGAGTGGCTATATTCATGTTATAAGTAAAGAATAGTGGACTTTTTATTTCGTATAAGAGGTTCAAATACCTTCGAAACTACCAACGACCAATTTCGGGCACTGAAATCTTAAAGACTTGGTTTAATAATTATTGAAATTGTGTTTATTTTAACCTACTTTAAAAGCTAGTTTTAAACAACAATATTGCAAAATTCCAGCTTTTTTAAAGAGAAATGCTGAATGCTAACTTTGTAGATACTGTATAAAATTTGATTTGATTGATTTGATCAGCAATTTGTTTCTTAAAGATAATGAATTATATATTTAGAATGTTTTTCATATGAAATCTATTATAATTGAATAAAGAGTATCCAGAAAAGAACTCGTCATTAACCAAAAGTTTGAATGTATACGTCCTCTGGTCAAAAGCAAACTATTGCAATTATTATACAATTTACATAAAAAAAGTGAAAAGTGAGCAGCGAATAGATCGAAGGGAGAAGGATAGAGAGAGAGAGGGAGAGAGTGAGGGGGAATGACATACCAAGGAAAGAGAAAGAGAGAGAGAGAGAGAGAGAGGAGGGAGAAAATGACATACCAAGAGAAGAGAAAGAGAGAGAGAGGGGGAGAGAGTGGAAAAGAGAGAGAGAGAGAGAGAGAGAGAGAGAGAGAGAATGACATACCAAGGGAAAAGAAAGAGAGGGGGGAGGAGAGAAAATGGCATACCAAAGAAAGAGAAAGAGAGAGAGAGAGAGAGAGAATGACATATACCAAGGGAAGAGAAAGAGAGAAAGAGAGAGGTAGAATGACAAACTAAGGGAAGAGAGATGGGGGGGGGGGGTGGGAGAATGACATACCAAGGGAAGAGAGAGAAAGGGGGGAGGAGAGAGAATGGCATACCAAGGAAAGAAAGAGAGAGAGAGAGAGAGAGAGAGAGAGAGAGCGAATGGGAAGAAGGAATAAGGCTAAAGATAAGAAGGGGTTGGTCCATCAAAATAATATTGAAATGTCAAAACGAGTTAAGTGAACTCTACCCGGTTACACAAGGGTATTAGATCGCTGGTGCAGTTTAATTATGCTATTCTTAGTGGTCATTCGTACGGCCAATGATGTCGAATTGTCGATCGGCTATTCTATCTCACATCCAGCCGATTGTTTTCTCGTCGAAAATAATAACTTTTTCGATCGGAATAGCGGAAACTGTTCATGGTTTAATTTCCTTTCGCCTATCCCTTTTTTTCTTGGGCTTTGGTGCGAGCGAGAAGTGACACGGTTCGATAAGAAACGTGTTTAGATTGTGAATTGCACGGGGCAGATGCTGGACAGCACTTTTGAGATCACTTTATAGCATCACCCGGTTTCTGAAATTATCATCAAGATTGTCTTTCCTATCTAATATGAATAGCTCGATTTAGTGCACTTCGACAGTGTTCTTGGGCTCCTATTTTAACTTTTTAAGTTTCATAAACGTAATCACTCTCCCATCCCAGAAGAAAAATAAAGAAAAAATAAAACAAACATCATTTTGTTCGTGCATTTGAACTATTGTCTGTAAAGTATGACAATATGTCGGTCTTTGTTTTTCCGTTTACTTTAAATAATAGAGTTAGTTTACTCTAAAGAATTTAACATCGCGTTTTAAAGGGAGCCACCGCTCGATATCCATGTACGTTCAATTTCATTCGCTTGCCCCTGTTACAAGGCCGTGCATAACAACAATCTTGGAGCAGCGAACAAAATTGCCGTAGAGGGTGGGGTAGTTTGTCAGTTGGGTTTTTCAGTTCGTCTTTCTCCGGTCGCATGCGTGCTGCATACACACAATTCATGCGTTTACCGAAGATGTACGGAGATTCCTGAATATTACCCGAGCCGGGCCAAGCTCCAAAACACCACGATTGGCGACTTTTCGGTCCCTTTAAGATACTGCCATGTTTGTTGTCTTATTCATAATAGACACTTATTCCTGTGGTGAAATATGCACCACAAATATGTGTTTTGCACTGAATACTTACACTGTATCACCACCCCATCCATGCTACATGTAGATATAACTTGGACTTAAAGGAGGATATCAAGATGGTCGTAAATGTTTGAAATAGAAATCACATCTTCTGTAATTAAAACACCTTAGTGATCATGTTTAAACATACATGTATTTTGATGAAGAGGAGACCTTGGCTATTTTGCCTGATATACAAAAAAATTATATAAATCGCAAAAAACAGAATCATTTCCTCAATTGTTTACATAAAAAAAGAAACCCACAAAAACGTTAAAAGCAATGCCAGAAAACTTTTGGGGAAATGGAACAAGGTTTGGTGACTGTCGTGAAAGGCGTCGTTCCAAATATGTTACAATTATAAAATAATGTTTTCCCCATTTTTAAACAGAATGATTTAAATTGCAAAGGCTTTAAGGCATTTCCTATGCACATTCATCAATATTTCATGTGGCTTTTCACAAAATGTATAACGTCAATCCCGTAAACATAATCAAGACTGTAACAAAAAGCATACGTTAAGTTTGATTATGCTGTTACTTCTTGCTCCAGTTGGTTCAGTTGCCCTAATTTATTCTAGAACACTTTTGATATTAATGTCACAATATTCCAATCCATGCACGGATCGGTTCATATTTCAATTCTATCCATGTACGGGTCCGTTCACATCTAGTCTTTATACGATTATACAGCGTCGTTTAATATCTCTTTTGGATGATTTTTTTTTTTTTTTACAGGTAAAAACCCTTTTGCTTATTACATGATTTTGTTCATTTACTCCAGTTCCTTTCACATATGATGAAAATTTTCTGCTATCTTATAATTTAGTTCACATCTGTAATAATGCAACAATGCATGGGAAAGAGGAGTATATTGAGGATAAAAGACTTGGAGAACTAACCCAAAGAACAACAACAGTCTATGAAAGAAAAAAGTATATACAAAAATATGATATGGGATTTTTAACAAGTGCAATGAAAGAAAGAAATTGAAAGGAAAGAGTAAGACATATTGAGAGGGGAAACCTGTTTCGGAATTATAAGTGATTACAATTTCACTTATAAAGCTACATTCCTCCATCCCCCCCCCCAAAAAAAAAAAAAACAATAAAAAATAAACTTAAAAAAAAAACATGTACTGCTGTCCGGTTCATATGTCAAGAGAAATACACAACTCGACTCAAAGGGAAATCTATCAAACACACCAGCTCCGAGACAGTGCAATAGAAATTTTGTCCTAAATATAATGAAGTTAATTCTAATACTCTATATGCAGCTAATCCTATCAGGCATGGGAGTTAGAGATATTCTGTGGAATACTGAAAAAATAAATATCCATGACACCTAGAAAACTTGACCGACTTATACATCTAAGAAGCTCTTACACGTACTTTGGTTTACAGCAGTTGTAAGACACAGTCAGATTCCCATACACTAAAAAACAAATCAATTACATTATGTGAGTCGAGAAATGAGGCGATGAAGAAAGATGAACAGATATATAAGTTGATTGAAACAAGAGGCTGATATACTTGTATCACACTCTCAATGAAGGCATATAGATAACTGATTATTTACATGCACCTGCGATCCGCTCTGTCTGTTTTGCACTTAAAGGTACCAGTTTTAAGCGAAAATCTAAGTTATTGAATTGACGGTAAAATTAGGAAGGCCTTCCAAGTGATTATCGTTTCTATCGTTTGGTTAGGCAAAAGATCGTTTTCCTCCTTTGCTTTTCATGTTTTCTACGGTCATAAATTAGTTGGACTCTGTAATAATATCAGGGTCTTTAGTATACCTAGGCCACAGTCTGCTTTTCTCATAGAGCAACCGAGAAGAGCAGTGGCCTTTTGTTAAGTATACTAAAACCCCGGATTCAAAACAAGGACACTGCTCATTCAAAGGCATTCAACCTTAATAACTAAGTTCCTCAGGTACGATTTAGGCCATTTCTTGTTTTCTCACACTTATAAAAGCATATACTTGCTTAATTAACAGCCAGGCAAATTAAAAATCAACATAGAAAATAACACATCTCTCTAATTCGCCATTGCCTTGCAGGAAAGAGCCAGGCAAATTAAACATCAACATAGAAAATAATATAACTCTCTAATTCGCCATTGTATTCCAGGACAGAGAGGGGCATATCCGCAGTATAGACTGACGTAAGTACATAATCTTGATGAAAGTCTTGACTGCCTTTTAGCGACCTAAAAGCACCTGCTCAGGATAATCCCCATCTCTATTTGGTCATCCTGCCTAGATCCATCGCAGGTGAAATTTAATCCGAATCTTACAATTTCTTTTGTCCTTTGTTTTATGTACTTTCATGTCATATTACAGAATCGAACGGTATAAAACGGGAATTGGCAAGATATTTAATACTCTTTGACAACCGAGTTAGGTGAATACCAATGTCTATCAAATCCTTACGACAGCCAGTGGCATATCTTGGCTTCAGGAGCAAAACATCCCAGTCATTGAAGAATTAGTATTAAAAAATTACCTTTCCTTGCCTTAAATTTCCGGGGGGGGGGGGGGAGGGGTCAGGATGATGAATGTTCCAGCACGATTAATTCATAGCTATTAGCTAGCAAGCGAAGCGAGCGGGCAAAAAGTCATGTTTCTGTTATGACTGAAAGGTTTTGGACGTGTTCATTCTTCATACATTTAATTCATTCATAGGCTGATAATTTGAATGTATGATTTTTTTCTTCAGATTTGATTAGAATGTATGATATGAATACAGATTCGCTCCGTTGGGCTTGATTCGTAAGACCGAATAATCCCTGAAGCTTCATGTTTTTGATTAAAGTTGGCTTCGAAAACTTATTTTCCTGAGAAATTTTCTCGAAATTATTCAGAATTTGTGAGGTTGAAGAGCAATTGATAACAAGTTACGTTGAATAATTTCTCCATAGTGACTGAGAATTCATTTGTCATTTTTGCACGGTTGAAAATTTGTCAGGAGGGCAAAGTCCCCCCCCCCCCCCCCTGCCCCTGCCAATTCGCTAGTGAACTTATAGAGTTAGTGAGAAGAATTTCTATCCGAAATCATTGTTCTCTGCTTGGTGGTAAATATGGCATATTGAGACAATCTTTCATAATTATGAACAATTATCGAATATTGTTTTATTTTCAACATTAACTTCTTTGAAACGACAAGAAGAACGGTGATAGGAAAATGATAATGATGATAATGATTATAATTTCTAAGCACACTTGCTTATGTAGGCTGCTGATACTATACATCTCACGGCGCTTCAAGGGCTTTTCTTCAAAACGGTATACAATGGATAATACATGACACCTGAACCAAATTTAATAATAATGATAACAATATCCCATATTTATATAGCGCATATCACAATATGTTCAAGATACTAGTTTACAATATCATACATTTTTGATTATGTTGATACTTGAAAAAATTATATTCTTAGGTCGAACTTCAGAAATTTTGACACAAAGAAATTGCTTTACATCAGCATTAGCATTAGTATAGTGCAAGAAAAAAAAATGGCGATGGAGAAAATGATATAAAAACATACAATGGATAAAAGGACAGAAAGAAAGAGACAAAGGGAAAGAAAGGGAGAGAGGTAAAGAGAGAAAAATGAAACACATACATCGGGAAAGAGAGAAAGAAATAGAAGTAGGCATATTCTGTAGAGATAACGGGTTGAAGAGAAATAGGACTGAATTATTCTCGAGCAGAAACATGAAAATTTGTTGTTTTAAAATTTCAGGGATTTAGATGATGTAGTATACTCATTTTTCTGCAAAGCCCCTATCAACATGTGGAAACTCTGAAGACTGGCATCCGACCTGTTTTTCTGCGTAAATGGGTGTCCTAATGCATCAAAAGATTCAATCCCGTGCTGTCACTTTTTCTAAATAAAAAACTTATTTAACCCGAATCTCAAACAAAGGCTTGTTATTGAAATTTATATTTTTCTTGGAGATAGCAGAAATCAGTGACTAATTTCCCCCAAACCAGAGAAGAGGGCTAAGAAAAAATAATGTACACGTATCTTGGTATTCCCGCTTGCCGTAAAGACATTCCCAGTAATTTTTCTCCTGTGTCTTTTTAAAATAAAAGTCCAATATAAAAGAATGTTCTTGGAAAATTGAACTCTTTTTCGACACTTGAGTTTCGGCGCCAATACGTTGTAAATGCATATCAAGCCAAAGTACATTATTTCATTTTTGTCTCCTGTCTACAAAAACACTGATCTACATGTCAATGCTTTTTAATCTATATAGACCATCTTTCAGAAAATGATATATTTCTACAAACATTTGCACCGCATGGGCAGCAAGAAGAAGAATCACGTGTGAGTGGTTTAAGCACCGTTAAAGTGACGATGTTGTAGGTTTCGAATTTAAGATTTTCATTTATAAATTATTGTGGTCAAAGGAGAAATCTTATTCATCAACAATGAGTTCATGTAGAAGAAACAGGAGATTCAAGGATATTCTTGAATAATGGCCCCATTAAATAGGCTTTCTATTATCATTCACCCTGAAAAGAATCGGAAAAGTGCAATTCTTCCGTTTAAGTCTAATTTTATTACATTTTATGTTATGCAGTGATGTTGAAGGTCAAAGGCCTTTCTTCTTCGCATCGATATTCAATTAAACTTTCATCTGAAGACTAGGTCTCTGATTCCAAATCGAAATGAATATGCATAATATTTCCAATATTGGCGAGAAGAAAATAAAATCATATGAAAAATATACTGAGAAGAGGCCCTGAATATTTTTGTTTTTACCTTTCCATTCTTCTTGGCTCTTTAGGATCAAAAGAGATCATGTAATTTCCTTTGACCCGAGGCAAAAGGCGAACCAAAAATTGTTTAGATTTCATTTCATACTGCCATTCATTCTCCGTAATTACATTGTTTTCTTTGGTAGTGACAGTATTATCAATGCTTCCCACGGGAGTGAGGTTTCATTTCATTGTCTGTCTCCATCTACGTCGTAATTCATGACAGTGTCAGATGAAGGAGAAAAGGACTATTAATGGAACAATATTCGTCGAAAAATGCGTTCGTCACAGACTGCACTTTTATTCTGAGGCAGCTGTTGGTCGTCATCACTTGGTTATTTCTCATATTTCATTGATTTCTTAGGAGTTGGAAAAGAGTTGTGAAAAAAAAAAAAAAAGAGAATAAAAAGGTCATGATTAATGGGACGGAGTAATGGGAAATGTCATAACAGAGGTATAACCTTTAAATGAGTGTCTTTGGTTGCATAGATTTTACGAATAATAACAATGAGTGGGCTAAAAGTTTCACTTACCCGAAGAAATGAAAATCACCACCTAAAGAAATGTTTGTTTGTATGACTGCCTTGTTTTTGTTTTTGTTTTTGTTCTTGTTTTGTTTTGTTTATTTTTTATTTTTCATGTTTGTTCTTTTTGTTTTTGTTTTTGTTTTTGTTTTGTTTTTTGTTTTGTTTTGTTTTTTTTTTTTTTTTTTTGGGGGGGGGGTATAGAGAATGTTACCCCTTCACAACTATTGACATATGACATAGTAGGACGAATACAAGAAATACATGATTACCCACTTCTTACGACACCTTCAGTCACGGTATGCCATCTCTGCGGCTTAATAATATAATGTTATGCATCTTCCTTCCTTTTGATCTTTCCAAAAATTCTCAAAAGGGCGCTCGATTTTTTTTCCCTCTCAATATGAAATGTAAAAAGTTCACATCTACTGAAGATGAGAAACCCAAACAATATGAAATTGGGAAAGAGCGAGAGAGAGGGGGAGAGGGGGAGAGAGAGGGGGAGAGGGAGGAGAGAGAAAGAGGGGAGAGAGAGGGAGAGGGTAGAGAGAGGGAGAGAGGGGGAGAGAGAGGGGGAGAGGGAGAGAGGAGAGAAAAGAGGGGAGAGAGAGGGAGAGGGGAGAGAGGGATGAGAGGGTGAGAGGACAGAGAGTGACAGAGAGAGAGAGAGAGAGAGAGAGAGACCTCGTCTGAAAGAAAATACATTTAAGTGTCGATTGGGGAAGCTCGTTATTTCTTAGGCTCATATCCTTTAACTGCATATCAAGTTGTTATACTCCAAAAATGAAATAATTTTCGGAATTACTAACCCTCCATTTTTTTAAATACAAACTTTCGAAAGTCTGAACCGGAAGTCTGAACCGGTTTTCCGAAAGTTCATAATTCCGAAGGTTCGTTATTTCGAAAATAAAAAAGAGTTCATATTTCCGAAAAATGAGATAGGATTCGTAATTCAAAAAATGAAATAGGGTTCATAATTCCGAAAATGAAATAGAACCCTACATCACTTTTCGGAAAAACGAGTACCCCCCCCCCCCCCCCCCCCCCGCTTCCGCTTCCCATGCAGTTACATTTTTGTCCATGTGTTCACTAAATGTGCAATATACTGTGTGAAGGTGTGTGTTCGGATGTGTGGGGGTTTTTTTCGGCAGGAGAGAAAAGGGGTTTTCTTAAAACAGCTAGGTCGTATGAACATTAACACATTTACAGGATGGACGACACAGTCATTGATATATTTTGTTTCTCGAGCAAGATTTTTTTTTTGGTTTGTTTTACACAACTTGAAGTCACTTCAATTTCAAAAGCCATTCGATATCTCAGTACTGAATGAATCTAAAATAGCCTTCCTTGAATATTACGCTCATTCACATGCATATAACCGCCATCTTTCCTTTCAAATGGTTTTGCGTTTCCAAGTATATGAACTTTAAAAGCGGTCCATTTTTACCATGCTTGTGAGCGTGACCATTCTATCTATCGGAAGTCTTCCCAAGTCTTCCCCCGTCAACCGCCCGGGGAAAAGTTCTTCTATATTCTCGTTCGTCACATCGCCAGCAGGAATGAAATCTTATACCATACGACCTCCGTTAAGTGACCAAAGAAAGGAATGTTCGTGGAAAGAGAAGGAGTAAAATACTTTAATATAGAATAGTTTGATATCCAAATCAAAGATCTTGGTAATAGGACGATAATATGAATAACGTGAGATGAAAGAGAAAGAGATCAAGGGAACTTGGAATTTAGGGGCTTGGAGTGATGTATAGATAGATAGACTAGCTAAGGAATGAAGAGAAAGGTAGGGGAGATTGATTAAAAGAGAGAGAAAGAGAGAGAGAGAGGAAGAGAGTGTGAGAGAAGAATAGAGAGAGAGAGAGAGAGAAAGAAGAAAAAAAAAGAGAGATGATGTGAAGAAAATAGAACATAAACAGAGGAAGAGAGGTCTAGAGAACAAAAGAACAAGGAACAGGAAGAAATAATAAAATTATGGAGATGAATAGAGAAGAAAAGAGAGAGAGGGGAGGGACAAATGTGGAAGACTCAGAAAGATAAAGAGATGGGACAAGAAATAGACTGCTATTATTCTCTTAATTTCCTTATCCTTATATACTTAGAGCCCCTTTCTATAATAATAATATCTCCCCTTCCGTTGGTACCTCGCTCCAACCCCGCCGCCATTTGAATCAAAGAGTGACAATGAAAGGATTAATTGCAATGGCAGACTTCAGGGGGCACATCTTGCATTCCTTAAGTGCACTTTTTGTGCTCATCAGATTTTGTAGGAGGAATAGTGCCCCCCCCCCCTCAAAAACAGAATCCTGGATCCTCTTCTGTATTCTGTATTTGTATTTCAGTAATTTAAGAAATAGAAACCAAGAACACATAAGAACTGATGGTTTCCATAGTAACGTTGCATTCTACGTTCTCTTTGATATATGATCGCAAACAAGAAGATGAAGATATCCATCACGATAAGATTAAGCTTAAAGACAGTCGACAAGACAGAAGTATTAATCTGATTTATGGCAGCATTTCAGTGAATCTATGCGCTTTAAAAAGACTGGAAAACGTCGATTGCTAATTTTTCCCCCTGTGAAATATATCAATATATTACTAGGTCTACGCAATCCATCCCCCGTCGCCATGAATAAATTTTACTTTGTCAGTTTGATACATATTCATAATGAAATCAGTGTGCTAAATTTATTGTTCTCTTTGGTCGCCTAGTATTTTTCGGAGACAGACCATATATACTAGTTCCATTTGGAAGGTGTAAAAAAGAAATCGATTGTACGACACATGCTCCGGAGACAGTCGCTCCACGGTCAATACATTTTACTCACCGAGTTCTTAATTTGGAACAAACACATTACCTAACCCTAACCCTAACCCTAAACCTTGATCTAACGTAAAACCCATGCAATTAAAGACCTTCTCCTAATCCTATAACTTTGACGAAATAAAGCCCATACGTCGGATCACCATATAAATCTCCCTTTTCTTCACTTTCACTAATTTATTTCATTTTTTTTTCACCTTTATTATTTCATTCTCGTTTGCTGTTGTTGTTTATTCTTTTTTTTTTCGTTGCACAGGTATATCAAATCAACGTCAAATCGATGTCAAGAATTCAACATGATTGACATTAACAGAAATACGTCTTTTCTTTCATATACCATGTATACTTCCTCATCTTAATAATCAAATCCCAGTATTGCATAACCACCAGTATATCAATCTTTGATTTAGAGGTCAAACTATTTTTAGAAGTGCAGAAAAATGGCAGAAAGGCAAGGGCAGATCTTAGGTGCTAACCTACGCTAAAGAGCCCTCAGAGAAAGAGAGGTCTGACTGAAAATACGTGAGACGAGTACAGATTATAGACCGAAAGACGGAGAGTGTTATATATGTACAATTCCTGTTGGAAAGGGAAGATATATTTTCAAATTAAAAGGGCACTTTGTATGAGCTTTAACAGGGCATTTTCAAAGAATTCAGAAGGACGCTGCTAATGTTAGAAAGGTCAATTCTGAAAGGACACATTAGTGTCTTAAAGGTGTAAAATCTGTAATAAAAGGAAGTGGGGTTGAAAGGGAATTAATAATTGTTTAAGTCTAACTTTGCAGTTTGGTATTGCATGTATAACACAAGAATGACATTGATTTGGGTATCAAAATCACATTATCCAGTAGTTTAAAGAGAGAAGTAAAACATGCCACTTTCAGTTATCTACAGTCGCTTTTGGTTTTCTCTAAAAGTTGGTGTACTGTAACCCTCCCCCCCCCCCCCCCCCCCTGCTTTCCCACCCATTGGCTTTGCTGCCTCTGATATACTTTGGTTGGTTGTTTTGCGGTCAAGTGTGTGTTTCTCGCTGACCCCCATGAGAATGACAAAGGGGCGAGTGGGATACTAATGAAATGTATACATAGCCTGAGAAAGAGAGGGGGTAAGGAAAAAGGTGTACCTTGTGTGTGGGTGTGTGTGGTGAGAGAGAGAGGGAGAGAGAGAGAAAGAGAGAGAGAGAGACTGAGAGAGAGAGAGAGAGGGGGAGTGTGAGAGAGAGAGAGAGAGAGAGAGAGAGAGAGAGAGACTGAGAGAGAGAGAGAGAGGGGGAGTGTGAGAGAGAGAGAGAGAGAGAGAGAGAGAGAGAGAGAGAGAGAAGGGGAGGGTTGGGAGATACAGTTGAGAGAGACAGAGAGAAAAATATGTGTAAATAAACTTGAGTAAATTATAATAAAATAAATAATTATACAGAGAATAAGAGCGTGAATATTAGCTAAAATTAGAAAGATTTACACAAATTGTGAATGGCTTTTCGGCATCCTTATCAAGAAAAATTTCAGCTATTTGGATGTTACTGCATGTTTAAGTAATTCTTTCAAAGAGGCTCTACTTCTCTGGTTTGGTTTCGAACTCATGTCATCACAGTCTTGTCAATAAAAGCAGAGATTTAACTGGGGATCATATAAGTGGGCACTATAGGACTAGAAGTGGGGACTGTACAGGTGAGGGCTGTGTGAGGATTGAGGACTGTGTAGGTGAAGACTGTATAAATAGAGACTGTATAAGTGAGGACTCTATAAGTGGGGACTGTGTAAGTGAGGACTATATAAGTGGGGACTGTGTAAGTGAGGACTGTACAAGTGGGGAGTGTATGAGTGGGAACGTGTGTTACTGTTTCTGCGTGAAAAAATGAATACACATTTTGATCAAGGTCAAGGTAGATTAGATGAAAATGTGTTTTTCTTGTGCATCTGATGGGTCTAGGACTACACTAAATAGTGGCGTAGCTCGGAGTCAAGGGGGCATAGGCCCTCGCCTCCTCCCATCGAGTAGCAAAAAAGGGGGAGAAGAACAGATATTGTGAGTGAAAAGAAGATGATGCAATCCCCTTCCACGATCTCCTCTCCTCTTCCGCCACTCCACCTTTTTCTCTCACATTTCATCAACTAATAAATAATTTTGATGCACCCGCTCCCCATGACACAGATGCCCTCTTAGTGATTGGACCCACGCTATACGCCACTGAAAAAACAACAACAAGAGGTTCAGTTCTGATATCTTCGAATGCCATAAGAGTACAACCTAGTTCGGCGATAGCTGTCTGGCCAGATATATTTGTCTTCCTTCTAAGATACACCTTTCTCCATAAAATTCCTATTTTTTCTTCTTTTTTTTTTTCAAAATTGGTCAGTATAATTAGAAACTAATTTTTGACTTGTAAATGTATCTAAAAATGGAAAATTATTAATAAAATCTATTTGAACTCTTGTTGGTATTCTGCTAATTCAGTCAAACAGGACGCTCCGTCTAAAAGTTAAACAAAAAGGCAAACTTAGACCTCAGCCTATCTTCCTTCGTTAAAACTGGACTTCAGATTTGAGCAGTATACGGGCCTTTGACTTTTATCATTACTGTGCAAACCCTATATTTCAATAAGAATCACTATGTCTTTAGATTCAGTTATATGAATGAAAATATCGGGATAGATTTCACACTGGCCTACATCCTTGTGAAATCGATTGATTGATTTGAGGAAGTAATACTGTCATAAAAATCCACAGAAATACTCGATTCACAAGCTTTCATTCGGGTTATATTGTCATCCACGTTCCTCCAGCTATCTGTCAACTTGCTATGCACTTTTGGGAATGCATTCTCATATCAATGACTTTAGTTTTAATTTAAGTGCCAAGACAGACATGAGCTGTTTCCATGAAAGGTTTCATTTTTAAAAGATCATTAGTCTGCCTAGTTGAATTAATCCAGCATAATTGTTTTGCGTGAAAATTAATTTAGTGCTGTATACGTGCTATGTAGTTGGTTATTTTTAAAGAAGTAAACATGAAATGGATTTCTAAACACGGACGAACAAAAAAATGATAAACAGCCATTCTTTGAGAGGTGGTTTTCCGAGTGTATGAATATCCGCAAGAATTCCCTATGATGTATATCGAAGAAGATAATGATTGGCAGTTTTGATGAGAATTTAAGGAAATCAAGTAAAATACAAACAGGAGTAAAATGATTATACCGCCGTCGTCATGAACTTTTCCCATAAAACCCTAAGATGATCAATTGACCAATTTAGCAGAGCTGGATTGCTCTCCTAGGGGCTCATAGATTATATTTTAGCTTCCGGCGCTGCAAGACTAGGTACTTGCTCTCTGATGGCCCCTTCTGTTGAAGGTGTCAAGGAGGTTATCACTAGAGAGAGAGAGAAAAAAAAAAAAAAAAGAGAGGAGAGAGAGAGAGAGAGAGAGAGAGAGAGAGAGAGAGGGGAAGAGAGAGAGAGAAGACATATTGTGGATGAGAGAGAGAAAAAAAAAGGGGAATGATAGGAAAGTAAATATATTAGTGAAAAGTGGCATGGCCACTGAAGGGGCACTTGTGTCATGGGGGGGGGGGTTGGTCTTACTATGACTATGAAAGGCTATAGATGACAGGTCGTTGAGTATTCGAAGTGAGGGAGAGGTCGTGTAATTTTCTAAAGTTAGCCCCCCCCCTCCCACCCCACAACACACACACACACCATGCCCCACCTATTCCCCCCCCCCCACACACATCTTCATTTCTTTCTCTCTCTCTTCCTCAATGATTATTCATTTACATTCGATGCACATTTTGATAATACATATTCTTGTTTATTTACACTTTTCTTCAACCATTTCTTGTTCATTCTCACAACTTTGTATATAAGACTTATACTGTATTACTCTCTGGAGCCGACAACCAACAAGCTTTGTTTTTACCTTAGGCTCTTTCATATCCTCGGTTCCAATTTTGTTATAGCAAGTCATTATTTTACAAGTAACGACAAGCAAACCAAAGTGATGTAATATATTTTATGTACTTATATGTATGTTTATTGAAAATACCCTTTATTATTCTTTTCATTATTTTTTCTTTGTAAAAAAAACACCTGATAATATGTGTAAAAAAGTGAAATGTGAAATATGAAAAAAGGCGAACCTTGAACCTTAAACCTATCTCTCTGTTTCCTTTCTATTCCAAGGGGCATGTGCCTCTGCAACCGAGTAAGTATGTGAGTATGTGTAAGAGAAAAGGAGAAAGGAAGATGGAGAGAGAGAGAGAGAGAGAGAGAGAGAGAGAGATGAGGCAAATGTACTTTAATGTCATACAGAAATAAATAGAAATACACTGATAGCGGATGAACTGAGAGAAATAGAGGGAGACACATAAAGAGAATAATATGGGCAGATAAAGCTATAGACAATGATATATACCGAATTCTATTGTAGACAGTTCGTCATGCTACAAATATAACGAGCAATTGCATGAAATAAACAGTTAACTGTATCGGGTAAACCTGGAATTATATTTCTCAGTAAGTAATGAATATTTCATGAACTTTAGATATTATGAGAGGATTATTTTTATGGTTCAAAATGTTTATGCAATATTAAACCCCCAAGGAAAATCATTTCGGGGTATGCTGACATTTTAAAATTTGAAAAATGATCATCAGTATATAGATCTCTGGGAAATGTATATGTCGTCTTTTCTTTATACATCTTAACTATACAGGCTGCTTTTTACTTCTAATTCTCTCTCTAAAAAAATGAAAATATATAACGTACCATAATTTTTTTTTTCATGCAGTGGCGTATCTATATAGGCCTTGACTTGGAGAGCTAGTGAGTGGGGCGTACAAAAAACCAAGCCCATGGCAGTTCACCCGTCTCAGCAAAAACAGAGAGAATGAGAGAGAGAGAGAGAGGGGGGGGGGGGGGGAGAAAAAACAAACAGATAGGTCATTGTTTGAGTTGACACAGTATAAAGAAGGCAAAATAATGCGTTTTCGGGGGGGGGGTCCTCCTTTAAAAAAGGGTTATATAACCTCATGAAGACACATCTTGTAAGAACATGGAAAAAGGACCATTAACTGTTTTGTTACAGCTGATCAACTAAAAAGAAGACTTCCATTACATAACGGGCTGATTGATTGATTGATTTGATTGATTGATTTTATTTGCCAAGCCTCTAACATACAACAATAAAAGAATATCAGATCAAAATTATGTAAGCTTGAACAGGATAACCCACGAAAGCTCGAGAGCTTATTTCCAGTGGGGTCCCCAACATACAAAATTAATTAGTTCAATGTGTGTGAGAGAAAGAGAGACGGGAGAGAGATAGAGTAAGAGAGAGCATTCGTGAGTCATGAATGAAAAAACTCATGAAGAATTATTGATGACAATTGGGAATTATGATGTCGCGTCATGCTTGTCTTTGGCGATTGGTTGTGCCCCACTTATTCATATTACCTAACTTTATATTATACCTTCTACTCATGCTGCTTAATGGACCTCCTTATTTATACAGGCTGCCTAAAAAAAGAAAAAAATTAAATGCCGGCTTTTATTCCGTTATGACAATCACGATAGCGATAATTATTTATGTTGAAACATTATTTCGGGCAAAATAAAACTCGCATTTCCTTTTAAAATTTTCCGGAACTATGAGAAATACGTGCCACCTTGCATAAGTATATATACATATTATGGAGCAATATATGCGCAAAATTTTGATAATGAAAAATAGGCCTCATCATTGCCGGTATTGGGCAAGGGAAAGTACATATCCACCAATGCATTAATAACATTCTTTTTAAAATCGTATATAGAATTCCATGCATCGCTGACTAGACCGCTCAAAGAAGAGTTTGGAAGCCACTGAACATAATCCAATTTGTTTAATGGCGATATCCCTATAGAGTCCAAAGTAACCCTATTTTAATCCTGGCTTATTTCATCATGACAGGTTATGTCCTTCTCTTGGGAGCATCTGTACTTATGTCCTGTGGAGAAAAAAAAAAGAAAATGAAAAGAAAAGAAATTAAATTAAGATATTTGATGATGACTTGAAATTTGACATGTAAATTCACTTAGGCGCCAGTCATAAGTCGACCAAAATTGAAATATGACAAAAATAGAGAGAAGTTACCCTAAAAATTTCAGAAAAGGGATGAAAGAAATTTGACAGGCGATTAATTCGAAAATTATACGAATGCATTCATCTCACTTTGTGTGCAGGAAATCATTAGAATTATCAAATAGATTGATGAGATTTCAGGCAAAAGTGGGGTTTACTTCCGTTATTATCATAATATGATTTATGAGATTCAGCTTCACGCTACGAATATCAAACATGCTAATGTTTTGAATACGAAGAAGGTCGAAGTTATTTAATAGGTCTTGCTTGATTATTGATAAGAGAGAATGCATAATACATGTTTATCTTTATCCATCTATTCAATCTTGCATGGATAAACAACAAAATAATGATGACAAAAACAACAATAGCAATGCCGATAGCATTATTATCAATAATGATATTGATAATGATATTAATTTAAAAAAATAATGATAATGAAAATAATTATGGTAATAATTAAAACAACAATAATAATGTAATAATGATAATAACAATGGTCAGTCATAGTAATATTGATGGTGATAACAGTAATAACAATGTTATAGCGGAAGTGAACAAAATAATGAATATTTTTAATGCTCAGGGAGAGAAAAATGATATTTTTATTCCAGATGATACACTGAATAATGTTTGTTATAGGCTCATACCATGCATGCTACATTGCTAATGTGAAAAAGGCTAATCATTCCAGTCGCTAATAATTTGGTTCTATCAAACGTAAACTGAAAATTAAAGTATTATTACATTCTCATAAATCTAATAAGAAGCTCAAAATTTATTATAAACGCAATTATGATATATTATAAAGACAATTACCAAACGTACGTAGCTGTAAAATTGTACATAATCGTATTATAAGGGGACGGTTACGAGGTTCATGCATATATATGGGCCATAGGAGCCATGCAACCCCCCCCCCCCCCTCCCTCCCCGACTAAGAATTTGGAAAATCATAATAATCGGGCACCTCATATTCGAGTAGCGAGTTAATCAAATCGTATTTTTCATATCTTGTCTTATATGATTCACTGATGAAATTGAACTTGTATTGCCCTACAATCATGAGAGGCTTTCCATTAAAAAAAATAATAAGTTTTCAACATTTTGCCTACTCGCTTCGCTCGCTAAATCTTACATAAAGTTCATGATAGGGCCCAGATATGAAAGTGGATTTTTAAACAAAATCAGATAAAAATCATGATACGCATTCTATACTGGCTTAATGACGTTTTTTGCCTGCATTAAAAATATCTTGCAAGAATTATTTGTACTTTTTGAGCATTTATTAAACAGCAAAGCCCAATAGAGGGCGACCTTCTTCAAATGATGATGCGGGAATTCCCACGGCCAATGTTTCGTAAACAATAGCAGTGTCAGTGGCAGCTGGATTATTCTTTTCATATTATGACATGTATTATTCTCTAGCTACATTTCTTACCGAATATTAACGTGAATTAATTTATTCTGTATAGTCCTGATGGACAGGAATAGCGTATAACTACAAAAATCCTGATTGTAAGTGATAACTGAAACCTTTTTCATACGTGTTTAGGTTGCAACGTACTATGAATTTTATGATCGTGTGACTGTGTCAGTCACTGTGAGTATAAAGACACGAAAGGAGGCCGGCACGGGCCCGGCGCTGCTAGGGTGGGGGCTCGCTCAGCTTCGATGAATGAATTGACAGTCCGGCCCAGTAACATTACAACTTCTGACCTTTCCTGCTGTAGATTAATTTTAAGTTGAATACGAAATACTTGGAAATGCATGTAATTATAACGGCTCATGCTTTCTTTGATTTCTGTGTAGACCTATTCTTAAGAGGATTTGCTGAAGAAAATATCAAAATTTGTGCAAGATTGAAGATTCCGATCAACAATTAAGTCATGACATGATGATTAACAAGGACAGTTGGAACTTGCGATCAAGTCAGTCATGACATAATTAACTGGGCTTGTTAAATATATTGTCAGGCATGTCAGGATTGTGTTGCAAAATGGATGCCAGGTCTGTGGACAGTGGAGATGGAATAATAATAAAATGTGTGACAAAAATGAAGCGCTACTGAATACTGTTCAGACTGTCTGACTGCCTGAAGTGAATGAATGGTTTCATATTTCATGATTTGATAGTGCTGTAATTAAAGAAATATGACATGCCATGTTAGGAAATTTTATTGTCATTTTGACGATGTTACTGTCATGTCAATTACATTTGCAAAATGACGGGCAAAACGATTAAAAAGACATAGGGTTTACATAGTATCCGGACATCGATCGGCTCACACCATCTCATACATGTATGGCCAGAGGTCCTAAAGCTATGCACCCTGCAAATACGCACAATGCGATACATTCAATGCCCCAAACTTTTGGTGTGACTGAGCTATGAGAATATCATCTACGTTTGCCAAAAATTATGAGTAATTTCCTTTTATTTTTGTGATATCAACACTAATTGAGAATCGTGAAATTCACATCAGCTTCAAAATCAAGATTTGCATTCATTTGTTACATGTGCAGAGCTTTAGGACCCTTTCATTTTGCTGAACAAAATTTGACATGGGCATTGACATTGACTTTAATAATAAAAATGAATGTTATTGACATTCGTCCGTCGTAATTTTCTCACCGATTTAACTTCAGAATATATAGAAGCAAGATATTACAGAAATTTGCATAAAAACCCCTAAATAAAATGACTTTTTAAGGGCTGGATACAAAGTGCGTAGCTTTAGACCCCCCCCCCCCCCCCCCATCCCTCTACTGATGGCTTTCATTTGGTAAAACACACCCACCTGCTGCCGAAATGATAACTTTTCAATAAATTATAAATGAGTCATTGATAGATTAAAAACATTGACTTCATTGACAGAGAGGGAGAGCATTCATCACAGACATAAAAATAGTTTGCCTATTTTACACTTCTTACATTTTGTGAAAACTGCCTTCATGATTTCTGGGATACATGGATGTGTTAAAAATGCATATGGTCTTCTTAAAACTTAAAATATAATGCCCAAAAGAGAGGGGAAAAATCACCAGTAAGATGGTGTGTAGAGAGAATCAGACTTACAACTTGTTCATACATGCTTCATGTTGCAGCAGTGGATGTGTACTGGTACTGCAACCAACAACAGCTGTCACTATGTCATCAAAATTCATACACAAGATTCCCAGAAACAATTTGTTTTTTCTTTACATTGATCAAAATATAGAACTTTGAACTGCGGCATGAAAGCAGGATATGTTATGAAAGTTAATGATTTACTTTGTTATACTGGGCAGGATTTGTAATATCTCATAAAGTTCATGTACTTCAAAGCATTCCTTTCAACTCTCTTGACTACTGCTCAGCAAATATATCTGCACTTATGTAATCAAATACCAGTGTAAACACTTTTTTCTGTTCATTTTGATATTGTGTGGAAAAATTAAGTGAGATTTTTATCAAGTGGAATTTATTATTTTATGTGTTTTCTTAAAACTCTTTTCTTAATTACTCTTCCCTTCTTCGTATTTTTGTTTACACAGGTATATATTATATTCCAGCAAAAAAACTACGTCGGAGCAGTAAGCAATTCGGCTCTGGAAAACTCTGAAGTAAATGTAGCTCTGGTTAACAAAACAAAATAATACATAGACATAGTCGAAAGGGAATCTCTATTATTTGGCAAATCTATAAAAGCTCCTGCAAAGAAAAAGGTGATTTTGTTTTCCACTGATACATACATGTACTTGTGATGTGCAAGTAAGTCATTCAACAAAGTCTAGTCACAAGTTCATACGAACCATAACTTGAACAAATATCTATTTTGATTATTTCAGGCCTAGCCATGAAGAGCAATGGCAGAATTTGGTGAAAGTGCAAGTTGCTCAGCCCAAGAATATACTGACATCATGAAACAGCCCATCAAGAAGCTTGAACCTGCGATCAACAGGTTCACCAAGATCGCCATACCACTGGACCTGGAAAGGCTTGCCAACCACTGCAGGAACATTCAGAAGGTGCATTTACTTTTTCCTTCTTTCTATTCTACTGAGGCAGGGCTTAACACTGATAAGGTCTTGGGACACATGGGGCCCCAAGATTTTAACCTCAGATCCCTGACATTTGCACACAACGCCTGAATATGTCACTTCAGACCCCTGTGATAAAAATTTAGTGTGGAACCTTGCCTTAGGTCCACTTTCTAATTCCTATCATACTATACTTTTTAAATTCCATTCCCCCCCCCCTAATTCTTGACAAGGTTAGTGCCTTTTGTAATATGATATTGTTGTGTGCTCATTATAGGATGCAAATTAAGTCATGTCAAATTTTTACATTGTTTTGACTTCAGTTTCTTTATTGAAGTAAACCACTGTTAACCCTTTCAAGACAGTTGACCACATTTTGTGCTCAATAACTTTTCATTCAGAGCTCTAAAAAATATAGCAGATGCATGAGTAGAAAGAGCAAAAATTTCTGCACGCACTCTGTCCATTTTTATTGCATGACCATATTGCGTTTGATGCCAGGAATTTTAAAAAGGAGAATAAGATTGAACATCCTTAAATTGGCAACATATTAAGAGATTCAAAATCATTGTTTTTTGTCCAAATTGGCAACTTTTTCAACTTTTTGACAAAGTTCCTAACCACATATATTATTTTCAAGAAATTAGATCTTATTAGAACCACGTAGCACTAAAATAAAAATATTATTGTTGCCAATTTGCAGAACAAAATGTGATTAATTGAGCTCTTAAATAATTCCTGTCCTGAAAGGGTTAACATTTGGATGATATGTGGACTGAAATATGATTCGTTGATATAATCACAGAAATGTTAAAGTTTTAGAATGCATTTTTTCCTAAAATATATGCATCCTTGCTTTCACTTGTGCCCTTCCGCTGGTATAACAAGCGTATTGTGGAATGGAAACCCCTTCAATATTGCTTACCTTTAGTTTAGAAATAGCTTTCCAGATTCTTTTCCAAAACTACACATACATGTAATTGCCTTCTGTACTCACATGAATTGTTATCATGAAGCTCATTTCCAAAGAATAACCATCCAATAATTTTTGTTGAAAATCTTATTCGGACTAAAGAGAAAGAATTCCTACATGTATGATAATTTGAAAGCACAAACAGCAGATTGTGACAAATTTTCTTGAATTTGCTAGTTTATCACAATGGTATTTTCTGTTTTGTTTGTTCAGTTTCAGCAACAGCAGCAATGGGATAAGCTTAGAGTGGAGCAGGTCAATGCTAGGAGAACAGTGCAAGTAAGTGTGGGTTGATTGTTGATTACTCTCAGGGTCGGATCCAGGATTTTATAAAAAAAAAAAAAAAGGGAGGGGGGGGAGGCACAAATCTCAGAAAATTTTCTGATAAGCCCCCCAAAATAGAAGGTCATCAGATTTTTTTGGGGGGTCCAGTTTTCCTCCAGAATTCTCTGACAAGCAAAAGAAAAAAGGTATTGCACATTTTGGGCTCTCTTTATCATTTAGAATTCTCTGACAAGCAAAAAAAAGGGTTATCAGCTTTAAAAGGGGGTGCAGTGTACACTTTCTTTAAGGGGGGGGGGGGGGGGGGGCACGGGCCAGAAGTCACCTGTGTCTGGGAGGGGAAAGTGACTGTTGGGTATCGCCTCCCTTTATACTGATTGAGTTATGCAGGTGTACTGGTCATTACGCTGAAATTTTTCTCTGTTTTTCAACTTAAAGAAGGGACAATGAGTTCTTTTGTCCACTGTAAACAGTTCATTCTATTCTATGAATGGACTAGATATTAGATGTCTAAAACAAAATTTGTATTCTGAAAGTCAGGGATGGCATTCTGATACTTCAATGTATTTTAAGTCTCAGATGATGAGACTCTAATTCAAAATTCCAGATCGATAGTCTTACATGAATGTTGCTTTATAAACATAGTTAAAGGGGAAGTTCACCCTGAAGATTACTTGAGTTTAAAAAATGCAGAAAAAATAAAGAAAAATATTGGCGAAGGTTTGATGAAAATCGGTCAAATAATAAAAGAGTTATGAGTATTTAAAGTTTTGGATTCGTGACGTCACATGCGAGCAGCTGCCCATTGGTCATGTAATAAATATTCCATATATTCGCATTTTTTTTTACGTTCCACGATAAATTAATATTGTTTCTTTTCAGAATCTGGTATTGAATAACATTTCTGACAATATATCAAATGCACAGACGAAAATATTCTAAATTTTCTGAGAAAACTGTATTTTATGGAGTATTTATCACATTACATAATGGAGGAGCTGCTCGCATGTGACGTCACAAAATCAAAACTTCAAAAATCCATAACTCCGTTATTCTTTAACGGATTTTGTCCAAACTTTCGCCAATATTTTTCTTTATTTTTTCTGCATTTTTTAAACTCAAGTAATCTTCGGGGTGAACTTCCCCTTTAATACTCAGTTTGCTTTTAGTTATTCTGATGGCACAACTAACATTATGCTTGTCCAGAATGTTGCTGTTGTTCCAGCTATAATATACCCTCTACCCTATTTTGAGTTTTATTTTGAATTTCCAAAAATATAAGATGTGCGTAAGCATTAAAGCTGTTTGTATTATACCCAGGATCTCACTTTTTCCAACATGAATGGCATAATGTTGTCCAAGACAGATGGCATAATCTCTTCTCTTCTCTATCTCTTTTTTCCTCTTTGTAGCAACTCAAAGCTAATGTCAGAGAGATGGAGAAGGTCAGATTGCAGGTCAGTGACGACGACCTTGTGACCTTCGACAGCCAGGTCTCGCCAGTCAAGGAAGAGGTCATCCAGGCTGTGGTTAAAGTCATTGAACTTTGTGGGGTTGAAAGTTCACCCCTGGGCCCACCAGTCATGACCCAGTCACTCACGGAGTCACTGCTGAGCAGTGACGAAAGTCTGCGGTCTAGATTTCGACATGCAAACTCACTAGAAGGTAAATGTAATTGGAGTGAGCTACATTGGAGTGTTTAGCTCCATGGTAGTAATGACATATGAAATGTTCATCTTATGTGAGCATTGCACAAGTCGTAGAGGCTTACAATAGTTAATGGGGGAGGGGGAGGTGCAGAAGAGACAAATCCTGCCCTAGAACTCAACTGTTGAACAGTGTGTTACACTTTTCTTCCACAAGCAGAAACAGAAATTGAAACGATTACCTCTTTTGTGAAGTTTCTTTCTGTGTCAGATATCTTTTTCCTGATTCATCGATGAAACAGAACATTCTAAGTCAAAACTTCCATCTTGAATGCTTATTTATGACAATTGTTTAAAAATGTGGGGACCCAAACATCCTCAAAGCATAAACATTACTTTTTTTCTCTTACCAGAAACCCTACATCTGAATCAGCATAAATGTTTACTCTGCTGCTTGTGTTCACAAGGATATTTTAATAAAACTTCTTTTCTCGTCCTTCCTACCTTTGTAATATTCACCATTTTAGCAAGTAGCCACAGTTCTTCCATGGAGTCTTCTGATGTTATCCCAGAGAGCTTGGCACAAGAATCCAGTGAAGCACAGCATCCCCTCCTTCACGATCAGCAGCAACAGCAGCAACAGCAGCAACAACAAACTCAAGAAGTTGCGATGCCGTCCCAGGAAGTTCAAGAATCATGGGATATGTTGAAAAATGAACTGGTCGAACTGAACAGTCTCACTCATGAGTTTGCTGCCCAAGTACAGGCAAGTTTTTGGACCTAAGGGGTTAATTGGTTCTATGACACATGCTTTGGCAGTCAATATCCTACAAGGTCAATTTCTTAAAATAGCCAAATTCTTAAATTCAACCCTGGTCTAACACTAATCCTAAAACTCACCTAGACCCCTATTGTAACCCTAACTCTAACCCTATATATTCGACGATGTAAAGCCAGGAGCAATTGTTGCTGGAGCAAATGTCTGGTCACTTATTAATCAAGATATTTAATCAGTCTTTATTTAATTCTCCAATTTAAAAAACATACAAACATCAAAATATATACAAAGCATTTAAGATAAAAAATACAAGGTATAATACATGAATTAATACAAAATAAGAAGAACAAAAAGGACCATCATTAAAAGCCTGTTGAGGCTTGACAAGTTGATGGTCACAAATGTGTAGAGTATATAACAAAGTATAAAATTTAGATATTATGGCGGGAGAGACAAAGTAAGGAAAATCATACTGTTGTGGATAGTAACTCAAATTATAAAATTACTGATAAAAAGATAATAAGTATAATTTGAGCTTCCTCTTGAAAGAATTAAGAAATTGGATATGTCTTAATGAGGTGGGCAAGGAATTCCAAACAACACTTCCAAAATGGCGAATTGACTTTTGAAGATGACTAGAAGTTACTTTCCATTCATGAAATTTCATTACGTTACGAGTATTATAATCATGAACTTCGTGGTTTAGAGAAAACATGGTCATTAAATAATATATCAAAATTTTACTACCCCTTAATTCTCTTCTCATACCGGGGTTGTTGTTTTTTTAAATTTTGAGTGGGGACATTGTGGTACAGTGCTTTATACATTGTACTTGAGACTTTCAATCATTATTACTAGCCTGAAATCATGTTAAAGGTATTCTTTGAACAATGGGAAGCTGGCTAGGCTGTGATACAAACTCTTAGAATTAAGAATAAAGAATACAGAGTGAAACAAATTTTTCAATGGGATTTGTTGATATCAATATGACTCTTGTTACCTTGCACCAAATATCCCACTATCCCCCCTTCCCTGACAACTATAAATAGTAAGTTACCCCCAAATTCTTGTCCAAGGGGTAATTGGGTTAGGGTAGTTGTACCGGGAATGCGGGAAGGGTTAGTTGTATGTGAGTAATTTTCTTATGATTTAGTAAGTGGGAGATGGTAGTTGTTGGGTAATCATCCTTGCCTTTGGGTAGTTGTCTAAGGAGTTGATAGTCCAGGTGCTAGTCATCATGATACGATTATAGATTTGTACTGCCTTTTTTTTAGCCCCTTTGTAGTGCTTAAAAGGGGATTAACTGTTTTTTATTACATTTCTAAACTTTCTATCAGTGTATAAATCACTTCTTTTGTTGAAATCATTAGATGCCTACGTAAAGACAGTTTACAAGCAAGTACAAGTCTAATTTATTTTGATTTATCTTTGTGTTAATCATACAACACATGCACAGGCACAACAAGAACAAGTGGACAGTATACAGAACAACATCCAGGTTGCTCAGATGAATATAAAAACCGGTGTGAAACATCTCTTAAAGGTGAGAACTTAGAAAAGGAATTTGCTTGAATTAACAGTAAACAAAGAATGGGTAAGGTTGTGCTAAAGGTCACTGTACCGATAAAGCTTATTGTACAAGGAGGAAAAGAGAAAGATAAATTTTGTGACTACATTCTTGTGGGTTGAACATACCAATGAAAGATTTATTCTGGAACATCTGCCTAAGAGAGAAAGTGAAATAGAGAGCTTACAAGTGTCACATTAGATGGACCTATGTGTACATGTTTATTATTTGGTACATGTATATTATGACTGTTTTGTGGAACTCTCTAGAATAATATTGAGACAATTTTTTTCTGGAAATTTTTATTCAAAGTGCTTTTTCACTCTCCCAGGGGTGATTCTGCATCAGGAAACAAAAGGAAATTTTGACAATAATTTCAAGCTAGGAACCTTGTATCCTGCCAGTGATTATTGTATTTATTTTTAATATGTATATAGGGGTTCAATATAAACAGGAACGACTGGAGAAAGCTAATCTATTAATTTCTTGTCAAATCATTCTATCTTTGATTTCAACAGGCATCTACATACAAAGCAGCAATGCTACCAGTTGGTGGCGCCCTTTTAGGAGGAATTGTGGGTGGCCCTGTTGGCTTCGTGGCTGGTATAAAGGTTGGTGCTGCTGCTGCCCTCGGGGGTGGGGTCATAGGATTCGTAAGTGGACGGGCCATCAAGAAACGTCAAGAGAAGAAGATTCAGATGGAGATGTCAGTGCTCACGAACGGAACTCTAGAGGGCAGTGTGGTAGAATCCAGAAAAGACAAGTGAAAGACAAGCATAATCCTGGTGGATGTGCAGCTGGAAGCTGCACCATGTTATTGCAGGGAACTCTCCATGCAACATCAGGAGGCCCTGAGGGAGTCTATGAGTGCTCTGTTATCCATGGTGACTGGATATAGCATTCTTTCTTGAAAGCAATTTTTATTCAGACTAACGAAAGTCAGTTTGACTGCAGCTGATACTCCTAAATTAAACTCTGCAGATGTGTGCAACATTCAATCAGAAACTCAAGGTTTGGGCCAAAGTTCATGAAGGAGATTTAAATTTATACCATTGTCTAAAGTATTATTTAAGCCTCCACCATGGCTGAACTAAAATAAGTGTAAATAAGCATATATAGCCCATTCAGTGGACACGAGGACACACGTTAACTGCACTTTTGGAGGGTTAAACCATTGGTTAAGATAAATTGCTTTCTTGAATTCTGGCCTTTGTGTCAAATGCATGATGTATAGGGAGCATGAATGGGAGAGCAATGATGTGAGATCAATACAGAAGTTCCTAGATGTAAAGCCCACCACACATCAATCCAATTTTGGAAGAAAATGTAATAGCATAAGATATGAATAGTTAAAGGGGAAGTTCACCCTGAAGATTACTTGAGTTTAAAAAATGCAGAAAAAATAAAGAAAAATATTGGCGAAGGTTTGATGAAAATCGGTCAAATAATAAAAGAGTTATGAGTATTTAAAGTTTTGGATGCGTGACGTCACATGCGAGCAGCTGCCCATTGGTCATGTAATAAATATTCCATATATTCGCATTTTTTTTTTACGTTCCACGATAAATTAATATTGTTTCTTTTCAGAATCTAGTATTGAATAACATTTCTGACAATATATCAAATGCACAGACGAAAATATTCTAAATTTTCTGAGAAAACTGTATTTTATGGAATATTTATCACATGACATAATGGAGGAGCTGCTCGCATGTGACGTCACAAAATCAAAACTTCAAAAGTCCATAACTCCGTTATTCTTTAACAGATTTTGTCCAAACTTTCGCCAATATTTTTCTTTATTTTTTCTGCATTTTTTAAACTCAAGTAATCTTCGGGGTGAACTTCCCCTTTAAGCACATGAAATATGTTTGATTGAGGTTTTGAATAGTCATAAAGATATTAAAATCGAAATTACGGCCTATTACAAGCCTTCTAGTCGGAGGAAAGGCTAATTCCGCTCCCAATCGTAGTGACATCAGAGCAGTCCTGCGATTGTGTACGATTTGAAACTGATTTGACCCTTATTCTTGATATAAGGCTTATATTACACCAAATTCCTATGTTGAGTATTCATATATCATTCAGAACCTGAATCAGGTAGATTTTATTTGTTAAAATGCCTATATTTAATGCTGTTGTGATTTACTTCCCAAATCGGATTGTACTCTATTCGTATGCTATTGACAGTCCCTTTTTGTATAAATACAAGTACATGTACATGAAAATGAAACAAATTCTTGGAAACATGCTCTTACCATGTTCCTCTCATGTTGATATTGTTTGCATAACAAATGTTTTGTTTACATTTTGTTGGAATTTGTACTCTTGCTGTGTAGAAATGTTTGTCGTCATATCATTTTCTTACCTTATACAAGAGAATGTGTCACTTGGAGCAAGCATTTTAGAAAAAAAATTAAAAGCCACTTTCTTGAAATGATGCATGTACATGTACGTTAGAAAAAATTCTCTGGAAGTGGAGAATATACACATTATATACTACTTTGAAATCATTATACCTAAAAATGTATTGTTATTCTGACAGTATTATTTTTGTTTTATTTATGACTTGACTTAATTTTATGATGGGTGATTTAAGAAGCTCTGCCAACAAATCAGAAATAATTTTTATGATGCTTATTTCCAGTATTTAGCCATAAACGATGTTGCTAATTTCCCATGAAATAATGTATGTACTTTAAGCATCATAGGAGGGAAGTTAAGTGCTCAGCTGGAGCTCTTCCAGAGTAGTTTCACATAATGTACATGTACATTATCTGCGCCAGTGCCTCCACTGCACTGACTTGTATAGGAAGTATAATTAGTATGCCTATGGAATTTTTAGATATATCCTATCTGAAATATTTATTTTAGGTATTCAGTTAAAGGGGAAGTCCACTCTGATATCAAGTTGCTTGTAAAAGGAGCACAAAATTAGAGAAACAGGTCAATGAAAGTTTGAGCAAAATGCGATAAAAACTAAGAAAGTTGTGAACTTTTGAAATTGTAATAAATCAAACACAAATTAGCAACTCAGTGATGTATCTTGCGAGCTCCTCTCCCATTTGCCCTGTACTAAAAACATTATATATTTCCACTTTTTCTGAAAAAAAAAATTTAATCACACATGCATCCTAGATATAATCATTGCGAGGATAGGTTTTACACACAACCTATATGAAACAAATCTATTCTTCATCAGTAACTGAGAATATGAAAATCTATGAAATTTTTTGTATAGAGTAAATGGGAGAGGAGCTCATGAGATACGTCACTGAGTTGCCACTTTGTGTTTGATTGATTACAACTTCAAAAATTCATAACTTTCTTATTTTTTAATGGATTTTGCTCAAGCTTTTGCTAATGTGTTTCTCTCATTTTTCTGTTTTTGTTTTTTGTTTTTGTTTTAAATCAACTAAATACCAGTCAGGACTTAACCTTTTACATGTAGTTCACTGCATTAAGTATTAAAAAGATGGTGGGGGAAGTGATGGGAGACGGCTGGGAAGAGTTCAGAAAGTATATGTGATTAACTGTTTTACATTGAATGGCATTTTTTGGAATGACTATATTTAAATGTTTGCATACAGATGAATGTGTGTATGCAATTACCAGTACATGTGCTCTGGCAACAGTACCCTTGCAGTCAATCTCTTACAAGAATGAATTCCTAATGTCAGCATCAGACTAAACACTAAAGCTGACTCTTACCCTAAGCCTAACCTTAAATCCAGGTGCAACCCAAGCTTTAGTCCACCATGTATATCTTTGACAAAATATAACCAGGAGCAAATGTCACCAAAGCAAGTGTTAAATATGCATGTGCACAAGGTAAAGAAAAGGATTACCTTTATTTATGTTATCAAAATTATCATGATAATTCTTCAAACTAAATACAAAGTTTTCTTTTCATTCTCTGTCAGAGAGATCTTCTGTATTATATGTGTGCTCTATGCTTATGAGGTGGTTATTTTATAATGCAGGAGATACAGGATTCTATGCAGATTATTTTCAAATCAATGTATGATTTAATGAATGTATATCATGTGGCTCTTTTTTTTTCTCTTTTTTTTATTTTTTAGTTGTAATGGAGGATTGTAGTGTTTGTTGTTGGGTAGTTCTTTATCACAGTAGCTCTATGGCCCGTCAGACTGACAATGTTGATAATAGTCTAAACCCACTGAAATGTAATCAGAAGACAAGCAGGCAGGGGCGGATCAAGGGGGGTGGCTGAGGGGACCAGGGCCACTCCCCTGGAAAAAGAAGAAGACACTCCAAAATGCTGATGACCTTCTCTTTTCTTTTTTTTTTTTTTTTTGCTTGTCAGAAAATTTTCAGAATAATGGGCCCCCTCCCTCACAAAATCTTGGATCCAGCACTGCAAGCAGGACCTACGTGTTTTGTCTCTTGGCTATATAACTGATAGGCTGTCACAGTCTAGTGAGCTCTCAGATAACTTTTCAGCGGGCTAGCATGACCGAAGCTGTTGGTCTTTGGGGGCTGTCAGTCTCTTCTGGACCTTCAATCTCATGGGCCCAATTGCCCATTTTGTGGTTTGGCTCAGCAACTTTTAATTCAGAACCCTCAAAAATAAGATTGCATGAGCAGAAAGACCAAAATTTTCTGCATCCCAGCTGTCTGTATTTCTTGCATTATCATGGCATGTCACATGGCACTTAACTCCAGGAATCATGACAACCAAGTTGAGCATTAAAATTCTTAAATGGCAACATGGGAAAGTTTAAAATCCCTGTTTTTCCATTCAAAGTTTTTAACTTTTCAGTATCACTTCTGCTCATGTACTTGCATATTCTTTCCAGATACATGATTTGTTATTGTCCCCGCCGAACGAAGTTCGCGAGGGGACTATGAAACGGGCTCCGTTCGTGTGTGCGTGTGTGTGCGTGTGTGTGTGTGTGTGTGTCCGTCCGTCCGTCCGTCCGTCCGTCCGTCTGTCCGTGTGTGCTCAAATGTTAGAAAATGCTACTTCTCCGTCATTTCTTGGCCGATTTTGATTCCGATTGTTTTATCTGATAGGGCTGGGTGGGGGCTTCCAAACTTCTACACAGAATTTTGAAATTCATTAATTATGCAAATTTATGCAAATTTATTCAAAATTGACGAAAAATGCTACTTCTCCTCTATTTCACATCGGATTTTGATTCTGATTGTTTTATCTGATAGGGCTCGGTGGGGGCTTCCAAACTTCTACACAGAATTTTGAAATTCATTAATTATGCAAATTTATGCAAATTTATTCAAAATTGACTAAAAATGCTACTTCTCCTCTATTTCACATCGGATTTTGATTCCGATTGTTTTATCTGATAGGGCTCGGTGGGGGCTTCCAAACTTCTACACAGAATTTTGAAATTCATTATTCATGCAAATTTATGCAAATTTATTCAAAATGACTGAAGGTTCATAATGTTTTCATGTTTTATATTTCAGTTGTATACATGCATTGTTGGTATTCTCTTCTTTTGCATGCAGTAACATTATTATTTTATTCACTAAAGTTTTTCACTGAAGTTTTAAGGTTCAGGCTAGTTAATTTCCACAGATCTGCACTTCCGGCGGGGACATTTATTACGCATTGCGTAATTTACTCATTCACTTGTTAGATAAGTGTAGCAATAATAGAAAATGCCATTGTTGCCAATTTGAAGAAGAAAAGCTGAAAATTTTATCTTTAAGAAATTCCTCTCCTGAATTGGAATATGAGTGCATGTCACATCCATTCTGTAAATGTGATGTATTTGAAGAGATGAATAATAATAATGATGATTCAATCTTCTGCATCGTGGAAGGTTTCCAGCACATTACACATAAGATCTGAAGGATAGCACTTGCTATTTCAGTGATTCCATTTTTCAAACTTCGGGGTTTTTCTGGGGGGGGGGGGGTCAAAGCAAAGGCATTCACTTGTTATGTTACAACATGATGTTGATGTTTT